>CM071926.1:68948937-69319668 GCA_016081115.2 Rehmannia glutinosa | reverse complement strand
TTTCAATCTACACCAAAAGAGAGTCACATGAGCGCGAAACCAAGAGAATCTAAGGTATTTGAAGGGATGCAAGAAGTTGGCTTATGGTATCCAAATGATGGAGGATTCAAGTTTGGTAAGCTATTCGAGACTCGGAACTATCTTTGGATGTAGAGTGGACAAGAAGAGTACATCAGGTACTTGTCAAATGCTTGGAAATAGATTGGTTTCTTGGTTTAGCAAGAAACAAAACTCAATAGCTACATCCACAGTTGAAGCAGTACATAGGCCGCAGAAAACTGTTCGCCAAGTTCTATGGATGAGGCAACAACTGAGAGACTATGATATAAAAGAAAAAGAGATTCCAATTATGTGTGATAACACAAGTGTTATTGCAATCACTCAGAATCCTGTATTGAATTCAAGAACAAAGCACATTGATGTCAGATATCATTTTATAAGAGATCATGTTGTAAAGAAAGACTTGACTTTGGAATAGATCTCAACTAATAAGGAGTTAGCTGACATATTCACTAAGCTATTATGTGAATCAAGATTTGAAGAGCTTAAGAATGAGTTAGGTTTGATTGGGCTGAGTTAGGAGACTCAATCAACAGAGTCAAAGAAGAGATAAATGAGAATTAGCAAAGTTTCATTTTTCATCCAAGTGAAACAGCCAAGACGGGATATCAACTATATCGAGTAAGCTGACAGCTGAGTGATCATCATGGAAGAGAGAAGCAGAGTTAAGTCACTTTCGGAAGATAACTGAGTTATTTATGAACTAAGTGACAAAACACAGTCGTTTTCTGCGAGCGAGAATGTTTTTGGGCATTACGTCAGCGTAATTATGGTGTCAGAATAAAGCCTGTACACATTTAGCCTATGATTGGATATAATTGATGTTGCATTTAATGTAGAGAAATTAATGCGGTTTCAAATGTTTAATCTTGATCGTTGATTTTGATCAACCTTTTCAAATTCTAAAAACCGTCCCCTCACGTCCCTTATATACCAAAATCCAATTTTCTCTCTCCTCACAAAACTTTCATATTTCTCAAGCAAGCTAAAGTTTTTCTCTACAAACCAAGTGCTAGTTCTCAAAGCGTCAGTTTTACAAGTTTTTCACCGATCATTTTTTTAGAAACAAGGAGTAGATAAGGCTTTGGCTCAGAAGATTGCAACAAAGTTGGAGAATCCGGTCTCAAAAGATTTCTCACTATGGAATTCTCGCACACATACCTCGAGGAAGTGGCTATGTTCTACGTGAACGCTGAGGTTCATGACGGAGAGATAAGGACTTCAGTCCACAACAAGGACATCAAACTTACTGTTGCGGACTTATCGCATCGCTGCCTTGAAGGATGAAGGATGTTGCTGAAAAAGAGGTGAACCTGGCTGCGGCATGGAAGGAGATTGCCAAGCCAGAGTTTGCTGCAAAGGCTGTTTACATAGTCAAGAAGTCGTTGATTAAGGACGACTATCACAAGCTGATGGATATCATGTCCGAGTGTGTGGACATAAAGTTTGGCAACTTTAATCAGCTGTCTCGGACGAAGCTGACTGTTATGACTGTTATAATGGAGGTGAAGAAGGTGAATTGGGTTGAGTTCGTCTTCACCCGAATATGCCAGAATGTTCTAAACAAGACCATATCTGATGATGGTCTGTTTGTAAGCTCTCGGGGGTATGGCCTAGTTATTGGTCATCTAATGGAGGTGAAAGGGATTGCGCTCAGACATGAGAAGCCTTTCCATATAAACAAGAAGATACTCAAGGCTAATCTATCTGGTGCTCAGAGGCAAGCTCATGCACGCAGAGCTGACACCAGCGAAGGTGAGTCAGCTGATCCTATCCCTAAGGACACTGCTGCGGCCGCCCAACTCCTTTCTCAAGCGATTCGAAGAAGAAGAAGAGAGATCTTTGCAAAGAAAGAAAGCACCTTCCCCTGCCGTTTTAGAAAGCACTGCCTTATAGCCATCCAAGAACTATCACCGCCCAAATGGCCATTTGAGACTAAGAAGGAATCTCTTGTGCCTTCTCCAGTCGTGAAGAAGAAGTGCATTGTTGTGCCTGGGAAAGTAGTTGCATCAAAGAAGCAGAAGACTGGTGAAAGGCTTTTACTTTTGATGAGCCTGAGGATGTGGAGCCAGAAGTTCCCTTGGTTCCAACCAAACGAAGGAGATTGGTAGTAAAGAGATTGGACCTTGAAGCTTGTTGAATCGACACTCAACCGATGAAGGAGACAAGCTCAAGAATAGCGATCTAAAAGAAGTTGAGGGTGGTGAAGAAATCACCACCGAAGTAGAGAAGTCACCGACGCAGGTCAGCAAATTGAACAAAAATAGTTGTTCGGTAGCGGTGAGGAACAAATAGTAGACACACTGATCAGTCCGAAGAGTTATTGATCCCTCAAACCGATGCTCGAACACTTGAGGAGGAACATGCTCCACTTGCGCTATCCGGGGAGGAGGCGATGATGTCATAATGTTGTCTCATGTCTACCCTGATATCCAGGAAAGACTAAGGATCTAGAGGCATTGGAAGTTGAGCTATGCCAGACATCAATTCCAGAGCCCTGAGTTTATTGAAGAAGAAGAAGAGCTCCTAAACTTCCTGGGAAACATCTAAGTTAGCTTCGCTCTTAACCCTGATCTGTGCACAACCATCCTTTATGAAAACAAGGATGAAGAGAAGCTAAAATCCATCGAAAAGGCAAAGGTTGTTGAAGAGTCGAAGTAGCCTCATTCATGTGCCTTCACAGATGCACCTGAATTTACCTTGGAACCAGCTGACAGCAGTGATAGTGACATTGAAGAAATTGACCCTGCTGTCGCAACCGAGAAAGCTGAGTTCTGGCAAGCAATAAGAGAATCCAAAGAGATGCACGAGCAACAATTGAATAGGGTCCCTGGGGAGTCTTCATCTATTATGAATACCCCTAGCCCTGACTTAATGGAGATGGTTAGAAATATTCAGGCTACCACATTTCCTGTGCACTCGGAGGATAACAATTCCAGGAAGAATGCGATGAAGCTAAGGAAGATGATAAAGCGGGCATCTTAGCCAAGCCACTCCCTGCAAAAAGTGTCGAGACACTTGCCCTAATGGCTGAACACTCATTTGGACAAATAGTCGTGTCTCAGGTTTCGAGTGACCCTATTGCTCGAGACTCAGCTGGCGCGCCAACTCAGGGGGAAACTCAAACCACCACAGCTAGGTCGGAGGAGGCTATGGGAGAACAACCACAAAAGGAGTTAGGAGGCGATGGTGAGAGTCTTACAGTTTAGTAGACTAAGGTTGACAAAGCTCAGACGGTTCCAACTATCTCAACTGAAACTTCAGCTGCCATGCAAGCCGATGAAGCTGCTGATGCAGCTAAGGCAAAGGATTGTAATGAGGCCACGAGAGTTGAGACTTCCCTAGGTAACACAGTTGGCCCTAAAAGTGTAATCCAAGGAGTTGAGACTCTGAAAGATGCCACTGTAGACCCTAAAACAACTCTGTCTGCTGAAGGGATAACTGCTGAAGACCCTGTTGCAGTTGAGCCTACAAAAGGGAATGTACAAGGCCCATTGAGCGGTTGAAACTGTTGAGGGTAGTGAAAGCCTGCAGGAGGTTAAGACTTCCCTAGGTAACACAGTGGTTGAAGAAGTGCCTGCCCCTCATGAAGAGGTCAATGAAGAAGAATAGATCAGTGCTCTTCATGACTCCTAAGAGAATGTTGATGTGGAGTTCTTGGGAACCGATGATGAAGCTGAGTCCAGCCCTTCGAAAAATCAGAAGAGGACACAATTATAGAGGAGGCACAGGCACAAAGGAGGAAAGCCAGTGATAAGGCTACTTCTATGCAATTCCCAGTGGTCGATGGCCCACCCTCAATGGTGCCATCACCCTCCAATGACGTTGATAAGTTAGCCGAGGACCAGACTACTCAACAAGAAGAAACACCTGATACCGAGGAAGCTGTTAAGATAGCTGAGGATCAGTCAGCTCAGCAGGCTAACACAACTGCTCAAGATGCTGATGACGCTGAAACAGTTGAGGTACATAGAGCTGAGGAAATTTGAAAGAGAAGGGAAAAGCTCCACAGGAGTTTGCAGGCGATGGTAAGAGAATTACAACTCACCAGACTGAGGTTGACAAAGCTTGGACGGTTCAAACTGTCTCAGTTGAAACTTCAGTTGCCATGCAGGCCGATGACGCTGCTGATGCAGCTAAGGCAAATAATGGAAGTGAGGCCATGGGAGTTGAGACTCTTGGCCCTGAAAGTGCAATCCAAGGAGTTGAGACTACGAAAGATGCCACTAAAGACCCTAAAGTAGCTCCATCCGCTGAAGGGATAATTGCTGAAGACCCTGCTGCAGTTGAGACTGCAAAAGGGAATGTGAAAGGCCCATCGCCAGATTGAGAGGCGCCGAGGGTAGTGAAGGCCCTGGAGGAGGTTGAGACTTCCTAGGTAAGAAAGCGATTGAAGATGTGCCCGATCCTTATGAAGAAGTTCATGAAGAAGATGAGATTAGTGCCCTTCACAATTCTGAGGAGAATGTTGATACTGTGTTCTTGGAATCTGAAAATGAAGCTGAGTCCAGACCCATTGACAAATCAAACGAGGACACAGCTGTAGAGGAGGCACATGCAAGAAGAAGGCAAGCCAGTGATAAGGCTACTCCTATGAATTTCACCATGGTTGATGACCCACCCCCAATGGTGCCATCACCCTCCAATGAAGTTGTTACGTCAGCCAAGGACCAGACTACTCAACAAGAAGAAACACCTGATACCGATGAAGCTGTTAAGACAGCTAAGGATCAGTCAGCTCAGCAGCTAACACAGCTGCTCAAACTGCCGATGACGCTGAAATAGCTGAGGACATAGAGCTCAAGCAATTTTGAAAGAGAAGGAAAAAACTCCCCAGGTCGAGGACGTGGAGATTCCCATTTTCCCTGCGGATCTGTTTGCTGAATACTTTCAATTCGAAGCCCATATACCATTTGAAGCAGAGTCAGTCGCGGAACATGCCAGATATACCATCCAAGTCTCTCTAGAAAAAATCGGAACTCCAGCTAAGACCATTATGGTACAGATTGGATTTGATTTTGATGCTATATGGCCCGAGGAACAGTCCGTTGATGCAACCAACGGCTAGACAACCGCGATGCCAACTTCAAGGACAAGCCAAGTCCTTCTTCAACAAGGATATTGCATTTGTTGCACATGGACTTATTTGGTCCTGTTGAACCTGCCAACATCAGTGCAAAGAAATACACCTTAGCGATGGTGGATGATTATTCAAGATATACATGGACTATTTTCATGTGTAAAAAGAAGGAAACATTGCAGAAATTTCCTCAGTTGATGAGAAGAGTTCAAAATGAGAAAAGCCAAACCATTATTAAGATAAGATCTGACAGGGGAACTGAGTTTGTCAATGAGATTATAACTCAGCATTGTGTTTAACATGGTATTGCTCATAAGTTATCATCTGCAAGAACTCCACAGCAGAATGGAGTAACAGAAAGAAGAAACATAACTCTCAAGGAAGCTGCAAGACAATGTAAGTTGAAGCTGGATTGCCTAAGAGTTTTTGGGCTGAAGCCATCAATACTGCTTGTTACATTCAGAATAGATTTATGATCAACAGGCAGTTGACTAAAACTCCCTATGAAATTTGGACATAGAGGAAACCAAATGTTTGATATTTCAAGATTTTGAAACCAAATGCTTCATCCACAACAATGGCAAGGACAACTTAAAAGCTTTTGATGCTAAAGCTGATGAAGGTATCTTTTTTAGATACTCAACTGAGAGTAAAGCTTATAGAGTGCTGAACAAAAGAATTATGGTCACAGTAGAGTCTATCCATGTGGTGTTTGATGAACCTAATGTGAGTGGAGAAGACATAGATAAGTTAGCTGAGAAGAAGATTCAGTCAACTATGCAGAAGAGTCCCTATGTTGATGCAGATGTAAGAGCACTCAATCCTGAAGAAGATGAGATAACTGAATCTCAGAGACAACTAGAAGGTCTGCAGCTGAATGATTATGACGAAGCTGCTCAAGACAACTTAGCGGTAAGACGGTTGAATCCAGCAGACTTACTCCAACCAGATGTGAGATGGCTGGGAGACCTTTCACCTGAGCTGATCATTGGAAATGTTGGAGATGGAGCAAGAACCAGATCTAAATTTCAGCATGAAGCCATGTTTACTTGTTTCATTTCCCAGATAAAACCCAAAGATGTGTCCCAAGCATTAGATGACACACATTGGATTCAGGCTATGCAGGAAAAGCTGAATCAGTTTGAAAGGAGCAAAGTATGGGAATTAGTTCAAAGGCCTACCCACCAAAATGTTATTGGTACTAAGTGGGTATTCAGAAACAAGATGAATGAGGAAGGATCTGTAGTAAGAAACAAAGCAAGATTGGTAGCCAAAGGGTATTGCCAAGAGAAAGAAATAGATTTTGATGAAACTATAGGTCCCAAGGGGTGTGGTGCAAGGTTTAGAAGGGGGGGAGGTTGAATAAACCTTACCAAATTTTTGAATTTAGTCCTTTTAAGATTGTTCAACAGAGTTGACTCAAATCAGATGTGTCCTTGAGGGCCAGCTAAGTTGGCTATTCAGCTAAGTTACCCACTCAACAGACTCGATAGAGCTGTTGATAGTATAACTCGGCTGCTTAAGCCAAATATTTAACTTAGTTAATTTGGTTTTTAACAGCGGAAGACTTAACACCCTTTGATTGATTTTAAGCTTGTTTTTAACACTTGTTTTAGCACTCAGTTGATTATCAGTTGGATAGCAGATTTAACAAACATCAGATTTAAAGTAAATGCAGGAATGTAATGTTAGGAAATTTATGTGATAGATTGTGATGATACCATGTAAAACTTAAACTAGGAAGTTGGCACCCCATTCTCCTTGTAATTTGTATTGTAATAGATATGACTTAAAAAGTTGAGTCAAGTCAGCTATGTCAAAGATTACAAGAAGTTAACTGCGGACTATGAGAAGACTCTGTTGTGTGTCAACTGAGTAAGACCATGAAGGAAGACAAGGACTCGACTGAAGGAGAGTCAGCTGAGGAATAGTTGTGAGAAGTGTCAGTAAAGTAAACTCAAGAAGCCAATTCTACAAGTTAAAGTGACAGTTGAGTCAATCAAATGATTGGAGCAGACTCAAGTCACCTAGGGGTAAAGGCAATAGTCAAGTAAAGACAACTGACTTAGATCCGTTGATTAAAGTCAAGAACTTTACTTCATTTAGTAATATGACAAGCTGCCTGGTCTAAAGTGTTTGGCCCTGAATTAAGCAAAAGGAATAAACCAATGGGAAACACTGCACCTTGTGTCAGACACCTGCAAATGCTGAAATACCATTAATACGAGAAAAGGTCAACATCACCAAGGCTGCAGACCAAGAAAAGACAAGCCAACGAACACAAAGTGACATTTGAAATTAGCCTATCTCTTCAATGGGAAAAATTTCAAATGGGCACTATAAAAGGCTGAGGAAGCTATTGAGAAAAGGTTACCTGAACCACGAACAAGCAAGCAATATTCAAGCATTTAACCTGCAATATTCTCATAGCAATTCAAGCGATTCCTCAAGTCTCAAATTCGAAGAAACTTGATCCAACACAAGCTATGAAGAAGAGATAACTTCAACCAGTTGAAGAGGAAACATTTGAAGAAACAAAAAGGGGTCTACTTTCTAAGTCAGGATTGTAGAAAGGTTCTTCTTTGAACCATTATCAAGTTTGTTGGAGGGCTACGTGCTCAAATCCAAGAACTTGAGAAGTGAGCTGAAGTAGCAAGACAACTGCCCTGTGAAGAAGCTGAGTCGCAAGAGAAGCCAGTTGTGTGATCAATGTTGTCTCAGTTGATAAGCGCTTTGTAAAACCGATCTGTTACATAGTGGATTCCTCCAGGAATTGGAGAAGAGAAGATTAGAAGAATTACCCCATCTTTGAACCTCTATAAAATATTTGTGTCATTTACTTTCAAAGAAACTTACTTTCCTGCATATTTATTTTATATTTCGTTAGTATTATATTTGCTATCCAACCGATAAATAACCAAGTGCTAAAAATCAAGTGTTAAAATGAAGCTTAAAACAAATCAAAGGGTGTTAAGTCTTCCGCTGTTAAAAACCAATCAAGTTAAGTATTTGGCTTAAGCAGCCGAGTTATACTTTCAATAGCTCTATCGAGTCTGTTGAGTGGGTAACTTAGCTGAAAAGCCAACTTAGCTCTCCCCCAAGGACACATCTGTTTGAGTCAAATCTGTTGAATATTTTTAAAGGACTAAAATTGAAAATTTGGTATGGTTTATTCAACCCCCCCTAAACCTTACACCAAAACCCTTTGGGAACTACAAGTGGTATCAAAGCGGTTGGTTCATTGAGCCTTCCGCACTGGTTACTAAACTAGATCTCTATCTTTTCAAAAGGTTTTAACATTTGTGTTTTTCAATGTCTTTCATCCTTCAAGCAAAGTTATTATCATGGAAGCAAATCTAACATGCATTCTTATGTTTACTGTTGAGGAGTTTGATAATTGGAAATGCGCATGCAGGCTCATCTATCTGCATTACAACGAAATGTGGCTTGTGATAGAGGATGGGCCACTACAAATACTGCAAGTAAACATAACTTTACGAAGAGCAGCTGTAGCAGAGGGAGAAGTAGCTGCTGTTGAAGCAAGACCAGCCATGGTTGAAAACCAAGGACTAAGTGGACAAATGAGGATAGAAAGAGATACAACCTGGACAATGTAACCAGGGATATTTTCTACAAGACATTGGACAAAACCATGTTCAACAAAGTCAAATCTTGCAAATCTGCAAAAGAGATTTGGGAAAAGCTGACCTTAATTTGTGAAGGATCAGAAAAAATTAAGGAAAATAAATTAACTATTGCTGTTCAAAAATTTGAAAATTTTAAAATGCTTGTAGGTGAAACTGGATGCTTGGATGCCGATTTATCGAGATTACAAATGAGCTTTCAGCTCTTGGGAAAGATTATACACAGAAGGAAATGTGTATGAAGATCTTAAGAAGCCTCCCAGCTGAATGGGAAATGAAAGTTATGGCCCTGAGACATTCAATGGACCTCTCAAGAACATCTAACCATGAGCTATTCTCAGACCTCAAAGCCTATGAGTTTGAGCTGAAAAGGAAAGAGAAAGAGGAAACAGCTGTACCTAAGACAGCTACATTGATGGCCAGTGAAGGGAAAAGAGCTGAGCCAAAAGAAGCCATAGACCAGGAGGAGATTGCCCTGATGGTTAAAAGGTTCAACAAGTTCTTCAATAAGAACTATAAAAGGAATACGGGTGAAACCTCCAGAAGACATTTAGCACCCTCAGAGGCAAGGGAAGATAGGCCACCCAAGAGAACTGAGCAACAAAGAGCTGATTATCAGAGAGCTGATAATCAAAGGACAGACACAGCTGATCAGAGAGCTGAGAACCTGTGGTGGACTTGCAGACAACCAGGACATTTTGTTGTTGACTGTCCCTATCCAACAGTCAACAAGTATAGAAATGAAGAAGAAAGAAAGCTCTTCAGGGAAAGAAGACAAGAAAAGAAGAAAGCCATGTTGGCTGCTGAGACTGCTGAACCAACCAAGAACAAAGAGGCAACAAACTCAGATAGTTGTGAAATAGACTAAAGTGATTCTGAGGAAGAGGTTATGATCTACCTTATGGCCAAAGAACAAGATCAAGAAGATGAGGTACACTCTAACGCATCTCATTCTGATTCAAGTGATAGTGAATGTGATGCACACACTTCATCACCCACTGATTTTTATGATTCATTAGGCAAAATGATGAAAGATTTTGAACACATAAAATCATCACACACAATCTTAAATGAGGAAAACGGCCAGCTTAAAAGCCAAAACTCACAACTGACTAAAGAGCTGAGTACTCTAAGTTATATAGCTGATGAGAACACTAAGCTGAAGGCTGAAAATGTCAGGATCATAGCAGAGTTAGCTGCTACAGAAAAGAGGGAAAAATCTTTAAAATGTGATTGCCTCATTTATAAAAGCATCCAAATCACTGGATGAACTCATTATGAGCCAAAAAGAATATGGAGACAAGACAGGCATATGATTTAATTCCTTTGTGCATAGTCAAACTCCAAGAGTGATTTTGGAAAAAGGATCTTCAAGTATTGAAGCATCTCAAAAACCCAAAACACCAAATGTTGCACCCACATTCACTCCAAAGCACAATCACAATCATATTGGCCTTGGATATAAAGGGAAAGGAAAGCAGCCAGTTGAGTATGCTGAGAGGACAGCTGAGAAGAAATTCAGCCGAGTTCCTCAGCAAACTCCAAACAGAAAATACTCTGTGAAAAGCAAACAGAGCTACCAAAAACCCCAGAAATTTCATCAGAGAAATACCAATGATGTGAATGGTAGAAAATATCCAAACTATGCTGATTGGAATAATGTGAAACATCAGGAAAGACCTATGGAATACAAGCCAAAATGGCAAACACCTAAACCTCAGCAAAGGTCATTCCAAACGCAAAAGAGATTTTATCAGCACACATATGTACCCATGCACTACATTCAGAAATACCACAACTACCCCAAGAAAGCAATTTGCTAATGTGCACTATGATTATGGCACTGATAGAGGGCAATCACTTAGAGTCAGGACATTTGGCTATAGGTTGGTTGGAGCATCTTATAGCACTAACCTCTCAAGACCCAGACAAGTTTGGGTACCTAAAAACTGATTTCCTTGATTACAGGTTCAAGGAACAGCTGAGTGCCAAGGAACCTGATACATGGATAGTGGTACATTTCCGGACATATGACATGAAACAAGAAAAATCTGTCAAGATTCAAGGAGATTAGAGGTGCAAAAGTTATATTTGGAGGAAATGAAGCTCCAAGGGAGATTAAAGGCACATGATCCATCAAAAAAATGGATTGGAAATCACAGTTGTTGCTTATGTTGAAGGCCTCAACTTCAACCTGTTAAGTATCAGCCAACTCTATGACAAAGGCTATAATGTAGGATTCAACATGGGGATATGCCAGATCAAAGATGCTGAATCAAATGAAATAGTGCTGCAAGGGTCAAGGCAAAGGATTATGTATGTGGTAGATTGTTCTACTGCTACACCAAGCACATGTCTGCTAGCAAAGAGCACAGCTGAATCAAGTTGGCTATGGCACGAGAAGTTGAGTCACCTAAATTTAAAGACAATCAACAAGCTTGCAAGGAGTCATCTTGTGGAAGGATTGCCAGACTCAGTGTACAAGAAAGAAAGTGTAGGTGATGCATGCCAGATGGGAAAGCAAATCAAATCTTTATTCAAGGATAAGCCAAGTCCTTCTTCAACAAGGATATTGCATTGCATATGGATTTATTTGGTCTAGTTGAGCCAGCTAGATACACCTTAGTGGTGGTGGATGATTATTCAAGATATACAAGGACAATCTTCATGTGTAAAAACAAGGAAACTTTGCAGACGTTACCTCAGCTGATGAAAAGAGTTCAAAATGAGAAGAGTCAAACCATTATAAAAATAAGATCTGACAGTGGAATTAAGTTTGTCAATGGGATAATAACTCAGTATTGTGTTGAAAATGGTATTGCTCATGAGTTATCAGTTGCAAGGACTCCACAACAGAATGGAGTAGCTGGCTCAACTAACAAAGACTCCCTATGATATTTGGACAGGGAGAAAGCCAAACGATGGATACTTCAGGATATTTGGATGTAAATGCTTCATCCATAATAATGGCAAAGACAATTTGAAGGCTTTTGATTCTAAAGCTGATGAAGGTATCTTTTTGGGATACTCAGCTGAAAGTAAAGCCTATAGAGTGCTGAACAAGAGAACTATGGTCACAGAAGAGTCTATCTATGTGGTTTTTGATGAACTTATTGTAAGTGGAGAAGACATTGATGAGTTAGTTGATAAGCTGAATTAGCCAACTATGCAGAAGAGTCCTTATGTGGAAGCTGAAGTAAGAGCACTTAACCCAGATGAAGATGAGATAGCTGAATCTCTAAGACAGCTGGAAGGTCTACAACTGAAATGAAGATGAAAGAGTTGTTCAAGACAACTTAGCTGTGAAATGGTTGAATCCAACAAACTTACTCCAACCTGATGTGAGATAGCTGATAGACCATCCACCAGAGTTAGTTATTGGAGATGTTAGAGATGGCATAAGAACTAGATCCAGAGCACATCATGAAGTTATGTTCACTTGTTTCATTTCCCAGATAGAGCCTAAAGATGTGTCTCAAGTATTGGATGACACACATTGGATTCAGGCCATGCAAGAAGAGTTGAATCTGTTTGAAAGAAACAAAGTATGGGAATTAGTTCAAAAGCCAACCCATGAAAATGTTATTGGTACAAAATGGATTTTCAGAAACAAGAAGAATGAGGAAGGATCTGTTGTAAGAAACAAAGCAAGATTGGTAGCTAATGGGCATTGCCAAGAAGAATGTATAGATTTTGATGAAACCTTTGCTCATGTTGCAAGGTTGGAAGCAATAAGGATGTTTCTTGCTTATGCTGCACATAGGAACTTCACTGTATACCAAATGGATGTGAAGAGTGCATTTCTAAATGGACTGTTAGAGGAAGAAGTCTATGTTGAACAACCACCAGGTTTTGAGCAGAAAACTATTGGAGATAAGGTCTACAAGGTCAAGAAAGCATTGTATGGATTGAAATAGGCACCAAGAGCATGGTATGATACATTGTCTCAATTTCTAACTGACAATAGATTCACCAAAGGCAAAGTTGATAGAACACTCTTCAAGATTCAAGATGGAGAGAGTATACTGCTTGTTCAAATATATGTGGATGACATCATTTTTGGTTCCACAAATAAAGAGCTGTGTGACAAATTCTCAAACCTAATGCAAGGCAAATTTGAGATGAGCATGATGGGGGAGCTGACTTTCTTCCTAGGACTTCAAGTTAAGCAATTGAAGGACGAAACCTTCATAATCCAAACAAAGTATACTAGAGATTTAATGAAGAAATTTGGTATGGAAGAGAAGTCTTCTGTGAAAATTCCAATGAATACTTCTGTCAAGATGGACATGGATGCAGATGGCAAAGATATTGATCAAACTAGATATAGAGCCCTCATTGGGTCTTTGCGCTATCTAACAGCAAGCAGGCCAGACATCACCTTTGCAGTAGGTGTATGTGCAATATTTCAATCTGCACCAAAGGAGAGCCACATGACTGCAGCTAAGAGAATCCTAAGATATCTGAAGGGATGCCAGGAAGTTGGCTTATGGTATCCAAAGGAAGGTGGATTCAAGCTGGTTGGTTACTCAGAGTTAGACTATGTTGGATGTAGAGTTGACAGGAAGAGTACCTCAGGTACATGTCAAATGCTTGGAAATATATTGGTTTCTTGGTTCAAAGAAGAAACAAAATTCAATAGCTACATCCACAAACAAGCAGTACATAGGCGGGAAGTCACAGCCCAAGTTTTATGGATGAGACAGCAGCTGAGAGATTATGATATTGAATATAAAGAGATTCCAATTATGTGTGATAACACTAGTGTTATAGCAATCACTCAAAATCCAGTGTTGCATTCAAGGACAAAGCACATTGATGTCAGATATCATTTTATAAGAGATCATGTTGAAAAGAAATATATCACCTTGGAATACATCTCAACTGATAAAAAGAAGAATGATATATTCACAAAGCCTCTATGTGAATCAAGGTTTGAAGAGCTCAAGAATGAGTTAGGGTTAATTGAGTTGAGTTAGGAAACTCAGAAGACTCAATAAGCTGAGAAAGAAGATGAGAATATTGAAAAAGAGCAAGTTTCACATTTCAGCCAAGTGAGACAGCCCAGTCGGGAAGTCAGCTATATTGAGTTAGCTGACAGGTGAGTTACATCATAAGAAGAGAGAAGCAGAGTTGAGTCACTTTGGATATAAGCTGAATCATTTATGAGCTAAGTGACAAAAATGCAGTCGTTTTAATTAAGCGGGAATGTTTTTAAGAATGACGTCAGCGTAATAATGATCACAAGACAAAAAGCCGACAAAGAAACCATATGATTGGATATAAATGTTGTTGCATTTAATGTGGGGAATTTAATGCGGTTTTGAAGATCTAATCTCGACCATTGATCTCGATCAAAAATTTCAAATTCCGAAAGACGTCCTTTAACGTTCCTTATATACAAAACTTCATCTTTCTCTCTCCTCACGTAAACTATTCATCTTCAGCAAAGAAAGAGCATTTTCTCTGTAACTAAGTGCAAACCCTAGTTCTTACAAGCAAGTTCTCTCGTGTTTTAATCGGTAGAAACTTCTGAAAATGGCCCCAAGTCATGATTACACAAAGCTCTCCTAGCAAATCCACACTGGTTCTTCTGTGGATTTCAAAGGCATGATGAAACAGGGTATCGATGAAGTCCTGATCAAAAAGATAGCAGAAAAACTGGAGAAGTCCAGCGTGAAGGACTTCTTGTTGATGCATTTCACGCATACGTATCTGGAGGAGGTCTCCATGTATTATGTTCATGCAGAATTGCAGGACAATGAAATTCGGTCATCAGTCCATGGGAAGGTCATCAAACTCACTGCAAAAGACCTTGCTGAGCACTGCTTTTGGCCTGTGGAGGGATTGAAGGACATCGCTGAGAAGGATGTCGACTTAGCTACTGCTTGGAAAGAAGTTGCCAAGCCGGAGTGTGCTGCGAAGGTTGTGTATACAGCCATGAAAGAATCTTTGAAGGATGACTACCATAAGCTAATGGACGTCGTCTCAAAGTGCGTGGACATGAGGTTTGGAAGCTTCAATTAGCTGTCCAAGACTAAGCTGATCGTGATGGTTGCGATCATGTAAGAGAAGAAAGTCTGAGTTTGTTTTCAGCCAAATCTGCCAGAATGTGCTGAACAGGTCCTACAAGGAGGATGGGACCTTTGGCTATTCCATGGGTTATGGCCTGGTGATTGGCCATCTGATGGAGGCAAAGGGCGTTTCTCTGCGCCATGGCAAGCCCTTTCATGCCAACATGCGGATGTTCAAGGCGAACCTCTCCAGAGCCCAGAAGAAGGCTCATGCCAGAAAGACTGATACTAGTGAGGGGGAATCAACTGATCCCGAAGACACAACTGAGACCTCTCCAGCTTTCTCTCCAAAGTCAATATCCAAGAAGCCTACCCCCACCCCCGCAGCCAAATCCAAGAAAGCACCTGCTCCCGCAGCCAAGTCCAAAGCTCCTGCCCATGCAGTCGCGACACCTACTCCTGCAGCCGAGTCACCTGCCCGTGCAGCCGAGACCCCTACCTCAGTAGCCGAGATAGAGAAGGAACCCCAAATTCTGTCCCCTATCGTGAATAAGAAGAGGACTGCCAAGTCAAGAAAGAAAGTTGCCTCTAAGAAAGGAGAAAAGGCCTTCATTATCGAAGAGCCTACGGAGGTGGAACCTGAGATCCAGCTGGTTTCCACCAAAAGAAGGCAGTTGTACAAGCGTTCTGAGCTTGAGAAGACAGTTGAGTTCGTCACCCAAACGGAGAAGGAAAGTGAGACTATTGACACTCAGCAGGAGCAGTCTCGAAAAGTTGTTGACGAGCCTGAGAAGACTACTGATGTTGATCAGCAGAGAACCGTTGAAGACCAAGCTGTAAGGCAAACATCTGAGGAAATTGAAGCAGCTGAGACAACAGAACCTTCGATAGAACAAGTTGTCTCACCTCCTCAGATAGACGTTGCTGAGTCTGAGGAGAAGTAAGGCCCTTTAGCCCCCATTCAGGAGACAGGAGAAGAAGGCGATGATGATGGTGATGATCTAATCATGTACTCTCCCGTCTACCCTGACACTCAGAGAAGATTAAGAGAATGGAGGGTTTGGAAGTTGGAGTATTCCAGGCGTCAGTTCGCTCATCCATAATTCATAGAGGAGGAGGAGGAACTTTTTAGGTTCCTTGGACATGTCTTTGTCTGAGATGCTCTCGATGAAAAGAGCTATATGGAAACCCTCCATCTTATTAAGGAAGAAGAAGAAGGAGAAAGCTGAAGAGCAAGCTCGTGCCTTGGAGAAATCCAAGATGTGTGTATTCACAGGGACTCATGAGCATACACAGGAGCACCTTCATGAGTACACTGAAAGTGATGAAGATATGGATCCAGCTGCTGCAACAGAGAAGTCTGAGATGCATCAGGCTTTGCAAGAATCCCGAGCAATGCACGAAATGAGCCTTCAAGAAGGTCCAGGAGATTCCTCCAAAGCTCTTCTTCAGACTAATCCTTTGGGAGTGGCGCAGCATCGAACATCGTTGCCACCATATTCCCCGTGCACTCACTTGCTCAGCCTTTTATAGTGCACATTTGAAATTCGCCCGTTGAAGAGATAAGCTAGTTTCAAATGTCATTTTGTGTTTGTTGGATTGTCTTTTCTTGGTCTGCAGCACTTGTGATGTTGACCTTTCCTCGTATTAAATGGCATCGCAGTCTTTGCAGGTTCTGACACTTGATGCAGTGCTTCCCATTGGCTTATTTCTTTTGCATAATTCTGGGCCAAACACTTTAAGACTTGGCACCTTGGATGTATTACTATATCGAGTAATGTTCTTGACTTTATTCCAACGGATCTAAGTCAGTTTTCTTGACTTGACTGCTGCCTTTACCCCAGGTGACTTGAGTCTTCTCCAATCATAAGATTGACTCAACTATCACTTCAACTGATAGACTTGGCTTCTTGAGTTGACTTGACTGATACTTGTCACAACTATTCCTCAGCTGACTCTCCTTCAGTCGAGTCCTTGACTTTCTTTTAGGCCATACTCAGCTGACACACAGCAGACTCTTCCTTCCAGTCCGCAGTTGACTTGTTGTAATATTGGCTTAGCTGACTAAACTCAGCTCTTCCAGTCATATCTATTACAATACAAAATTAAAAGGAAAATAGGGTGCCAACTTTCTAGTCTAAGTTTTACATGGCATCATCAAAATCTAACAAATAAATTTCCTAACAGAAACTTTTGCTCCTGTTGCTAGATTAGAAGCAATAATTATGTTTCTTGCTTATGCTCCACACAAGAACTTCACTGTGTATCAAATTGATGTGAAGACTGTATTTTAAATGGACTTTTGGAAGAAGAAGTCTATGTTGAACAACCTCCAGGTTTTGAGCATAAAATTATTGCAGATAAAGTTTACAAGCTCAACAAAGCACTGTATGGATTAAAACAAGCACCAAGAGCCTGGTATCACACATTGTCATAGCTTCCAATTGACAATGGATTCACCAAAGGCAAAGTTGATAGAACATTCTTCAGAATTCAAGATGGGGATAGTATACTGCTTGTTCAAATCTATGTGGATGATATCATATTTGGATCCATAAATAAAGAGCTGTGTGACAAATTTTCAAACCTCATGCAAGGGAAGTTTGAAATGAGCACGATGGGAGAGATGACTTTCTTCCCAGTTCTTCAAGTCAAGCAAGTGAAGGATGTAATCTTCATAAGTCAAACAAAATATACCAGAGATTTGATGAATAGATTTGGTATGGATGAGAAGTCATCAGTGAAGATCCCAATAAACACATCAGTTAAGATGGATATGGATGCAGATGGCAAAGCTATTGATCAAACCAGATATAGGGCTCTCATTGGATCAATGTTCTCTTTAACACCAAGAAGGCCATACATCACCTTTGTTGTAGGTGTATGTGTTTAGATTTCAATCTGCACCAAAGAAGAGTCACAGGACTGCAGCCAAGAGAATCCTAAGGTATTTGAAGGGATGCCAAGAAGTTGGCTTATGGTATCCAAAGGATGGAGGATTCCAGCTAGTAGGCTACTCAGACTTAGACTGTGGTGGATGTAGAGTGGACAGTAAGAGTACATCAGGTACCTGTCAAATGCTTGGAAATAGATTGGTTTCTTGGTTCAGCAAGAAACAAATTTCAATAGCTACGTCCACAGCTGAAGCAGAGTACATAGCTGCAGGCATCTGTTGTGCCCAAGTTCTAAGGTTGAGGCAACAACTGAGAGACTATGATATAGAAGAAAAAGAGATTCCAATTATGTGTGATTACACAAGTGCTATTGCAATTACACATAATCCAGTATTGCATTCAAGAACAAAGCACATTTTTGTCAGATATCACTTTATAAGAGATCATGTTGAAAAGAAGGACATTACCTTGGAATACATCTCAACTGATAAAGCAGTTAGCTGACATATTCACTAAGCCATTATGTGAATCAAGATTTGAAGAGCTTAAGAATGAGTTAGGTTTGATTGAGCTGAGTAAAGAGACTCACAAGACTCAATCAGCACAGTAAACGAAGAGATAAATGAAAATCAGCAAAGTTTTACTTTCCAGCCAAGTGAAACAGTCAAGATGAGAAATCAGCTGTATCGAGTTAGCTGACAGCTGAGTGATCATCATGTGAAGAGAGAAGCAGAGTTAAGTCACTTTTGGAAGATGTTGAGTTATTTATGAGCTAAGTGACAAAATGCAGTCGTTTTCTGTGTGCTGGAATTTTTTTGGGCATTACGTCAGCGTAATTATTGTGTCAGAATAAAACCTGCAAACATTTAGCCTTATGATTGGATATAAATGTTGCTGCATTTAATGCGGGGAAATTAATATGGTTTCAAAGGTTTAATCTTGACCGTTGATTTTGATCAAGCTTTTCAAATTCTAAAACCGTCCTCTCATGTCCCATATAAACCAAAATCTAACTTTCTCTCTCCTCACAAAACACTCTTCGTTCTCAAGCAAGACAAAGCTTTTCTTTGTAAAACCAGTGAAACCCTAGTTCTCAAGCGTCTGTTTTTACAAGCGTTTCACCGTTTATTTCTCAAGAAATGGCACCTAACTACGATTTCGTCAAAATGGCTGAGAAAATCCACTCTGGATCAACTGTGGATTTCGAAGGATTGTTGAAACAGGGAGTAGATAAGGCATTGGCTTAGAAGATAGCAGCAAAGTTGGAGAAATCTGGTCTGAAGGGGTTTCTCACCATGGAATACTCCCACACTTACCTGGAAGAAGTTTCTATGTTTTACGTGAACGATGGGGTTCATGATGGAGAGAAAAGATCATCAGTCCATAGCAAGGACATCAAAATCACTACTGCGGACTTAGCTGAACACTGTCACCTACCTTCGGAAGGGATGAAGGAGATAGCTGAAAAGGACGTGAACCTTGCTGCTGTTCGCCAAAAATTGTTTTGGTTCATACAACTGCATGTGTACAGTATAGTTTATAGAATAATGGCAAGCAAGGTCGTATTCCTCAGGGATTGAATCTCGAAACACTTAGGCTATAATAACATCGTATTCCAATTTTATTGAAGCGACCGGAAATCAAGTTATTTTAATCTAAGGAAAAATCAAAAAATAAGAAAAATAAAAAGAAATAAATTTGTGAACCCCACAAGTATTTTCAACATCTTTAGGAGCAACCTTAGGCACATAATCTCAACATGCTTCTTCAATATTAAATGCGAATAAAGTTTTAAAAACCAATTCATGCAATTCTATAAGTTCAAATTCATAATATCATTTACTCCCCTGGTCTGGTGGTGCGTAAACAATTGATTAATAACAATTATAGTCTGGTCAGAACGTTACAATTCTTATTAACTCCAAAAAGATTTGTGAATTGAATGACTCCTCATAAACACGCCTATCACACATGTTTCATGTCTGAATTCGATTTTCGTCTTACTAGAACTCACTTGGTCGGATTATGGACTAAAAGTATGACATGCAATTTATTGATTAGATATAAAGCAATTATAAATAAGAACTCGAATTCATAAAATAGAATGCATGAATCAATTAAGAAAACAAGTAATCATATTTAATACAAATCCACAGTTTCGATTATGCCCCTAAGATCCGAAAAATATGTCAAACAATGATTACAAATTCATAGATAAATCTGAATCAATATTATGACATCATATAAGCACAGACAGTAGTTCTTAGACATAGAAAGAAAACCCCTTCTTGTCAAGATGGATTCCCCTTCCAAGCCCTCGAAGCTCTTGTGCTCCCTAGATGAGAAAGCCTTGTGGTGTTCTTCGCGACCTAACTTTTTGCTCTCAGAAGCTCCTGGATTCCTTCATTCCTATGTTATTTGATGTGTTTTATATGTAGAGCGTGATGTATGGAATGATGAATTTTCGTGCATAGCCTTGGGTCCCTTTTATAGATGCTTGGAGAGATCACTTGCGGAGTTTGAGTAGGAAAAGGAGACCAATTCAGCCCCAGTTACGTTGCACGCCCGTGTAATCCCACATGGCCGGGTCGTGCGATCGGAATTTGTTCTCGGGGTCTTCATGACAGTTGTAGATCTTTAGGTTATCTTTTTATAGCCACTTTAATCACCTCCATATCAATTGTTTATAGGAAGTTATGGCCGAAATACTAAACTTTGCCCGTGCTGAAAACTGTTAGCGCATTTTGACGTTTTTGAAGGAAATTTCCTTTTGTTTGATCGTCCATGCCTCTTTCCTTTATATTATTGCTCGTACCTTATCTTTTTACATATCATTTGAAACATGCTATTATATTTTGTCCAATTTAGCTCCATTTTCTGCAAAAATCAGAAGAGTACGCAGTATCACGCTCAATAAGGGAAGCCAAGTAAAACACACTGAATATGCGTGCAAATGCATCAAATATATATCATTTTAAACCCTCAAATGCACGTTTATTTTACACTCATCAAAATCCCCCAAACTTAAAGCATTGCTCATCCTCGAGCAAATTTAGAAAAATAATATAAGGGGTTAAAACGAACGAACACCCAAGAACACCATGAACATTAAATAGCATTTGACTTCATACTTAAGAAAACCATGTAATGCATAATCAAGAAGTTATCATTTATAAACTCGGCAAAATCAATACTCTCTTGGGTACTCAACATCGCGACCCACAAGAAGATAGTGTATCACTCGACTCTCAGAAGTGTATGGATAGTGTTTACTCTCAAATTCAATTCAGTGAATGTAGAACTACCATAGACTTGCAAATCGTCTAACATCTTGACCACTTTTGTGTACACAATCTAAGAATTAAAAAGGATTTTTATTAGGTTGTAATGTAGGCTCTTTGGTATGGGTAGAGAAATTTGGATTAAGTGACTTGACTTGAGCAAATAGAATTTAAGCATACAGACTTGCAATTCACCAACCCAATAATATCATTTTTTTTTCAACTCAATTCCACCCTTATTTCTCTTTTTTTTTTCATTCTTAGGCCTTTTTGCCTTTCTTCTTTTTCTTTAGCCTTAAGCTCTCATTTTTCACAATTTTCAGAATTTTTTTTGCTTTGCTCGATATTCTCTATATAATTTTTTTCCAGAGATTTTCTTTCTTTTTCGAGCTTCATGTATTTTTTTCATTTACCCAGATACTGTTCATCCCTCTTTTTTTTGCCAACTTCCTCTCTTTTCATAAATTTTCACCACGTCTCCCCTAAACTTATTCATTTTCTATAAGCTCAAAAAAATTTAGGGATAAAAACATTTAAATTTTAAAAATCAATGTGGCTCAGAATAATAGTTTTGGCTCAAACTTGGCTAACTAGGGAATCATGACTTCATAGGTAGACTTTTTAGGCTAAGTAGGCTAAACAAAGATGGCCTTAGATCATTTTCAAAAATTGCACACACACATGGCTTCAATAAAGATACCCGAGCAAGTTCTAGAGTTCTATCAATCATGATTGACACACTCAACAAAAAAACAAGTCTGCATAATATAAGGCAGTTTAAGGCACAAAAGCTCGCAGGCTTATTTTTCGCAACATGCTCAAATACCCAATTTCCTTAACACATGCCAAGTAAATGATTAACTTTCCTCCCAAGAATTTATTACATTATTCCCCCAAGTATGTTATCTCATGCCATAAAACATTCATAATAAAATCATAGGGAGCTGGGCATAAAAACTTGATTGAAACCACACATAAAAGCAATTAAATGGGCTAAAGCGGTAAACGGGCTAAAACAAAAATAACTAAAAATCGAAAAATTAAAACAAAAAAATCAAAAAAAAAAATCGAAAATTATCATGCAAAGTGTTCTACATGCGGTACAAAAATGCAACAGTACTAATTACGCATTCTTGACAACCCCCCAAACTTAAAATATGTTTCGTCCCGAACATATGAGGAAATTATCAAAAGAAAAGAGGAATGAATAATAAGTACTTACATGAATAGTTCCGAGGAAGCCAGGAGCTGGTTCGTCAATTCGGAAACTGAAGGAGCAGATCGTACGGTCGGGTCGTGTGCGTCCACATGCCCGTGTGCGTCTGGTTTTTTTTTCTTATGTTTAAAAAAAAAAATTAGTTTTTTTTTTCAAAAAAATTTCTTTTTTTTTTCTTTTTTTTCGATATTTTTAAATTTTTTTTTTGTTCTCTTTTTTCAAATTTTTTTTGACCCCTAGGGTTTTTCGCGACGTCTGGGTTGCCTCCCACAAAGCGCTAAGTTTTTCGTCTTTAGCCAGACTCAGATTTCTAGCATCGCTTTCATTTAACCGCGTCGGTTGAAATCATTGAGCCCTCATATTTTGTACCATCCATCAGACGAATGGCTTTGCACTGTTTTTTGGATTAAATATCGCCTGGGAATTTGCCCTTTGGATGTTGGCCTCCCAATGCAGCAGCGATTTGGGATTCTTGTATCTAAGTAAAATTTAATAAATCCCCGGCAACGGCGCCAAAAACTTGTTCGCCAAAAATTATTTTGGTTCATACAATTGCAAATGTGCAGTGTCGTTTATAGAATAATGGCAAGCAAGGTCATATTTCTCAGGGGTTGAATCTCGAAACACTTAGGCATAACATCGTATTCCAATTTTATTGAAGCAACCGAAAATCAAGTTATTTTAATCTAAGGAAAAATCGAAAAATAAGAAAAATAAAAAGAAATAAATTTGTGAACCCCACAAGTATTTTCAACATCTTTAGGAGCAACCTTATGCACATAATCTCAACATGCTTCTTCAATATTAAATGCGAATAACGTTTTAAAAACCAATGCATGCAATTCTATGGGTTCAAATTCCTAATATCATTTACTCTCCTGGTCCGGTGGTGCGTAAACAGTTGATTAATAACAATTGTAGTCTGGTCAGAACGCTACAATTCTTATTAACTTCAAAAGGATTTGTGAATTGAATGACTCCCCATAAACACGCCTATCACACATGTTTCATGTCTGAATTCGATTTTCGTCTTACTAGAACTCACTTGGTCGGATTATGGACTAGAAGTATGACATGCAATTTATTGATCAGATAAAAAGCAATTATAAATAAGCACTCGAATTCATAAAATACAACGCATGAAGCAATTAAGAAAACAAGTAATCATATTTAATACAAATCCACAATTTCGATTATGCCCCTAAGATCTGAAAAATATGCCAAACATTGATTACAAACTCATAGACAAATCTGAATCAATATTATGACATCATATAAGCACATACAAGAGTTCTTAGACATAGAAAGAAAACTCCTTCTTGTCAGGATGGATTCCCCTTCC
This sequence comes from Rehmannia glutinosa, assembly GCA_016081115.2. NCBI lineage: Eukaryota > Viridiplantae > Streptophyta > Magnoliopsida > Lamiales > Orobanchaceae > Rehmannia > Rehmannia glutinosa. Next base: position 69,296,137 of record CM071926.1, on the reverse strand, counting down.
AAGCCCTCGAAGCTCTTGTGCTTCTTAGATGCGAAAGCCTTGTGGTGTTCTTCGCGACCTAATCTTTTGCTCTCATAAGCTCCTCGATTCCTTCGTTCCTATGTTATTTGATGTGTTTTCTATGTAGAGAGTGATGTGTGGAATGATGAATTTTCGTGCATAGCCTTGGGTCCCTTTCATAGATGCTTGGAGAGATCACTTGCAGAGTTTGAGTAGGAAAAGGAGACCAATTCAGCCCCAGTTACGTTGCACGCCCGTGTAATCCCACATGGCCGGGTCGTGCGATCGGAATTTGTTCTCGGGGTCTTCATGACAGTTGTAGATCTTTAGGTTATCTTTTTATAGCCACTTTAATCACCTCCATATCAATTGTTTATAGGAAGTTATGGCCAAAATACTAAACTTTGCCCGTGCTGAAAACTGTTAGCGCGTTTTGACGTTTTTGAAGGAAATTCCCTTTTGTTTCACAGTCCATGCCTCTTTCCTTCATATTTTTGCTCGTGACTTGTCTTTTTACATATCATTTGAAACATGTTATTATCTTTTGTCCAATTTAGCTCCATTTTCTGCAAAATTCACAAGAGTACGCAGTATCACGCCCAACAAGGGAAACGAAGTAAAACACACAGAATATGAATGAAAATACATCAAATATATATCATTTTAAACCCTCAAATGAACGTATATTTTACACTATCACCGCAAACATGGAAGGAGATTGCCAAGTAGTCTCTGCTAAGGTTGTTTACTGACCAAGAAGTCGTTGATCAAGGATGACTATCACAAGTTGATGGACATCGTGTCCAAGTGCGAGGACATAAATTCGGCAGCTTCAAACAGTTATCTCGGATGAAGTTGATGGTGATGGCTGCGATCATGGAAGAGATAAAGGTGAACTGGCTGAGTTCATCTTCAGTCGAATCTGCCAAAATGATCTGAACAAGACCATAACTAATGGTGGTTTAATTTATTTGTAAGCTCACTAGGGTATGGCCTGGTCATTGGCCATCTCATGGAGGTGAAAGGGATTGCACTTAGTATGGGAAGACATTCCATGTCAACAAGAAAATGTTCAAAGCCAACTTATCCAGAGCTCAGAGGCAAGCTCATGCTAGAAGAGCTGACAACAGTGAATGTGAGTCAGTTGATCTTGTCCCTGAGGACACTTCTGCAACTGTCCCAGCTCCTTCTCTGAAACCAGTTCAGAAGAAGAAGAGAGTTGCTGCAGCTAAGCATGCACCTGCCCCTACAGCCAATCCAAAATAAGCACCTGCCCATGCAACAGTCCCAGAAGTTGCAGCTGCCCCAGCAGCCAAGACGAAGAAGTATACGACTGCATCTTCTCTGATCGTGAAGAAAAAACGCTCAACTGTGCCTCGCAAGCCAGCTGCAGCCAAAAAGATAAAGATGGTTGAGCCAGAAGCCATCGATGAAGGTGAAAAAGAAGAAATTCATCTTGTTCAAACAAAAAGAAGGCGATTAGTGAAGAGATAGGCCTTGGAGAAGCCAGCCGAATCTGGCACTGAACCAATGAAGGAGACTGTGGAAGCTAAAGTCGAGTAGTCTAAGGTAGTAGAAGGTGGTGAAGCTATCACCACAGAAGTTGAGAAGATGGCGATGTAGATCAGCAGACTGTACTAGACACAGTTGTTCAGGAGACAGCTGAGGAACACAGAGCAGACATAGCTGACCAATCAGAAGAATTAGCTGTTAAGTCCCCTCAAACTGATGCTCGGACACTTGAGGAGGAACTTGCTCTACTTGCACATATGCAGGAGGAAGCAGAAGATGATGATAATCTTATGATATTGTCTCCTGCATATCTATTCGAGAAAGGTTGCGGATATGGAGATTGTAGAAACTAAGTGAAGCTAGATCCCAATTTCAACACCCTGAATTCATTGAGGAGGAAGAATACATCCTATCTCTTTTAGGAGTTGACGTCCGATCTACACTGGATGATGACAGTTGTGCAGACATGTTGATTGCTATCAAGGAGGATGCAAAAGTCTAGGAAGCTAAAAATGTAAACGTTATTGTTGAATCACAAAAGCCCCATTCTTGTCTATTCACTGAAGCCCCTGAATCTGCCTTAGAGCCAGCTACCAGCAGTGATGATGATGTGGAAGAATTAGACCCTGCTGATGAGGTTGAAAGTGCTGAGCTAAGGCAAGCACTAAAAGAATCAAAAGAGATACACGAGCAGCGTATGCAAGAGAGTCCAAGAGAGTCTTCTCAAATCTATCCTAGCCCTGATATCATGGAGGTGGTGCGAACCATTGATGCCACCACATCTCCTGTGCACTCTGAGGAAGATGGTTCCAGGAAGATTGGCGATGAAGCTAAGAAATGCGATAAAGCGGGCACCTTAGCCAAGCCACTCCCTACAGAAGGTGTTGAGACACCTGCCCCAATGGTTGAACACTCAATTGGACAAACAATCGGGTCTCAGGTTTTGAGTGACCCCATTGCTTTAGACTCAGCTGGTGCGCCAACAGGGGGAAACTTGGACCACCACAGCTAGGTTGGAGGTGGCTTTGGGAGATCAATCACAAAAGGAGTTTGGAGGCGATGGTGAGAGTATCACAACTCAGCAGAATGAGGTTGACAAAGCTTGGACGGTTCAAACTGTCTTAGTTGAAACTTCAGCTGCCATGCAGGCCGATGATGTTGATGATGCAGCTAAGGCAAATGAAGGAAATGAGGCCATGGGAGTTGAGACTCTTGGCCCTGAAAGTGCAATCCAAGGAGTTGATACTCCGAAAGATGTCACTGAAGACCCCAAAGCAACTCCATCTGCTGAAGGGATAATTGCTAAAGACCCTGCTGCAGTTGAGACTGCAAAAAGGAATGTACAAGGCCCATCAGCGGTTGAGACTGCTGAGGGTAGTGAAGGCCTGGAGGAGGTTAAGACTTCCCTAGGTAAGAAAGCAGTTGGAGATGTGCCTGCTCCTCATGAAGAAGTTCATAAAGAAGAGGAGATTAGTGTGCTTCACGATTCCGAGAAGAACGTTGATACTGAGTTCTTGGAATCTGAAAATGAAGCTGAGTCCAGCCCCGTTGACAAATCAAATGAGGACACTAGCTGCAGAGGAGGCACAGGCAAGAAGAAGGCAAGCCAGTGATAAGGCTACTCCTATGAATTTCACCATGGTTGATGACCTACCCCCAATGGTGCCATCACCCTCCAATGAAGCTAATAAATCATCCAAGGACCAGACTACTCAACATGAAGAAACACTGACATCGATTATCTTTGTTAAGATGACTAAGGATCGATCCTCAGCAGCTAACACAATAGCTCAAACTGCCGATGACGCTGAAATAGTTGAGGCACAAGAGCTGATGCAATTTTGAAAGAGAAGGGAAAAGCTCCACAGGTCGAGGACGTGGAGATCCCTATTTTCCCTGAGTATCTTTTTTCCGATTACTTTCCGTTCTAAGCTCACATACCCTTCGAAGCTAAGTCAGCCACGAAACATGCCAAATATACCATCCAAGTCTCTCCAGAAGAAATTGGAACTCCAGCTGAGACCACTATGGTGCTGATTGGATTCAACTTCGATGTTGTATGGCCAGAGGAACAGTCTGCTGATGCAAGCAAGGGGGAAGGCAGTTCAATGAAGAAGCCACCCTTGAAAATCTTGTTTGCTAAGACCTCACAGCAGACTGAAGTTACAACCTCAATTCTATGTAAACTATCGAAAGAGCTGACCGTTAAGAGAAAGCTGAAATGCAATCATACAATCAAGAAAAGCCATTGAAGCTGAGTTCCACAAGGTAGCTGAGAAGCACTCCGAGAGGATAAAAGATATAAAATCAAGGTTCGAAGGCCCCCCAACTGGTTTACTGAAAGATTCCTCAGTTGTAAGACCCCCTCAAGAAATCACGATGCCTGATGCAGGATCTGAACCCATATCACTAGAGGAATTTCAAACTCTAGAGGCTGAAGGCTACTTCAAGAACATGACTCTACCACAGGCATGGGACTTGTATTGGGAGAAAGGACTCGATTTATGCAAATTAGCTGAGAAGCAGTAGAGTTCAAGTAGTCAGTCGACTAGAAAACACCCGTACAGTACACTCCTAGAGGAGGAGTTGAGTCTTACCGAGGAAGGGAAATGTTTGGAAGTGGTGGGAGAGGCAGAGGCACCCCACCACAGCCAAGACCTAAAGATGTAAGGTACGTTGATTCACAGAAGAACGGAATCAACTACTGGGCTGGGTTCGACACTCTTGCAAATATTGAAGTGGAGTGCAAAATTGAGGAGGCTAGAAGAAGACAAGAAGCTGAGAACGAGAGAGCAAATCAAGAGTGGAAAGAAAGCGTGAAGGGAAGACCTGCTTTGCTAAAAAAAAGCTTATGAAAAGAGAAAAAGAGAAGAAGAATACAGAAAGAGAAAGAGAGCCAAAGAAGAAGAGAGAAGAAGGAAACAGCTGAGGCGTTGAAGACGGCTGAAACCCCTTCAGTGTATTTTACTTAAATTTAAGTACAAAATTTGTAAGTATTCTTTCAATATCATGTAGCTCTGATATCTGTTGTATATTAGTTCTGTAATAAGCTCTGATACTGTTGTATAGATAGTATAGCTCTGATACAGTGTATATGGTATACTTTGTAATACCTTATAAAGTGCGTTTGTGAAGTATAATAATGATATGATTAATAAAATTGACATATTCTACACATACATTCTTTGTTACTGCACTATTTACTTTGCTGTAATTATTTTAGTTTCGGCATCATCAAAAAAGGGGAAATTGTTAGGAAAATTTATGTTTAATATTTTGATGATACCATGTAAAACTTAGAATAGGAAGTTGGTGATGAGTGTAAAATACACGTGCATTTGATGGTTTAAAATGATATATATTAATGCATTTGCACGCATATTTAGTGTGTTTACTTGGTTTCCTTTGTTGGGCGTGATATTGCGTACTCTTGTAAATTTTACAGGAAATGGAGCTAAATTGGATAAAAAGAGATATCACATTCCAAAGTATAGGTCAAGAGCTAAGGTACAAGCAAAGATATGAAGGAAAGAAGCATGGACGGTCAAACAAAAAGGAATTTCTTACAAAAACGTCAAAACGCGCTAAAAGTTTCCAGCACTGGCAAGGTTTAGTATTTTGGCCATAACTTTCTCTACTAAATTGATATTACGTTGATTAAAGTGGCTATAGAAAGCTAAGAGAGGGGGCTACAACTTTCGTGAGACCCCAGAAGCCAATTCTGGTCGCACAATCCGACCGTGTGGGTTGACACAGGCGAGCGGCGTTTATGGGGCTAAATTGGTCTCCTAATCCTACCAGAACTCTACAAGTGATCTCTACATGCATCTATAAAAAGGACCCAAGGTTTGCACGAAAATTCATTGCTTGATACAGCAAAAACACATCAAATAACACAAGAACGCAAGAATCGGGGATCTTCTGAGCAAAGAAGGCAAGGTCGCGAAGAACACCACAAAGCTTTCGCATCTAGGGAGCACAAGAGCTTCGAGGGCTTGGAGGGAGAATCCATCCTCACAAGAAGGGGTTTTCTTTCTATGTCTAAGAACTCTTGTATGTGCTTATATGTTGTCATAATATTGATTCGATTTGTCTATGAGTTTGTAATCAATGTTTGGCATATTTTTTGGATCTTAGGGGCATAATCAAAACTGTGGATTTGTATGAAATATGATTATTTGTTTTCTTAATTAATTACTTTCTATTTTATGAATTCGAGTGTTTATTTATAATTGCGTTTTATTTGGCCAATAATTTGCATGTCATATTTTTAGTACAAAATTTCGGACGATGAGTTCTAACAAAGACGAAAATCGAATTCAGACATGAAACATGTGTGACATGCGTGTTTGTGGGGAGTCATATAATTCACAAATATTTTTGGAGTTAATAAGAATTGTAATGATCCGGGAGGACTACAATTGTTATTAATCAACTGTCTACGCACCGCCCGGAAGTGGGAGTAGATGAATTTAGGAATAGAACCCATAGAATCACATTAATTGATTTTTAAAACTTTATTCGCATTTAATATTGGAGAAGCAAGTTGAGATTATGTGCCTAAGGTTGTTCCTAAAGATGTTGAAAAAAGGGAAATTAGGTAAAATACCCCCCAACAAGGGGGTATTAAGGAAAAATACCCCCACTTTATTAAACAATGAAATCTACCCCTTTTCCCTACCTAAAATGTCTACTTTACCCTTAACTTAAAAATATCAAAAAAAAAGGAAAAGCGAGCACATGGGCGGGAGTGAAATTTTAAAGCGGGCCTTTCATTTTCACCATTACAAACCCTAGTTTCACCATTACAAGCCTACTTCTCAACATTTCGAGCAAAGAGATCAACATTACAAGATTTTCGAGCTCTTCTTCAAAATTACGAACCCTAGTAAATGCGACGCGTTTGAAGGAGGCAAAATCGAGAACCCGTGTTCGACAATAAATCTCAGTTCTTGCATCAAAAAATATGGATAAAGGTTAGTTTTGATTGTTCTTTCGTGTAATGTTAATGATTTTCATTTTCGCAAAATGGTTCAATTAACCAATTTTCACGATTTTTGAAATGGGTATAATTTGAAGAGTTTCGATTTTTTCGCAAGTTGTATCGGTAGAGCAAACACGTGGGCATAACCGTAGGCAATTGGGTGGGCGATTATGTTAAATATTAAAAATTGTGGGTGGACAAGTGAACTGGAAGGGATGTGGGCACTTGGGTGGGTATTTGTGTGGGCGATTAAATTCAAATGTCATTTTGTTTGGGAGGACAAAGTGAATCGACGGAGATGTGGGCACTTGGGTGGGTATTCATGTGGGCGATTACATTGAATGTCAAAATTTTGTGGGTGGACAACGAAACTGATCTTTTATATCTATCTATTTGCTGCAGGGGTTCATATAATGCTCTTATGGGATGGAGTTTGGGATTGTGACATAAGTACATCCCGATGGAGGTATACTGAGGAAGCATTCCAAAACTGTTCTCTTCCTTCGAGTTCACTTACGCGAATTGTTGCGGAAAGCTTATATTTTCTCTAAATTCAATCCATATGAGTGTGAAATAGAGTTGACGATTGGTTTGGCTATGAACATGTTGATCCTTTGCCACCATGTCCGATCACGATGATGATGATGACGATGTCAGCTACTTGTTCGCATGAATAGCGAGAAGCCTTTGTCTGCTGTTTTTGTGTCGATAACACTCTTTGGAGTCGCCTAGTAGCAATCAAGTGATGTTACCAATTAAAAAGAACATATCATTGAAGAGCTTATGCCACCTCGGTCGTCACGACTAAAAAGCGTAAAATGAGGGTCGAAAAAAAAGAAAACCAAGTACACTTCCATATTTTGATATGACTATGGAAGAACTTGAGAATGACCCTATGTTTTGGGAGGATGTAGATATGTCAAGTGGCGATGACGTTGCCCTATTACTTCGAGGAGAATGATGGCGGTTTTGAAACTATCTACATCCCAATTGTTCAAGAGGATCTACCACGCCCAAGAATAACATCGATAAAGGCAAAGGGGTTGTCAAAGAAACATCTGGTTTTGAAGAATATTTAGGTATGACTATTGAAGACCTTGAGAATGACCCTCTGTTTTGGGAGGACGAAGATGGTAGTGGTGGTGGTTGTGGTGGTGGTGTTGAGGCAGCAGCAAGGGGGAATGCTAAACTCGGGGGTGGGCACAAAAGTCGTCTAGAGAGTAGGCAAGAACATCAACCAGAAAATCGCCATGATGATGGGCAGGATAATGGTAGGCATAAGTGTAGGCAAGATTGTGGGCAGTTGAGTGGGCATAAGAATGACAGCAATGTGGGCAGGCAAGATTGTGGGCAAGATTGTGGGCAAGATTGTAGGCATGATTGTGGACAAGATTGTAGGCATGAAGGTGGGCATAATAGGCATGGTAGTCAATCATGCAAAAGGTCTGTCAAACGGCAGGCACGGTGGTGTGGGGCCTATTAGCAATCAAACAAGCGATTGTAACTCTATCTCAATAGATGATGATTTACAGGTTGGTCAAGTTTTCCGTCGAAAGAAGAATTTACTCGGTGACTTGCAATAATTTGTATCTTTGAAAAATAGACAACACATTGTTAAAAAGTCGAACCATATTAGATTTGTTGCCAAGTGTGTGGATAAAAATTGTGGGTGGATGATACGCGTGACTAGCGCGAGGTGGGCATCTATGGGTTGTTGTGAAATATATAAATTGTCATGAGTGTTCGATTGAAATGAACAACCATGAGCATCGGCAGCCGAGGAGTAAGGTGTTGGGTGAGGCGATTATATACAGTATAAACAACCCACACATTCATACCCACCTCTAGCTATTATTCTTTGAAATAAAAGATAAATTCAATGTGGACATAAGTTATGACAAAGCATGGAGAGCAAAGGAAGAAGCAATTAAATTGGTTAGAGGTTCTAGGAAGATCGTTCAAACAACTTGCGGCTTACTTGGAGCGTGTCCAACAAGTCAATCGAGGTAATCGTGACCAAGATTGAGACTGATGAAGGTGGTTGTTTCAAATATTGTTTTATGGCTTTAGGTGTGTGTATACGTGGATTTTGGACATGTATTCGACCCGTATTAGCCGTGGATGGTACGCATCTAAAGGGGAAAGTACCGAGGTATGTTATTAGTGGCTACCACAGGTATGGACGGTAACAACCAAATTTACCCTTTAGCATTTGCCATTGTTGACTCGGAGAATGACGCTTCATGGAAATGGTTTCTTGAAAAGATAAATGGCTTATTGGCGGAGAAGAAGGATTTGGTTATTATCTCGGACCGCCATCGCCTATTGCTAATGCCGTTAAGGAAGTTTTCCGATGCACACCATGGAATTTGCATCTACCATCTAAGACAAAATGTTGTTGCCAAATTTAAGGATGTCGATGTATCGGCTCTACTCTATTGTGCCGCTAAGACATATAATGAATCCGAATTCGACATATCATGAACGAGATATATTTTGTATCTAGTGATATATATAACTACCCTGGACATTGAAAATATTCGAAGGAGCAATGGGCTCGTGTGTTTTTTCAGGGTAGAAGATATAGCATCATGACTACCAATATCGCGGAGAGTCTTAATGTCGTGCTCAGGGATGCTAGGGAATACCCTCCGGTGGCCCTTTTGGATGCAATCTTAATGATGTTGATGAGGTGGTATGCAGAACGGCGTAATGTGGCTGTGAAGATGAAATATCCATTAATGATTGACAATGAGAAAATTGTTCGAGAGCGGGATGAAAAGAGTAGGAGTATGGATGTCCAAACATCGCATTACTACACCTACTATGTACTTGATGGTGATAGGAATGCCGAGGTCGATTTGAATGCAAGAAAGTGCACATGTAATGTGTTCCAGCTGGATCAATTACCATGTACACATGCACTAGCAGCAGCTAGGAAAGTTGGAATGCCAAGGTACGAACTCGCCTCTCAATTTTACACAACTGATGCACTAATAGCTGCATATGCAGAGGCCATCTTCCCTGTAGGCCACGTGGACTTCTGGAATACCCCCGAGGAAGTATCCCAGTTGAATGTGTTGCCTCCAATCATGCGGCCCCCTAGCGGTAGGCCACGGAAAATGAGGATATTGTCCCAGGGCGAGCAAAAATGAAAAGGAAGTGTGTGTGGCCGATGTAAAGGCACCGGTCATAATCGCAAAACATGCAAGAAACCCATTCCGGTGAGAAGTAACATCAAATCTTAGAAAGTGGGCAGGGTTGTGGGCATTTGTGTAGGCAGGATTGTGGGCATGACATCTGTGTCATACGAAAGTCTGTAATAGTGGGCATTTGCGTAGGCATTATTGTAGGCAGGATTGTGGGCATGTAAACCCTTTAATGTTTTGAGATTTTCACATTGTTTATGATTGTTAAACTGTTTAATATTTACATTTGCTTAAGCAGATGTGTCTTATACAAAATTTTGAAATAGTTGGCATGATTGTCGGCAGGATTGTGGGCAAAACGGTAGGCAGGAGTGTGGGCAGGATTGTGGGTATGACATCTGTGTCCTATACGAAAGTCTGTAATAGTGGGCAGTTGCGTAGGCATTATTGTAGGCAGGATTGTGGGCATGTAAACTCTTTAATGTTTTGAGATTTTTACATTGTTTATGATTGTTAAACTGTTTAATATTTACATTTGCTTAAGCAGGTGTCTTATACAAATTTTGAATATAGTTGGCAATTTGGAATTACAAGAATATACAAGTACTAATGTCATATATAATTACGATTGATATACAAGTACTAACGTCATAAATAATATACAAGTACTACATTGACATCTAATATAGGAAACAGAAATAAAAGTTTAATCCACACAATATACTTACAAATTAACATCTAATATTTCCTTCTTTGTATAATTAAGCAAATTCGAGGCACTGAATTCATCGCACCTCTTGGGGTTGATTTTCACTACACCGCGCCCGTGACCAAGGACTCCACAATCTTCATGCACATTATTCCACAATCGGTATTCAATTGTTGCGGAGGATGCTCATACCGTTCAATATTCCAATCCTTTTGGGTGGGCTCGACCTGTTGTCCCAAATATGAGCTTCCTCGCACAAACTTGGTAAAGCATCAACGCTAATTTACGGAATTGTCCAATATAAGTATTGAATGACTTGGACTCGGACATTGAATCATATACAACGATCAACTTTTTGTTCAAGTCCAACTCATATACCACCCAATGGTTGCGGTGGCGTGGCCTATGCCATAGACCTTCTCAACATCGCCCATGATTTCCCTACACCGTCTATTGGATATGTGCCCATCAAATATTCCAAAGATAGTCTCGTCCTCCTTCCACCAAGACGGAGTTTCTTTTTGTTCTTTAAAGCTTTCACAAACTTGGCACCCCATTTTATAGTCAAATTATTCTGTCAAATAAAAGTAAATCAATGTCATAAACAAATTTATATCAAAAAACAAGATAAATGAAATGTTTGTGTAAATGAATGATGCTACGTACCCAAAATAGCATATCAACGGTTGTCGATTCGACAAGAAATGTTCAGGCCATTTTTTTGATTTGTGCGCAACGAGGCGCATCAACAAGTCCATTTGCTGCAATGTGGGCACATATGTGGGCAAACAAAAAGCGGCGTTGTAGGCAAGTAAAAATAAAAGTGGGGGGGAAGATAGGTGAAGAAGTGGGCGGGGGAAAATGGAAGTGATTTTATTCACATACACGATCATCCACCCATCCTTACGTGTCACGGATATTTAAGAACCACGAGGCACAAAATTTGTGACCTTCCTCAATCGAACAATGAACAACTACGTCCTTGTTGTCCTTGTTTTCATCAAACCACTTCTCAAATTCTTCAATCAAGGCGTGGGTAAAGGCCCATTGGATCAAAGAGTTGCGGTGAGGAATTTCGGAGCATCCTCCACAACCACCTTACCCTTCTTCCTCGGTGGGACATGATGACTTGGGTCCGTAAAAGGTGATTTCTTCGTGGGGCCAGGTTTTATCGCCCTTTACGTTTTTGATAAACAACGCGTCACCAAGTTTTGGAGATCCGAATCCGACGGGACTACCAATATCGACAAAATCAGGCTTGGCATTGTCCCCATCACTTTCGGATGCACCATCCTCGTAATTGTTGGATTTGAAGCCACAACCTCGTGGTTTGAACCATGAAAGTAATGCATCAAGTTTTGAAGGTTTGGCAATCAATTTTTCAAATCCTTTGTGCGGGACATATGTAATGGGTTGGCGTGTTGCGAGAACAAGGGCAAAAGGACCTGGTGTATCTTTCTTTTCATCGAAGTGGTTTCATCACACACGAGTCCTGGTATACCTTTTGAGGAAACATCGAGAAGGGGATGAAGGCTTATCGGCAACAACGTGGCGGGAATGTTGGGGCTTGTCGGCAACAATGTCGGCGAGCTTGTCGGCAACAATGTTGGCAGCAAGTCGGCAACAATGTCGGCAGGCAAGTCCCGGTCGTCATCGTGTTGGGCAATGCGGGCTACGCCCGCCGCCATCCTTGTAGACAATTTGTATCGGCACCATCGTCGGCACTACGGTGGGCACTCGATGGAGCTTGTTCTTTGCCCACCTCTTGAGCAATTGAGCATCCCAAATGCTCCATTATTGACTTCAAAGACATGGACTCAATTTTGTCGACTTTCCTCGACAAACCAAACCGATCCGTGGGAGGATTTAGCCCTCCATCCTAATCATTACCTTCACCCTCCTTTTTTCCTCAAACATTTTTCTTTTCAAAGATTTCTTCTTTTTTTCTTCTTCATTTTTCTGTCTCAAATCCTCTTTCTCAAGTGCATATTCCCACACAATAAGTTTTTGCAAGGACTTAGTATCTTGCTCGATTTGACAGTTTTGGTGTTTGTGAACAACGAGCTACAAACATATAAACAAAAGTCAAAAACATGTGGGCGTGAATGTGGGCACAAAAGTGGGCAAACATGTGGGTATAAGCGTGTCTGCAGATGAATGTCAAATTTAAAGGTGGGCAAACATGTGGGCGTGAATGTGGGCATACAAGTGCCCACGATGGGCTGGCATGCATACACAATAAATATTGATTAAAAAAGCTTACAGTATCATCATCCCCCGGAAGCAAAGTCCGAAGATTGTTGTTTTCAATTTATCAAATGTAAAAACCGTGGCTTCGGTTGACCAACGCAAAATACGTGGCACCCGATTCTTGGAAGCTTTTGTTGTGATGGCACACAATATGGCGACTACTGGGATCGCCTCATATGCCCATACTTGTAAGGCGGGGTGGAAGCCATGGATGTCAAAGTTCTCAAAATCGTGCTTTTCTTTCGTTTCTTTTCTTTCCCAAAACCCTTTACTCGTCCGGCCATGCGGCACGTGTTTCTTTCACCAAGAAATCGAAAGCTACTCTTCCCAAGGATAAGCATTAAATGCTTCTAGATCATCGACAAGGTGAATATATTCTTCCACAATCTTTTTGGTTTTTCTGAGTCTCTTACAAGAAGAACACCATATAAGAAACATAGCAAAGCCCGAACTTAAGGGTCATATCTCCATCCCCTTTCTCTTTCTTGGACCATTCTTCTAAAGCGTTTTCCACATGTATCAAGGCAAAGGGGATTAAATCTCCTAAAGCATTTTTGAAGATCCCCGAGGATGATGGAATAGTAGACTTGGACCCAAAACCAAGTCATGTGATCAATGAGAATTGAGTTACTCCAAAATCTGCCTCTTTATTGTTGAAGTGGAATGTTATCTTGTCCAATGACATTGACTTGTCTTGTCGAAAGAGAAGGTAGAGATATAATTGGCCTTGAAATTTCAACTTTTGTACATCCATGAATTGGCCAAAGCACGATGCCCTGAACCTTTGTGTATTCCTAACGCTCAAAAAACCAACTATTTTGTTTACTTCCTCATTCAGATTGCAACGAGCACTTAATCTCATTTGAAATTGGTCCTCTTCGTTTTGAACAAGCGCCATCTTTCTTGAACTGCACAATGAAAAGTAGTGTTAGGTACAAGTAGGCACACATGTGGGCAGACTGCAAGGCAAATAGATGGACAAGATAAAAATTATCAAAAACACCCAAGTCCATACATATTCCAACCTAAAAACACATTATAGACTCTCTGAGAATATGATCATAAAATCCACACAACACGTCACGAGACTCCACAAAGTAGTGTTAGATACAAGTAGGCAAACATGTAGGCAGACTGCAAGGCAAATAGGTGGGCAAGATTAAAAATTCATGAAAAGACCCAAATCCATACATATGTCAACCTAAAAACACACTATAGACTCTACAGACTCCACACAACACATCACAGACTCCACAAAGTGGGGAAAAGAAGTGGGCATCGAAGTGGGCAACGACGTGGGCACTCATGTGGGCAACTCCGTGGGCACTCATGTGGGCAACGCCGTGGGCAAAACACATGGCTAATATGTGGGCAACAAAAAAATGTTGGAATAAAGCCAAGTACAAGCACATTCCAACATAAACACACCATTAACTCCGCAAAACATGAATCATTCAACGTTAAATCTCGTTTGGAGTCATATAACGAAACCCTAAACTGTTTATTATTTTGTTTTCAAAACAAAACCCAAAATGGTTCAAAAAAAACTAACTAAAATAAACATATAAGAGAAGAAAATGAAACAACAAACCTTTTCAACCGAAGAATGACCTTTGATTTTCAAAAACGGAGACGTCAAACAATCGCGATGGATAACACTAACGGAGACGTCAAACAACTCGTCGGAACAGGTGCTCGTCGGAATAGGTTCTCGTGAGGATGTTCGCGTGTCGAAGAGAGAAAGCAGTGGAGTCGGACGTGGGTTGGAAGGTGAGAAGAATGGAAGATGAGTCGGACGTGAGAGGGAGAGAGAGAGTAATGGGCAAATGAAGGGTTCCCGCCTATTCATATTCTTTTTCTTTTTTTTTTTGGTTTTTTTAAATATAAGGGCATTTTAGACTTTTTAGGAGAAAAAAGGGGTATTTTTCATTGTTTAATAATGAAGGGGTATTTTTCCTTAATACCCCCTTGTTGGGGGTATTTTACCTAATTTCCCAAAATACTTGTGGGGTTCATAAACTTATTTTTTTTATTTCGTTTATTTTCGATTTTAGTTAGTTTAATAACTCGATTTTCGGTCACTTCAATAAAATTGGAATACGATGTTATTATAGCCTAAGTATTTCGAGATTCAATCCATGAAGAATACGACCTTGCTTGCCATTATTTTATAAACTATATTGTACACTTGCAGTTATATGAACCAAAATATTTTTGGCGAACAAGTTTTTGACGCCGTTGCCGGGGATTGATTAGATTCTACTTAGATATAGTAATAAGTAGTTCAATCTTAATTGAAGCATATTTTTTGTAAATATTTTTTTTCTCTTTTTCGATTTTTTTTTCTCCTTTTCGTTTCTAACATCGTTTTTGTTGAATGCGAGACTGGAATCTTTTAAGATACAAGAAGCCTAAATCGCAACTGCAGTGGGAGGCCAACATCAAAAAGGCAAATTCGTAGACGATACTTAATCCGAGAAAACAGTGCAACGCCATTCGTCTGATGGATGGTACAAAATATAAGGGCTCAAGGATTTCAATCGACACAATTCAATGAAAGTGATGTTAGAAATTTGAGTCTGGCTAAAGACGAAAAACTTAGCGCTTTGTGGGAGGCAACCCAAGAAACGCCGCGACAAACTCCGTGGGTTTAAAAAAAAAAAAAAAAAGGAAAAAACCAAAAAAAAGCAAAAAAATGAAAAAAAAACTAAAAACTACTTCACACGACCGTGTGGAACTCCACACGGGTTGTGCGACCTGACAAGCCACATGGGAAGGCCGTGTGAGTTGCACACGGCCGTGTGGCTGGAGACAGTGAAATAGAGATTGCCCAGGGCTACACGGCCCGGCCGTGTGGAATGCACACGGGCCGTGTCAACTATCCAGGTAAGTACTTTTTACGCATTCCTCTTTCTTTTAATGATTTTTTCATATGTTCGGGACGAAGCATATTTTAAGTTTGGGGGGTTGTCAATAATGCGTAAATTAGTACTGTTGCATATTTTGCATTGTATCTAGGATTGCATGTAGGGCATAAAAATTTGCATTAAATTTTTTTTCAAATTTTTTGATTTTTCAGTTTATTTTGTTTTAGCACGTTTAATTGCTTTTGTGTGTGGTTTTCAATTCAGTTCGTATGCCCAACTCCCTATGATTTTATTCTGAATATTTATGGCCTGGGATAACATATTTGTGGGAATAATGTGATAAATTCTTGGGAGGAAAGTTATTTATTTGCTTGGCAAGTGTTAAGAAAATTAGGTATTTGAGCATGTTGCGAAAAATAAGCCTGTGAGTTTTTGTGCCTTAAACTGCTTGATATTATGCAGACTTATTTATTCTTGAGTGTGTCATTCATGATTGATAGAACTCTAGAACTTACTCTGGTATCTTCATTGAAGCCATGTGTGTGTGAAATTTTTGAAAATGATCTAAGGCCATATTTGTTTTAGCCTACTTAGCTTAAAAAGCCTACATATGAACTCATGATTCCCTATCTAGCCAATTTTGAGCCAAAACTATTATTCTAAGCCACATTGATCTTTAAAATTTACATGTTTTTATCCCTAAACTTTCTTGAGCTTATAGAAAATAAATAAGTTTGGGGGAGATGTGGTGAAAAATTTATAAAAAAAGAGAGAAAGTTGGCAAAAGGAAGAGGGATGAGCAGTATTTGGGTAAATGAAAAAAAAAGAAACATGAAGCTCGAAAAAAAATCTCTGAAAAAGAAAAGAAAAAATCGAGCAAAGCGAAAGAAAAAATTCTGAAAATTATAAAAAAAAATGAGAGCTTGAGGCTAAAGAAAAAGAAAAGAAGGCAAAAAGGCCTAAGAATGAAAAGGAGAAATAAGGGTGGAATTAAGTTGAAAAAAAAATGATATTATGTTGAAATTGGGTTGGTGAATTGCGAGTCTGTAAGCTTAAATTCTATTTGCTCAAGTCAAGTCACTTATTCCAAATTTCTCTACCCTTACGAAAGAGCCTACATTACAACAAAATGAAAAGTCCTTTTTGATTCTTAGATTGTGCACACAAAAGTGGTCGAGATGTTAGATGATTTGCAAGGTTATGGTAGTTCTACTTTCACTGAATTGAATTTGAGCGTAAGCACTATCCATACACTTCTGAGAGTCGAGTGATACACTATCCACTTGTGAGTACCCAAGAGAGTATTGATTATGCCGAGTATATGAATAATGACTTCTTGATGATGAATAACATGGTTTTCTTAAGTATGGAGTCAAATGTTATATAATGTTCATAGTGTTCTTGTGTGTTCTTTTTACCCCTTGATATTATTTTTCTTAATTTGCTCGAGGATGAGCAATGATTTAATTTTGGGGGATTTTGACGAGTGTTAAATATACGTGTATTTTAGGGTTTAAAATGATATATATTTAATGCATTTGCATGCATATTTAGTGTGCTTTACTTGGTTTTCTTTGTTGGGCGTGATACTGTGTACTCTTGTGAATTTTACAGGAAATGGAGATAAATTGGAAAAACGAGATATCACGTTCCATAGTATAGGTCAAGAGATAAGGTACAAGCAAAGATATGAAGGAAAGAAGCATGGACAGTCAAACAAAAAGGAATTTCTTTCAAAAACGTCAAAACGCGCTAACAGTTTCTAGCACTGGCAGGATTTAGTATTTTAGTCATAACGTTCTCTACTAAATTGATATTAAGGTGCTTCAAGTGGATATGGAAAGCTAAGAGAAAGGCCTACAACTTTCATGAGGACTCCAGAAGCCAATTCCGATGGCGCGACCCGACCGTGTGGTTTGACACGAGCGTGTGGTGTTTCTGGGGCAGAATTGGTCTTCTAATCCTACCAGAACTCTATAAGTGATCTCTCCATGCATCTATAAAAGGGACCCAAGGCTTGCACGAAAATTCATCACTTGATACAGCAAAAACACATCAAATAACACATGAACGCAAGAATCGATGATCTTCTGAGCAAAGAAGGCTAGGTCACGAAGAACACCACAAGGCTTTCGCATCTAGGGAGCACAAGAGCGAGGGCTTGGAGGAGAATCCATCCTGATAAGAAGGGGTTTTCTCTCTATGTCTAAGAACTCTTGTTTGTGCTTATATGATGTCATAATATTGATTCGGATTTGTCTATGAGTTTGTAATCAATGTTTGACATATTTTTCGGATCTTAGGGGCATAATCAAAATTGTGGATTTGTATTAAATATGATTATTTGTTTTCTTAAATAATTCATGCTTTCTATTTTATGAATCCAAGTGCTTATTTATAATTGATTTTTATTTGGCCAATAATTTGCATGTCATATTTGTTAGTAAAAAATTTCAGACGATGAGTTCTAACAAAGACGGAAATTGAATTCAGACATGAAACATGTGTGACATGCATGTTTGTGGGGAGTCATATAATTCACAAATCTTTTTGGAGTTAATAAGAATTGTAACTATTCGGGAGCACTACAATTGTTATTAATCAATTGTTTACGCACCGCTCGGAAGGAGGAGTAGACGAATTTAGGAATTGAACCCATAGAATTGCATGAATTGGTTTTTAAAACTTTATTCGCATTTAATATTGAAGAAGCAAGTTGAGATTATGTGCCTAAGGTTGTTCCTAAAGATGTTGATAATACTTGTGGGGTTCATAAATTTATTTTTTTTATTTCAATTATATTCGATTTTAGTTAGTTTAATAACTCGATTTTCGGTCGCTTCAATAAAATTGGAATACGATGTTATTATAGCCTAAGTGTTTCGAGATTCAATCCCTGAGGAATACAACCTTGCTTGCTATTATTCTATAAACTACATTGTACACTTGCGATTTGCATGAACCAAAATATTTTTGGCGAAGGTTGGCACCCCATTTTCTTTCTAATTCAACCTTTAATAGATATGACTACATGAGTGAGTTGAGTCACTAAGTTAAAAATTACAAGAGTCGATCAAGATTGAAGAGAAGACTCAACGTGTGTGTGTGTGAAGTCAAGTGACATGAGAGTTGTCTCTCCGACCGGACGGCATCTAAGTCATTCCAAAATGATTGGAATCGAATGTCAAAGGGGTTTGCAGCAGACAATACTTGAAAGTTGATATAGATCCGTTGTCAACACAAGTCAAGGTTTTGTTGAGCTGTGTTAGGCTGCCAACAATAAAGTTGTTTTGCTGAAAGAGTGCAAAAAGGCAAGGAATCAATAGTATGTACCTAAAAACCTGCAGAGACCAAGGTTGAGGAAGCAAGTGAGAGAAAGTTACGAATTCCATAATACAATCAAGCATTCAAGCAAGTAAACCTGCAAATACTCACAAGCTTTCAAATAAAATCCTCAAGCCTAAAATCGAAGGAATTCAATCCAACACACTCAGTGAAGGAAAGATTACTTCATCAAGTTGAAGAGGAAAACTGTTTGAAGAACAAAAGGGGTCTACTCTCCAAGGTTGAAAGAGAAGTAGTAAGGTTCTAGTTCGAACCAGAAGCTTTGGGTTTGTTGGAGGCTATGTGATCAATTCTAAGAGTTCGAGGGAGCTGAAGTAGCAAGACAGCTGTTTTCAAAAGAATTTGAGTCCCAAGAGCAGCCAGATATGTGATCAAGGCTGACTCGGACTGTTGACTGCTTTGTAACAAAGATCTGTTACCTAGTGGATTCCTCCAGGAGTTGGAGAAGAGTGGATTAGAGGAATTACCCCATCCTCGAACCACTATAAAATTTCTTGTGTCTTATTTACTTACAACACTTTAATTTCTTGCATACTTTTTATATTTGTTGTTAAGTTATAATTGCTAAACTCAACTGATAATAACCTTTGCTAAAAACAAGTGTTGGAAAACAAGTTTAAAACATTAAGGGTTAAAAGTCTTACGCTGAACAAAAACCAAATCAACTGTAAATCTAAGTGTTAGCTGATACCAGTTGAGTTATACTATCAACAGCTCAGTCGAGTTTGTTGAGTGGGTAACTTTACTGAAGCAAGCCAACCTAGCTGTCCCTCAAGGACTTAGCTTATTTGAATTAACTCCGATATATATTTTAAAAGGACTAAATCAAAAATTTGGTAAGGTTTATTCAACCCCCCCTTCTAAACCTTACTACTCACCCCTTGGGACCTAAACTATAAATTTAAGCGTTAGCAAATACCAGTTGAGTTATACTATCAACAGCTCAGTTGAGTCTGTTGAGTGGGTAACTTTGTTGAAATAAGCCAACCTAGCTGTCCCTCAAGGACTACAAGCCAACCTAGTCTGTTGAGTAAGGTTTATTTAACCACCCCTTCTAAACCTTACTACTCACCCCTTGGGACTTACAAGCTCTCCGATCATTGTCATCTCAAATGTCCCTTGCATAATGTTTGAGCATTTGTCACACAACTCTTTGTTTGTGGATCCAAAGATGATGTCATCCAAATATATTTGAACAAGCAGTATACTCTCTCCATCTTGAATTCTGAAGAGTGTTCTGTCAACCTTGCCTTTGGTGAATCCATTGTCTATAAGAAACTGAGATAATCTGTCATACCATGTTGTTGGTGCTTGTTTCAAACTATATAATGTTGTCTTGAGCTTGTAGACTTTATCTCCAATAGTTTTCTGCTCAAAACCTGGAGGTTGTTCCACATAGACTTCTTCTTCCAAAAGTCCATTCAAAAATGCACTCTTCACATCCATTTGATAGACTGTGAAGTTCTTATGTGCTGCATAAGCAAGAAACATTCTTATTGCTTCCAATCTAGCAACAGGTGCAAAAATTTCATCAAAATCTATTTCTTCTTCTTGGCAATACCCTTACGCTACCAATCTTGCTTTGTTTTTTAGTACAGATTGTTAGATAAATGTTTTTATTTTAATTTTGATGATTTAATATAATTGAGTTCTATACCAAAACAATGTCCCCAAATGTTGTCCAAATACTTCAAAACTATTTAAATGATTTTTACTAATTTTTGGAGTATTTCTTGACCTTTATTTTTGACAAAAATCGGACAACTCCTCTGTCTTGATGTCAACCGGTTTGGACATATCGGGTGGTAGAGCACGTAGTCCCTAGGTGGGGTGAAGCTCTATAAATCATCATGTGTTGTTTATATTTCTGCACTGTTATTTGTTCGTCATCTTCATATTCGAAAAAGAGGGCACAAATTGGAAAGTCGGGAAAATCTATTCACCCCCCCTCTAGATTTTCGTAGCCACTTAGACTAACAAGTGGTATCAGAGCAAAACTCTTTGGCAAGCTCGTTTTCCATTGCGAGTAAAGAGGAAAGATCCATGGTTACGAACGAGAGCTATCTTCCAACTGGTGCTTCATTAAATAGACCACCTATCTTCGACTACAATACTTATACATTTTGGAAAGATAAAATGGAGTGCTTCCTACAAGGTTGCGGGTTCAATATTTGTAACATAGTTATTAACGGAGTATCTATCCCAATGAAGAAAAATGAGGATGGAACTCAAATCCCTAAAGCCCTCAAAGAGTTCAATGATGAAGATAAGAAAATATTCTCGACCCTATAGGACAACCCGTACCTGAAAGTTTGTTAAAACAGAGAACAACTTGTTTGCTGAAATTAAGGGGGTTGACCGGTCGACCCCCTTGACCTAGAGGTCGACCGGTGTCTAGAGTTTATTTTGGTTCTGATTTTTTCTGTTTCGAGGTGGAATGTTCGAACCCAATGAAGATCGGTCCAACCCCTGGTCGGACGGTCTAACCCCTAGGGCAACCCGTGTTTAAATATTTCAAACGTCTTTTTCTTGTTAGTTTTCGAACGGTCGCCCTAAGGTTTTATCAGCAGAAACTATCTGTTGCAGCAAACAACTTTTCATGAAATTGTGGGGTTGATTCTAACATCTATTTTCTTGGATTAATTGGCAATTCTTTTACAGATTGCACTCTTCTAGGAGGCACCTATGTTTCAAGAAGCTATCCTATAAATACTTGAAGGCTTGAAGAATCAAGAAAAGACAACACAACACAAACAACAAGCAAAAATCAGAAAACTTCTTGTTCTTCACTTTCAACATACTTGTTGTATTTAGCCTAAGTCTTACACTTTCACATCTTGAGTATTAGGCTTTCCTTCTTGATTACACTTGCACTTTTTGAGTTGTAATATTTCATTTAAAGTGTAATCTTGATTGTAATTGTAACATCACCCAAAACAAGAAATTCTTGTTAGTGTTCTTTTGGCAAGAGCACGTTTGGTTGATGAGAGGTGATTGATTGAAAAGCTTGGTGCTTTTCGTGTTGAATAGTTTGGTGCTCTTTGAGGTGTTGGAAGAGTTTGGTGTCTTCATTGTTCTCTTACCTCTACGGAGTATAATCGTATTAGAGGTATTCGATCAACTCATGATGTTTGGGAAAAATTGGAAGTTATCTATGAAGGCACATTGAAAGTGAAACAAGCTCGAAAGACCATGTTGGTCAAAGATTTCAAAAATTTCACTATGAATGATGGAGAGAATATCTCTAAAATGGTTGAAAGGCTTGACAATATTGTAAATCCTCTTGTTGCACTTGGAAAAATTATTGTTAGAGGTTGACCGGTCGCCCTAAGGTTTTATCAGCAGAAACTATCTGTTGCAGCAAACAACTTTTCATGAAATTGTGGGGTTGATTCTAATAGCTATTTTCTTCGATTAATTGGCATTTCTTTTACATATTTCACTCTTCTAGGAGGCACCTATGTTTCAAGAAGCTCTCCTATAAATACTTGAAGGCTTGAAGAATCAAGACAAGACAAGACAACACAAACAACAAACAGAAATCAGAAAACTTCTTGTTGTTCATTTTCAACATACTTGTTGTATTTAGTCTAAGTCTTACACTTGCACATCTTGAGTATTAGGCTTTTCTTATTAATTACACTTGAACTTTTGAGTTATAATATTTCATTTAAAGTGTAATCTTGATTGTAATTGTAACATCGTCCAAAACAAGAAATCCTTGTTAGTGTTCTTTTGGTAAGAGCACGTTTGGTTGATTAGAGGTGATTGATTTAAAAGCTTGGTGCTTTTCGTGTTGAAGAGATTGGTGCTCTTCGAGGTATTGGAAGAGTTTGGTGCTCTTCGAGGTGAAGAAGAGTTTGCTGCTCCTCTAGTTGGAAGATTGTGGTGATCTTCATAGGTATTGTTGTAAGAAGATGTTGGTGCTCTTTAAGGTTGGCCTGGGGGTTGGACCGATCGACCAGGGGTTGGACCGGTATCCCTTGGGTTCGACTGTTCCACCTCGAAATAGAAAGAATTAGAACTAGAAATAAACCCCCGACACCGGTTGCCCTCTAGGTCGACCGGTCGACCGCACCTGTCAACCCCCCAAGTTTCAGCAAACATGTTGTTTTCTGTTTTGACAAACTTTCAGGTACGGGTTGCCCTATAGGGCGACCGGTTGACCTCAAAATTGTAACGACCCAATTTCATGAAATTAAAAGTACTCTAAAAATATTATTAGAAAAACATAAATAATAATAATAATACATTAAAATATTATTAGAAAATACGAATTTATAAATTAAAGTGATCCCAATAATTATCAAAAAGTCGATTTAGAATTTTTAATTCTTAAGAAAAAAATATAATAATAATAATAATAATAATAATAATAATAATACATCTTCCAAATTAAATATCCAACAATTATTCCAAGCATAAATAGAAACAATTAAAGACATAAATCCAAAATTTGGTTCGATCATAATTATTTAAAATATAAATATAGCATGATTTATTCCACCATCCACAACATCATATCTTCAGTTGGATTCCTCAACCTGAAAGTCATGATAATAATAGGGGTGAGCTTCATCTCGCTCAGTAGGGATATATATATGTCAATATTTAATATAACATGAAAAACATTCACATAATTACAACAATAAATTCATTAATTTCCTCTTTTTCGTCTGACTAGCCAGTTCCTGCATATAGCATTGCGGTTTCACCCTAAAGATACTTTTGATCCCGGACCCTTTTCATGGCCCCTAGCTTATATGAATTTATTTCCTCTTGACATATATTGCAATTAATAAAATATAATCATGAAACATTAATAAAGACATATAATATAGAAATCCTTACCTTAATAATCGCAGATACTCGATGTGGAAAAATTGAATGATAGAAGTCCTAGTCCTCGATCGCTTCGTTTTCTATTGTAGAGAATTGAGAAAAATGTGAAAAACTTATGTGGGTTTTTCATGTATTTATAGGCTGATTTTATTTTTTAATTTCTATTTTTTTTAAAAATAAATTAACCCCTAACAAACCCCTAAATTAATCTCTAATTTAACCCCTAATCTAACCCCCTAAAATAACTCATAAACTAACCCATAAATTAATTGTGGTTATCACATTCTACTAGCCTTAAATATAATTTCGTCCTCGAAATTCGATATTTTACCTTGAATTGAAAAACTTGGGTACTTGACAAGAATCTCCTCTTCACGCTCCCAAGTAGCTTCATTTCTGCCATGACGACTCCACTGTACTTTGATTAGAGCAATACCTTTATTTCTCAAATGGTTCTTGCGTTGCAAAACAGCTTCTGGTGCTTCCTCATAAGTTAAGTCATTGTTGATTTTTAGATCCTTATAATTCACGATGTGACTTTGATTGTTAACATACTTTCTTAGCATAGAGACATGAAAACATTGTGCACACTTGATGTTAGGAAATTTATTGTTAAGATTTTGATGATACCACATAAAACCTAGAATAGCAAGTTGGCACCCCATTTTCCTTGTATGTCTACTTTGTAATAGATAGGACTGCATGAGCTGAGTGAAGTCAGCTATGCCGAATAATGCAAGAAGTCATCTGAAGACTAGAGTGAAGATCTAGTTGTGTGTCAGCTAAGTGTGGTCAAGATAGAAGGCGCATACTCGACTGAAGGAGATCTAACTGAGGAACAATTGTGTAAAGGTTGAAGAAGTGTCAGTCAAGTCAGTAAAGAGCCAAGTCTACCAGTTGAACTGACAGTTGAGTCTTTCCTTAAAGGATGAAGCAGACTCAAGTCAAAGAGGTAAAGACAGCAGTCAAGTCAAGTCGACTGACATTGATCCGTTGGAAGAAAGTCAAGGATATTACTCGATATAGTAAAAAATCCAAGCTGCCCAGTCTTAAAGTGTTTGGCCCAGAAATATGCAAAGGGAATAAACCAATAGGAAACACTAAAGCTTGTGTTAGGCCCTGAAAAGTTGAAGGGTCAACATCACAATACTGCAGGTCCAAAAAAGACAAGCCAACGAACAAGAATGTGTCATTTGAAAATAGCCTATCTTTTCAACGGGCAAATTTTCAAATGAGCACTATAAAAGGCTGAGGAAGCAAGAGAGAGAAAAAAAGAAAGACACACGAGAGATCAAACATTCTAAGCAACTGAAAGCAAGCAATATCTGCAAATATTCTCTCAAGCTTATCAAGAAAATCCTCAATCCTAAAACTTGAAGGAACTCTATCGAACACACGCTGTGAAGGAAGGAATACTTCAACCAGTTGAAGTGGAAAAGTTTTAAAGAACAAAAAGGGGGTCTACCCTCCAAGTTTGAAGGAGTTGTAGTAAGGTTCAGGATTGAACCAGAAGTTTCGAGCTCGTTGGAAGGTTGTGTGATTAATTCAAAGGGTTTGAAAGGAGCTGAAGTAGCAACGCAACTATCTTGTGAAGAAGCTGAGTCGTAGGAGAAGCCAACTGTATGATCAAGGCTGTCTCTAGACTGAAGAACTGCTTTATAACCTGATCAGTTGCTTAGTGGATTCCTCCATGAGTTGGAGAAGAGTGGTTTATAGGAATTACCCCATCCTCGAACCACTATAAAATTTACACGTGTCATTTAATTTTAGCACTTTACATTCTTGCATACTTTTATAATTGCTGATAAGTTAAATTGCCAACCCTGCTGATAATAACATTGCTAAAAACAAGTGTTAAAAACATACTTAAAATTAACAAAGTGTGTTAAGTCTTATTTGTATAAAACCAAATCATCTAAAAAGTTAAGTGTTAGCCGATGCGGCTAAGTTATATTATCAATGTACTCAAGTAAGTCATTGAGTGGGTAACTTTGTTGAAGTAAGCCAACCTAGTTGTCCCCAAGGACTTAGCGATTTGAAGTCAACTCGTTGAAATTTTTAAAAGGACTAAAAATTCCAAAAGTTTGTAAGGTTTATTCAACTCCCCCTTCTAAACCTTACACCACACCCCCCTTGGGACCTATAAGTGGTATTAGAGCGGTTGGTTCATTGAGCCTTCCGTACTGTTTACTAAACTAGATCTCAATCTTTTTCAAAAGGTTTAACACTTGTGTTTTCAAAGTGTTTCATCCCAAAACAAAGTTATTATCATGGAAGCCAATCTAACTCGTATTCCTATGTTCATTGTGGAAGAATTTGATGACTGGAAAATTCGCATGCAGGCTCACCTATTAGCCTTACACGACAAAATGTGGCTTGTGATAGAGGATGGGCCACTGCAAATATTCAAAGTTAACACTGTTGTAAGAAGAGCACGTCAAGATGAAGGAGAGGATGCTGCAGCAGAGCCTAGACCAGCCATGGTTGAGAAACCTCATTGTGGATGGACAAACGAAGATAGAAAGAGATACAACCTGGACAATGTGGCCAAGGATATACTCTACAAGACATTGGACAAGGCTATGCTCAATAAAGTCAAGTCTTACAAATCAGCCAAAGAAATCTGGGATAAGCTAACCCTAATTTGTAAAGGGTCTAAAATGATAAAGGAGAATAAACTAATAGTTGCTGTTCAAAAATTTGAAAATTTTAAAATGCTTGTAGGTGAAAGTCTGGATCAGCTGGATGCCAGATTCATAGAGATCACAAATGAGCTTTCAGCTCTTGGGAAGGAGTACACTCAAAAAGAGATGTGCATGAAGATCTTAAGAGCCCTCCCAGCTGAATGGGAAATGAAGGTCGTGGCCCTGAGACACTCTATGAACCTCTCAAAAACATCAAATCATGAGCTATTCTCAGACCTCAAAGCCTATGAGTTTGAGAAAAGAAAAGAGCAAGAGAAGATCGACGATGTCCAAGACAACTGCATTAATGGCCAGTGAAGGGAAGAAAGATGAGCCAAAAGAGACCATTGACTAGGAGGAAATTGCTCTCATGTTAAAGAGGTTCAACAAGTTCTTTAACAAGAACTACAAAATAAACAAATGTGAGACCTCCAGAGACATTCAAAGACCTTCCAAAGCAAGGAAGGACAGGCCACCCAAAGAGAGTTGAACATCAAAAAGAGTCGACTATCGAGAGCTAATAATCGAGAGCCGAGAGAGCCGAAAACATATGTTCGAATTGCGGAGACAACCAGGACACTTTGCTTTGTTGGATGTTCCTATACACCACCAACAAATACGAAATGAGGAAGAAAGAAAAGTCTTCAGGGATAGAAGACAAGAAAAGAAGAAAGCCATGTTAGCTGCTGAGACTGCTGAACCAACTAAGTGTAAAGAGCCAGCATACTCGAACATCAGTGAAGCTGACTACTCAAGTGATACTGAGGAAGAGGCTTTGATCTGCCTCATGGCTAAAGAACATGATCAAGAAGATGAGGTACAATCTTAATCATCTCATTCTGATTTAAGAGTTAGTGACTGTGATACACACACTTCATCACCCACAGATCTTTATGATTCATTAGGCAAAATGATGAAAGATTTTGAGCACATTAAAACCTCACACACACTTTTAAATGAGGAAAACAGCCAGTTTAAAAGTCAAAACTCACAGCTGACTAAAGAGCTGAGTACTCTAAGTCAAATAGTTGATGAGAATACTAAGCTGAAGGCTGAAAATGCCAAGATCTTAGCAGAGTCGGCTGCAACTGAAAAGAGAGAAAAATATCTTAAAAATATGATTGCCTCATTTACAAAAGCATCCAAATCATTAGATGAACTAATAATGAGTCAAAAAGAGTGTGGGGACAAGACAAACATAAGATTTAATTCCTTTGTGCATAGTCAAACACCGAGAGTGATTTTTGAGAAAGGATCCTCAAGTAATGAGGGAATCCAAAAGCCCAAAACTCCATATGTTGCACCAACATTTACACCAAAACACATTCACCATCATACTAGCCTTGGATACAAATGTAAAGGAAAGAAGCCAGTAGAGTATGTTGAGAGGACAACTGAAAAGAAATTTAGAAAGGTCCATCAGCAGACTCCAAACAGGAAATACTCTGTGAAAGTTAAACAGGGCTACCAAAAGCCCCAGAGATTTTAGCAAAGAAATTCATATGAAGGGAATGGTAGAAATTATCCTAACCAAGCTGATCGGAATAATCATGTGAAATATCAGTAAAAACCTATGGGATACAAGCCAAAGAGGTAAAGACCTCAACCTCAGCAAAGGTCAATCCCAAAGCAAAAGAGCTATTATCAGCACACTTATGCACCCAGGCACAATACCCGAAAATTCCACTATTACCCCAAGAAAGCAAATGCTCAAACACACACAGAGGCATACAGACAAAAGAGACAGTTGTATGATCCTAAAACCCTTAAGCAATTTGCTAATGTGCATTATGATTATGGAACTGATAGATGGTAACCTCTTAGAGTCAGATCATCTGGCTATAGGTTGGTTAGAGAATCTTATAGCACTAACCCCCCAGGACCCAGGCAAGTATGGGTACCTAAAAATTAATTTCCTTAATTGCAGGTTCAAGGAACGGCTGAGTGCCAAGGAACCTGGTACCTGGATACTGGTTGTCCAGACATATGACATGGAATAAAAGAAATATGTCAAAATTCAAGGAGATCAAAGGCACAGGATCCATAAAGAAAAATGAACTGGGGATCACAGATGTTGCATATGTTGAAGGTCTCAACTTCAATCTGCTAAGCATCAGCCAACTCTGTGACAAAGGCTACAATGTGGGATTCAACATGGGAGTATGCAAGATCAAATATGCTTAATCAAATGAGATTGTGCTGCCAGGAACAAGCCAAAAGAACATGCATGTAGTGGATTGGTTTACTGCTACACCAAGCACATGTATGCTAGCCAAGAGTACCGAATCGATTCCATTTATCGTGGGCACAAGAAGTTCGAAAGTCACCTGAACTTCAAGACAATCAACAAGCTTGTGGATGATTATTCAACAAGGATATTGCATCTGTTGCACATGGACTTATTTGGTCCTGTTGAACCAGCCAGCATCAGTGGAAAGAAATACACCTTACTGGTGGTGGATGATTATTCAAGATATACATGGACAATTTTCATGTGTAAAAAGAAGGAAACACTTGCGAGATATTACCACGGTGATGAGAAGAGTTCAAAATGAGAAGAGTCAAACCATTATAAAGATAAGATCTGATAGGGGAACTGAGTTTGTTAATGGGATTATAACTTAGTATTGTGTTGAAAATGGTATTGCTCATGAATTATCAGTTTCAAAGACTCCACATCAGAATGGAATAGCTGAAAGAAGGAACATAACTATCAAGGAAGCTGCTAGGACAATGTTAGCTGAAGATGGATTGCCTAAGAGATTTTGGGCTAAAGCCATAAATCAAAGATGCTACACTCGCAGAATAGATGCATGATTAATAGGCAATTAACCAAGACTCCCTATGAGATTTGGACAGAGAGAAAGCCAAATGTTGGATATTTCAAGATATTTGGATGTAAGTGCTTCATCCACAACAATGGCAAGGACAATTTGAAGGCTTTCGATGTTGAAGCTGATGAAGGTATCTTTTTGGGATACTCAGCTAAGAGTAAAGCCTACAGAGTGCTAAACAAGAGGACTATGGTAATAGAATAGTTTATCCATCTGGTGTTTGATGAGCCAAATGTAAATGGAGGAGACATGGATGAGTTAGCTGAGAAGCAGAATCAACCAACTATGCAGAAGAGTCCTTATGTTGATGTAGATGTTAGAGCACTCAACCCTGAAGATGATGAGATAGCTGAATCTCAAAGACATTTGGAAGGTCTGCAACTGAATGATGATGAAGAAGTTGTTCAAGATAACTTAGCTACAAGACGGCTGAATCCAGCAGACTTACTCCAACCTGATGTGAGATGGCTAAGAGACCATCCACCTGAGTTAATCATTGGAGATGTTAGAGTTGGTATAATAACCAGATCCAGAGCCCAACATGAAGCTATGCTCACTTGTTTTATTTCCCAAATAGAGCCAAAAGATGTGTCTCAAGCCTTAGAAGACACACATTGGATTTAGGTTATGCAAGAAGAGTTGAATCAGTTTGAAACAAATAAAGTATGGGAATTAGTTCAAAGGCCTACTCACCAAAATGTTATTGGTACTAAGTGGGTATTCAGAACAAGATGAATGAGGAGGATCGTTGTCGAAATAAAGCAAGATTGGTAGCCAAAGGGTATTTCAAGAGGAAAGTATAGATTTTGATGAAACTTTGCTCTGTTGCTAGATTGGAAGTAATAAGGATGTTTCTTGCTTATGTTGCACATAAGAACTTCTGATGTATCAAATGCATGTGAAGAGTGCATTTCTGAATGGACTGTTAGAGGAAGAAGTCTATGTTGAACAACCTCCAGGTTTTGAGCAGAAAACTATTGGAGATAAGGTCCACAAGCTCAAGAAGGCATTGTGTGGATTGAAAAAAGCACCAAGAGCATGGTATGACACATTGTCACAATTTCTAATTGACAATGGATTCACCAAAGGCAAGGTTGACAGGACACTCTTCAGAATTCAAGATGGAGAGAGTATACTGCTTGTTCAAATATATGTGGATGATATCATCTTTGGATCCACAAACAAAGAGCTGTGTGACAAGTTCTCAAACCTCATGCAAGGCAAATTTGAAATGAGCATGATGGGAGAGCTGACTTTCTTTTTAGGATTTCAAGTCAAGCAAATGAAGGATAGAACCTTCATAAGTCAAACCAAATATACCAGAGATTTAATGAAGAAATTTGGTATAAAAGAAAAGTCATCGGTGAAGATTCCTATGAACACATTAGTCAAGATGGATATGGATGCAAATGGCAAAGTTGTTGATCAAACTAGGTATAGAGACCTCATTGGATCATTTCTCTATTTAACAAAGAAGCGAGCCGTACATCACCTTTGTTGTAGGTGTATGTGGTAGATTTCAATATGCACCAAAAGATAATATTTGAAGGGATGCCAAGAAGTTAGCTTATGGTATCCAAAGGAAGGAGGAGTAGTTTACTCAGACTCAGACTATGCTGGATATAGAGTGGACAGGAAGAGTACATCAGGTACTTGTCAAATACTTGGAAATAGATTCGTTTCTTGGTTCAGCAAGAAACAAAATTCAATAGCTACATCCACAAACAAAAGCATTACATAGGCTGCGGCGACTATTGTGCCCAAGTTCTCCGGATGAGACAACAAATTTGAGAAACTATGAAATAGAAGAAAGAGAGATTCCAATAATGTGTGATAACACTAATGCTATTGCAATCACTTAGAATCTAATGTTGCACTCAAGAACAAAGCGCATTGATGTCAGATATCATTTTATAAGAGATCATGTTTAAAAGAAAGACATCACCTAGGAATACATCTCAACTGATAAGCAGTTAGCTGACATATTCACTAAACCTCTATGTGAATCGAGATTTGAAGAGCTCAAGAATGAGCTAGGGTTAATTGATCTGAGTTAGGACACTCAGAAGACTCAATCAGCAGAGACCAAGCTGAGTTAGGACACTCAGAAGACTCAATCAGCAGAGACCAAGAAATGAGGAAAATAAGCAAGTTTCACATTTCAGCCAAGTGAAACAACCAAGACGGGAAATCAGCTGTATCGAGTTAGCTGACAGTTGAGTGATCTAATGTGAAAAGAGAAGCAGAGTTATGTCACTTTTGGAAGTTAGCTGAATTATTTATGAGCTAAGTGACAAAACGCAGTCGTTTTCTGCGAGCGGGAATGTTTTTAATGATTATGTCAGCGTAATTACGTTATTAGAACAAAAGCTGCATGTTTAGCCTATGATTGGATATAAATGCTATTGCATTTAATGCGGGGAAATTAATGTGGTTTCAAAGGTTAAATCCTGATCGTCGATTTTGATAAAAAAAAATTCAAATTCCAGAAACCGTCCTTTCAAGTACAATATAAGCCAAAACCTATTTTCTCTCTCCTCACAAAACTCTCTCGTCTTCAACAAGGAAATTTTCTCTATGTGCAAGTGCAAAACCCTACTTTCAAAATCGGAATTTTTCGCTTTATTCACCATTTATTTTCTATGAAAATGGAAGCCACGTATGACTACGTTAAGATGTCCGAAAAGATACTCAGGATCCACAGTCAACTTCCAGGGGATGCTGAAACAGGGTGCTAATAAGGCCCTAGTGAAGAAGATCGCTGAGAAACTCGAGAAATTCGATCTGAAGTATTTTATCACGATGGAGTTTTCTCATACGTATTTGGAGGAAGTTGCCATGTTTTATGTCAACGTTGAATTCCATGATGATGAGATTCGCTCATCTGTCTATATCAAGGAGATCAAGATCACTGTTGCTGACCTTGCTGAACACTGTAAGCTGCCTACTGAAGGGCTTAAGGAGATATTGCTGAGAAAGACGTGAACTTAGCTGCGGCTTGGAAGGAAATTGCCAAGCCTGACTCAACTGCGAAGGTTGTCTATACAGCCAAGAAGGATTTGATAAAAGATTATTACCACAAGCTGATGGACATTGTATCCAAATGTGTCAACATGAAGTTCGACAGCTTTAACAAGCTATCTCGAACTAAGCTGATAGTGATGGCTGCGATTATGGAAGAGAAGAAGATAAATTGTGCTGATCTTCAGCCGCATTTGCCAGAGCATGATCAACAAGACCATCAAGGAGGATGGGATGTTTGGATGCTCACTGGAATATGGCCTGGTGATTGGCCATCTCATAGAGGTGAAGGGGGTTGCCTTGAGACATGGAAAGTCATTCCATGTTAACAAGAAGATGTTCAAGGCCAATCTGCCTGGTGCCCAGAGAAAATCGCATGCAAGGAAAGCCAACACACGCAAAGGTGAGTTTTGACGACCGACCCGACAGAAGACATGGTACCAGAACCGCACCTGACTCTCTCTCTCAAGCTGATCCAGAAGAAGAGAGCGGATGCAGCTAAGCCAGCACCTACCCCTACAGCCAAGTCGAAGAAGGCTCCTGTCCCTGCAGCCAAGCCCAAAACACTCCGCCCCAAAGAGGAATCGACATACCCTGTGCCCAAATCGCATATCTCGCCCCTTCAATGGCAAGAGACCGAGAAGGCCTTATCTAAACCTTCTCTGGTCGTGAAGAAGAAGCGCACAGTTGTGCCTTGCAAGCCAGCTGCTGCGAAAGAGACAAAGATGGTGGAGCCAGAAGCCACTGAAGAAGAAGCTGAAGAGGATGACATTCCTCTTGTTCAAACCAAGAGAAGAAGACTTCTTAAGAAGTCTAAACTTGAGAAAGCTGGGTCCGCCGCTCAGCCAGAAAATCCTGAGAAAGAGACTGTTGAAACTCAAGAGGAGCACTCGATAGAGAAAGATAGTGGTGATGCAGCCACCATGGACGCAAAAAAGACTGTTGATGTTAGTTAGCAGAATATAGAAGACCCAGCTGCTCGAGAGACAGCTGTGGAAAAGCAAGGAGCTGAGACAGCTGAGCTTCATGAGGTAAGAGATGTCCAATCCCCTCAGACGGATACCAATGAACCTGAGGAGGAGCAAGATCCACTTGCCACGATTCAGGAAGATGGAGATGACAATGATGATGTGGTGATGTTATCTCCCATCTATACTGATATTCAACAGAGATTGAGGGAATGGAGAAATTAGAAGCTGAGTTACTCTCGACAACAATTTGAGCACCCAGAGTACATTGAAGAAGAAGAGGTGCTCTTAAGCTTCCTAGGGAACATCTCTATCCGATTTGCCCTCAATGAAGATTTTTGTATGACTATCCTTCGTGACATTAAGGACGACGAAAAAGAAAAGGCTTTGGAGAAGGCCAAGGCCATTGAAAAGTCAAAGATGTGTATGTTTACTGGTAGTCCTGAGCAGGAAATGGAATCAACTGACAATGACATAGAGGAGATCGACCCTGCTGTAGCAGCAGAGAAAGCTGAATTCCAACAGGCCATCAAAGAATCTAAAGCATGCACGAGCACCAATTGCAAGAGGGTTCGGGAAATTCTTCTCAATTTTCTCCAACCTCTAACTGTCAACATTGCTACCACCACATCCCCCTTGCACTCAGAAAATGGCACTCAGAAGATTGGCGATGAAGCTAGGGAAGGAGATGAAGTGGGCACCTAGCAAGCCAACTCCTGCAGAAGGTGTTGAGACACCTGCTCCTACGGATGATCACTCAGAGGGAACTATAGTCGAGTCTCAGGTGCAAAGCAACCCCACCTCGCCTAATTTCGCTGGTGCACCAGCTGAGGGGGAAGTTCTCACCACCACAGCTAGGTCGGAGGATGTTGTGGGAGACCAACCTATGGAGTTAGGAGGCGAGGTGAGAAACAAACGAAACAGCTGAGTGACTATGATGAAGCTCGGACGGTTGAGACTATCTCAACTGAAACCTCATTTGCACTGCAGGCCAATGACGCTGCTGATGCAGCTAAGGCAATGGATGGAATGGAGGCCATGTGAGTTGAGACTTCTAAACCCTGAAAGTGAAATCCTAGGAGTTGAGACTCTGACGGATGCCACTGAAGACCCTAAGGCAGCTGAGTCTGCTAAAGGGAGAACTGCCCAAGACCCTGCTGTAGTTGAGACTACACACAGGGACGTAGAAGGACCTCCAGCGGTTGAAACTTCCTTGGGTAAACAAGTTGTAAATGAGAAAATTCCTCAAGTAAAGGCGGCTGATGAAGAAGAAGAAATCATCGCTCTTCGTGATTCCCAGGAACATGTTGATATTGAATTCCTAGAATCCATAAATGAAGCTGAGTCCACCACTATTGATGAATCCAACAAGGACACAGCTGAGGATGGTCAAGCCCCTAGGAGTGAAGCTAGTGATAAAGCTGCTCCAATGAAATTTGTATTGGTTTATGGGCCACCCCCAATGGCACCATCACACTCCGATGCCATTGATAAATCAGATGAGGAACATACAACTCATAAGGAAGCCCCTACCGATACCGAGGAAGCAGTTAAGACAGATGAGGGTCGATCGGTGAGCAGACTCATCTGTTGCTCAGCCGAAACTCAATCGTCGCCGCAGCTAACACAAATTGCTCCTAATGCTGATGAAGCTAGATCAGCTGAGCCAAGTCAAGCTAAAAAAAATTGGAAAGAAATGGGTAAGGCCCCACAAATTGGACCTGCGGGGATACCTCTTTACCCTGATGATTTGTTCGAGAACATTTTTCCGTTTGAAGCACAATTACCTGCCCTAGAAGCCGAATCCGCTAGAGAACAAGCCAAGTACATCCCACCAGAAGAACACAGAACTCCAACTGATACAAAAATGGTGCCTATCAGTTTTGATTTTGATACAGTTTGGCTAGAGGATGAGTCAGTTTCGATAGCCGACTTCCAGAAGGCTTTTAAATCCATTTGTGTTGAAATCGAGAAAATGGATCTTGGATTTGCATAATTAGACCAAAGGTTAGACAATTGTGATGCCAACATCACTGGAGACATTTGCGGAGTTGTATTGAGAATCCGAGAATGGGTTGGACAAACAATGGCTATGAGAAAAGAGCAAGTCCGCTACTTTAAGTCTCTGTTTGCAGAGTTAGTGGTTTGGAGCTCTAACAATCTCAAGTTCCAGCAGAGGCAAAGGGACCATATTGTGAGGATGGAGGAATCTCATAAGTCGGATCTGGAGTTACTCAAGCTGCAACTCAAAAATGAAATTGCCAGATTGGAGACCAACATGAGTCAGCAGATTAGTATTCTCCAAACAGAAATGAAGTTGATGGCAACTGAGTCGAAGGCTATGCGGTTTGAATTCTGAACAGCCTACTCCAAGTCGCATGATAAGCATGATTCAACCAACAGCCGACTTGATTTCATCCTAAGTGGCATGTTCCCTGGCATACCTCTACCTTTTGGTGATGATGCCAAAATGGGGAAGAAGAAGCTTTGAGGGAACTAAAGGAAGGGCAAGGGAGCTATAAGGAGGAGAAGAAAGGAGATGCAGCTAAGGGGGAAGAAAATTCTGTGAAAAATCCCCCTCTAAAAATTATGTTTGCCAAAACTCCTGAGCAAGGAGAAGTAATAGTCTCACTTCTCAGTAAACTACCGAAAGAGCTGACTCTAGAAGAGAAAGTTGAGTTGGCAGTCAAACAATCAAGAAGAGCCACCGAAGCTAAATTTGAGAAGGTGCATGAGAAGCATTCTAAGCGTATCAAGGATATAAGGACAAGGTATGATGGTCCCCCAGTAGGATTATTAAAAGTTTCCCCAGCAGTTAAACCCCCGAGAGAAACTGCAATGCCCGATGTTGGATCTGAGCCCAGATCACTAGAGGAATTTCAAACTCTGGAAGCATAAGGCTATTTCAAGAACGTGCAAGGAAGCAGCGTAGAGATGACCCTGCTGCAAGGCGTGCCTATGAGAAGAAAAAGAATGAGAAATAAGAGCAGAAAAGGAGAAGAGCAGAGGAAGACATGAGAAGAGCTGAAGATGAAGAGAGAAGAAGGAAGCAACCAAGGAGTTGAAGACGGATGTAACCCCTTCATGTATTTTACTCTACTGTAAATACATAGTTGTAAGTATGTTTGTAAACCCATAATGCTTTGATACCTACTTTGAAACTTTGCTCTGGTACATGTTGTAATTCAATGTATGTATAAACTCTGATACAGTATATAGAGTACATTTTGTAAACAGCTTTGTAAAGGACAAGAATGTTATGATCAATAAAATTGACATATTCAAAGCATACATTCTTTGTTACTACACTGCTTGTGTTTGCTGTAATTTTTATTTAAGTTTTGGCATCATCAAAAAGGGGGAAATTGTTAGGAAATTTATTGTTAAGATTTTGATGATACCATGTAAAACTTAGAATAGCAAGTTGGCACCCCATTCTCCTAGTATGTCTACTTTGTAATAGATAGGACATGAGCTGAGTAAAGTTAGCTATGTTAAAGAATGCAAGAAGTCAACTGAAGACTAAAGTGAAGACCCAGTTGTGTGTCAGCTGAGTGTGGTCAAGATGAAAGGCGCAGACTCGACTGAAGGAGATCCAGCTGAGAAACAGTTGTGTAAAGGTTGAAGAAGTGTCAGTCTAGTCAGTAAAGAGCCAAGTCTACTAGTTGAACTGACAGTTTAGTCTTTCCTTAAAGGATGAAGCAGAATTAAGTCAAAGGGGTAAAGGTAGCAGTCAAGTCAAGTCGACTGACATTGATCCGTTGGAAGGAAGTCAATAATATTACTCGATATAGTAATAAATCCAAGCTACCCAGTCTTAAAGTGTTTTGCCCAGAAATATGCAAAGGGAATAAACAAATGGGAAGCACTGAAGCTTGTGTTTGGCCCTGAAAAGCTGCAGAGCCATTTAATACAAGGAAGGGTCAACATCACAATGCTGTAGGTCAAGAAAAGACAAGCCAACGAACAAGAAAATGTCATTTGAAAATAGCATATCTCTTCAACGGGCAAGCAGTATAAAAGATTGAGGAAACAAGAGAGAAAAAAAAAAGAATGACACACGAGAGATCAAACATTCTAAGCAACTAAAAGCAAGTCTGTTTCTGCAAATACTCTCTCAAGCTTATCAAGAAATTTATCAAGACTAAAACTCCAAGGAACTCGATCCAACAGGCGCTGTGAAGGAAAGAATCTTCAACCAGTTGAAGAGGAAAAAGTTTTAAAGAACAAAAAGGGGTCTACTCTCCAAGTTTGAAGGAGTTGTAGTAAGGTTCAAGATCGAACCAGAAGTTTCGAGCTCGTTGGAAGGCTGTGTGATCAATTCCAAGGGTTTGAATAGAGCTGAAGTAGCAAGGCAACTGTCTTGTGAATAAATTGAGTCACAGGAGAAGCCATCTGCGTGATCAAGGTTGTCTCTAGACTGAAGAACTGCTTTGTAACCTGATTTATTACATAGTGGATTCCTCCAGGAGTTGGAGAAGAGTGGATTAGAGGAATTACCCCATCCTGAACCACTATAAAATTTACTTGTGTCATTTACTTTCAGCACTTTACATTCTTGCATATTTTTATAATTGATGATAAGTTAATTGCCAACCTTGTTGATAATAACATTGCTAAAAATAAGTGTTAAAAACGTGCTTAAAATTAACAAAAGGTGTTAAGTCTTCCGCTGTATAAAACCAAATCATCTAAAAAGTTAAGTGTTAGTTGACGTAGCTAAGTTATATTATCAATAGCTCAGTCGAGTCTATTGAGTGGGTAACTTTGCTCAAGTAAGCCAACGTAGTTGTCCCCCAAGGACTTAGCTGATTTGAGTCAACTCTGTTGAAATTTTTGAAAGGACTAAAAACTACAAAAGTTTGTAAGGTTTATTCAACTCTACCCCTTCTAAACCTTACACCACACCCCTTGGGATCTACACTTGACAGACTGGGTGGTAATGCTAGTTGATAAGCTCATTCTCCAACTCGTGTAAGGATTTCAAATGGTCCGATATATCTCGGTTTCAACTTTCCCTTTTCTCCAGATCGAATAACACCTTTGATAGGAGCTACTTTCAGAAATATTTTTTCTCCTTCATCAAATTGTATATATTTTCTCCATCTATCAGCATACGACTTTTGTCTATCTTGAGCCATATTGATTCGATCTTGTATCATAGTTATCTTCTCAATAGTTTGCCCAATTAATTCAGGCCCCAAAATTTTTCTTTCACTAACTTCATTTAAATACAAAGATCATCTATATCTTTTCTCATACAAGGCGTTGTACAGAGCCACCTTAATAGTCGCGAATACAACTAATGGCAGAATCATTTCCTAATTATTTCCATGTGAAAAATACACACGCTCTCAGTAAGTCCTCTAATGTTTTAATAGTTCTCTCCGACTGCCATTGGTCTGCGAATGACAAGTTGTACTAACTTTCAG
Source organism: Rehmannia glutinosa (assembly GCA_016081115.2). Taxonomy (NCBI): domain Eukaryota; kingdom Viridiplantae; phylum Streptophyta; class Magnoliopsida; order Lamiales; family Orobanchaceae; genus Rehmannia; species Rehmannia glutinosa. The sequence goes on along the minus strand of CM071926.1, from coordinate 69,257,540 downwards.
TTTTGTTCCCAAATAGATTCCTCCAAAATCTCTTATTGTGGGCACTTTGTATAGTCTTACAATCTCTTTGTTGTATCTTTTAGTATAATTATCCATACTAAATGTCATTCTCACTGGTAGAAAATGTGTTATCTTCATCTAACGTCCAGATCCAATATCCTTCTTCATACTCTCTCAAATCATGATGTATTTCGTACCATATGGATAGGCCGTGTACGATGTTTTACATGCCTCCTAAAAATTTCCTTCATAACAATCTCATTCTTATTAACATACACCATTGCTTCCTATGTCAAAACATTGGTCACCTGTTACCTTAAATTCCTTGACGTCCTCAATTTGTGCTCATTCATTCATCTTGCTCAAGACTTTATCACGTGGTTGAATTTCCTTAATCTTATGTCTCAAAGTGGGTAGAATTATCAATGATGCTAAAATTGCCTTCCTACAGTCTGGTGGCCTAACGACCAAACTCTTAAATAAGAAAACCTTACATGCTCAAAACGTAATTTACATAAATCCTACGTTCAAATCTCATTAGGGAAAATCCATCTCAAATCCAAATTTTTTTTCTGTATTCAATACCTTAGCCCTTAGTAGGAAAACTTTTCATCAAATAACTAACTTTATTGGTTGTCAACTCACAACTACAACAATCAAACCTTATTGAGAAAACCTTATATTTCAATATGTCCAAATAGTCAAAACCATAATTAGGAAGGAAAAAAAATCATTCACTCAAATACATGGGAGAACCATATATTCAAATAACTCAAATCCTTCAAGGGAAAATCTTACATTTAATGACTCAACTCTTATATGGCAGAATCTTGTGTTCAATATCTCAAACCTCATAGGGAAAAGGGTATATTCAATAACTCAAACCTTATAGAGTAAAACCTTATACTCAAACATTAATTAATAAAAACACTATAATCAGTAGTTCAACTATAGTTGGGTAAACCTTATCACATTCATTGGGGAATAAGCCTATAACAGAGTAATCGACCAACTCAGCGATAACATCACCAACACATAAATCATTATAAGCTTCAAGCGACAATCCTAGTAATTGAACATGAAAATCAATAGCAATAGCTTATCACAAATTCTATACGAGGCTAATTATATCACTTGTCTATTTAACTTGGATTGTAGTAAAATCATTTCCAGGCCTCCATCAAAACAAACCTAGACTTGAGCCTTGTATCATAGGGTTAGTAAAAACTTAATCAATACATTGTAAGACTAAAATCAAGGGATTATCCTTTTGCATCTATAGACTTAAAGTTACCAGACATTTCTTATAATCGAAATCAAGACATGCAATCCTAAAGAAGATCAAAATCTTATTAATTATAATAATTCTCTGACAACCATGATTCATGCTTAAAAATAAAAGTCACCTACCAAAAATTAACTAAACAATAATAATTAGAGACTAACTTAAGATTAATGGCGATTTAGCCTATCATCTTCTACTACGTATAACTTATCTCATTGTTCTTCTTTATCAATAATAATGGGTTTATTAATCAATTTATGATGTTCCCGGACACTAAGTCTCCTAATACTCGGGATCTTCCTCAAGTTCCGTTTCTTGGGTTTTTTTCTCCCTCAAGTATCATCAAAATATTGGCATGAGCACCAGCACCATCACCTAAAAGTTGCTGGTAATTTCTATAAACCTCAATAGCACATTCTCGTTAACATAAGGTCTCAAACTAATCATCTTCCTAATAATCCAAATCAAATAAGAATTGATCATCTAGGTTCATGTAATTAAGCCCATACGGTTTTATCATAAAATTTCTTTAGTATGAAATATGGTAACAAATGTACTTGTCATGAATTTTCTTTAATACAATAATGCTTTTATTCTAAAAATAATGATGACAAGAATTGATAAAATGTACTTCTAAAACATGATAATATAAAATGATACTTCATAAATAAATGGAATAACATGACATAAAAAATTGCATACCTTGAGAAACCGGGCGAGATATGATGGAGGTGGATGTTATTAGACTATTTTCTTTAAAATTTGAAAAGAAACTTTTGTTTTTCCAAGTCTACAGAACCGTAGACCTGCTCTGATACCACTTGTAACGACTCAATTTCATGAAATTAAAAGTACTCTAAAAATGCTATTAGGAAAACATAAATAATGATAATAATAATACATTAAAATATTATTAAGAAAGCACGAATTTATAAATTAAAGTAATCCCAATAATTATCAAAAAGTCAATTTTGAATTTTTAATTCTTAAGGAAAAAATGTAATGATAATAATAATAATAATAATAATAATAATAATAATATTACATCTTCCAAATTAAATATCAAACAATTATTCCAAGCATAAACCAAAAAAATTTAAAGACATAAATCCAAAATTTATTCTAATCATAATTATTTAAAATATGAATATAGCATGATTTATTCCACCATCCACAACATCATATCTTCAGTCGGATTCCTCAACCTTAAAGTCATGATAATAATAGGGGTGAGCTTCATCTCGCTCAGTAGGGATATATCTGTCAATATTTAATATAACATGAAAAGTATTCACATAATTACAACAATAAATTCATTAATTTCCTCTTTTTCCTCTGACTGGCCAGTTCCTGCATATAGCATTGCGGTTTCACCCTGAAGATACTTTTGATCTCGGACCCTTTTCATGGCCCCTAGCTTATATGAATTTATTTCCTCTTGACATATATTGCAATTAATAAAATACAATCATGAAACATTAAATAAAGACAAATAATATAGAAATTCCTACCTTAATAATCGCATATACTCGATGTGGAAAGATTAAACGATAAAAGTCCTGCTCCTCGATCCTTGCGTTTTCTATTGTAGAGAATTGCGAAAATTGTGAAAAACTTATGTGGGTTTATTCATGTACTTATAGGCTGATTTTTATTTTTTTATTTATATTTTGCTTAAACCTAAATTAACCCCTAACTAACCCCTATTTAATCTCTAAATTAACCCCTAATCTAACCTCTTAAAATAACTCCTAAACTAACCCCTAAATTAATTGTGGTTATCACAAAAATAGAGGAGTTGTCCGATTTTTGTCAAAAATAAAGTTCAAGAAAATACTCCAAAAATTTAGTAAAAATTATTTAAATAGTTTTGAAGTATTTGGACAATATTTGAGGACATTGTTTTGGTATAAAACTCATTTATATGAAATCATCAAAATTACGATAAAAATATTTATCTAACAAACTCCCCCTTTTTTATGATTACGAACCAAAACAATTTTGGGAGATCGAATTTTAAAACGAAATACGTTTTTCCGGTCAAAATCAACTATCCATTTTAAGCAGCACTTTTCATGATGAAAATCATAAAGATAGGAACAAAGATTTTTCAAAACATTTTATAAAAGCTCCCCCTATCAATATGCTAAAAACAATAAGCATAGAAGTAGTCAACTAAAAGCTAAAAACTCAGGTTTTACAAATATGACTTGAAGATCAAGAACTTAAAAGCTCCCCCTATCAAAAATAAGTCATTAGTCATAAATAAAAGTCCATTATGCAGCCATTAGTCCAAATTTATCTACAGCTTATAGCTTTTTCATCCGCAGCTTATAACTTTTTCAACGAGCTTTTTCTAGCTCTATTGATCTAAACATAAGTTTATGAGCTCATTCCATTTTTCTCCCCCTTTGGAATCATCAGAAATACTATTAGCACGATAAAAACATCATATATATATATATATATATATCAAAGTGCGCATTGAATCAAATTATCATTCCTTTGGATGGAAAGCTTAGAATTCCAAAATGTAAGAACAATAATTAGGAGAAAGTATATAGAAGCTCATTTGATGGATAAAACATGATCTCCATAAAGATATAAGACAATGAAAATCAAGAGAGTCATGCAAAAGATGAAATTTTTATTGAGGCATTTTATCAAACAATTGGCACGCATAGGATAATATCAAAGTTGTATATAACATAGGTAAATATAATCATGCCCAAACACTAATCCTAAGTCTACAATCATATATCATCAACATACATAATTCCCATCACAAAAATACAAGAATCATACAAATACATCAAGTATCAACACATTCTCAAGGGTACAACCCAATTGAGATTAAAGAGGGAATTAAACTTACCAATGATTGGAGAATATGAATAATATGAAAGATATATACATTAAAGAAGCTCAATATAGTAGAAATTGCAAGAGAAAATCATTTTGAGTGATTAGTGTGTGAAATGGGCGAAGGGGTATGTAAAATATGAAAAATAGACGAATAAACGGACAGAACCAATAAATGTCCTGGAACTGCTTAGTTCGATCGATCGACCAAGGGTGCGCGGTCCCTGGGCTGGTCGACCACTTGGTCTACTGGTACCTATTTTCTCGTCCAGTTTCTGTCCGATTTTGAAGTTAAAAATGCGATTTTTCACCCCTAAGTTTTAAAAATGCACAAAATACAATCATAGACCTTAATCACTATGCATTATGCCTAAACGAGCTCGAAATGAAGTAAAAGACTCGGCGGGCAAAGTTTTTGTAAAAATATCTGCGAGTTGATCTTGAGACGGAACAAAGCACATCTCAATTTTTCGTTCAGAAACACAATCTCTTAGAAAATGGTGTCGAACCTCAATATGTTTCTTTCGATTATGATAAAATGGATTTTGAGCAATGTTTATAGCGAACGTATTGTCACAAAAAAGGGAACATTTTTGAAAGAACATTTGTAATCCGCTAAAGTTTGTTTCATCCAAAGAAGTTGAGTACAATAAAAGATCGCGGAAATGTATTCGGCTTCGGCCGTAGATAAGGATACACAATTTTGCTTCTTTGAAAACCAAGATACTAAGAAATCGCCTAAAAATTGATATGATCTGGAATTACATTTGTGATCATCAATATTTCCCGCATAGTCCGAATCGCTATATCCTTTTAGAGAAAAATTTTCATTCTTTAGATAAAACAAGCCATAAAAAATAGTGCCTTTCAAATGTCAAAAAATTCTTTTAACGGCACTCATATGAGATTCTTTGGGAATGCTTTGAAATCGAGCACATAGGCATACGGCATGAAGAATATCAAGTCTATGAGTAGTGAGATAAGATGATGGACATACCTCGATTTTATTTGTTGAACAATTTACCATTATCATTATTGTCCAATTTGATGTAGAAAAGCATTGATCCCTTTATGATCCTTTGTCTTTTAACACCAAACTATCTCCTACAAAGTGTTAAGAAAAAATCGTTAACAAAAATTTAGTAGTACCGGATAATATAGACAATATTGATATAAAGCAATTCAAAAGTTAGACAAGTAGCACATACTATGTTTTTGTAAGAACCAACAAGAGTTTGATAAAACATGTAAGTTTTAATGTGCTTATAGAAAAGCTAGATAAGGTCTCTTTTGAAATTTGAAAATTTGAGAGTATGTAGTTGAGACCTCATTTTTAAGAAAACATTTTGAAAAAAAAAATTGACAATCAAGACATGAATAACGACATGAATATGTGCAATAATTATAAAAGACAATAAAATGCATAATTCAAAAATATGGAAAGAGTTACCAATATTTGCAAATTTTGAAAATTTTCTAATAAGTTCTTCATCGTCATCTTCCTCATCACTTGAATAATAATTTTTCGATTTTGAGGCAAGACCTTTTGAAGTTGATCCCTTATCTGGTTGAGAAGTCGATAATTTTTAATTACTCCTTTCATTGGTATAAACTTCATAGATGAGAAGATTGCCGATAAGCTCATCAAAATTTAGAGTTTCTAAATTTTGAGCTTCTGTAAAGCTTTAGCATCAAAAGCTTTCAAGTTATCCTTACCATTGTTGTGAATGAATCATTGGTTGTTGTTGGGACCTTTGTTGTTGTTGGACCTCAACTGTTGTGATTTACCTGTATTCAATAAGAGGGACACTTAACCTTCCAATGGTTATTTTGGTGACAATAGGCACATTCGTCAGAGGATATCCTCAAATTTCTCTGATTGGAATTATTATTAATCGACTTTTGTGGTGAGGAAAAACCAATGCAGTAAATGTCAAAACGATCCCCTTATCAGCGTGAGTTTGAAGTCGTATCACATTGGCTAAAAGTTCACTAACCATTGAATGTGCAGAAGGTAATGTGCCACGATGCAGAATACTACCACACAACCTATCAAAGATATAATTAAGAGCCATCGCTCGACGTGTAATATAGGGCGAAAAAGCTCGCAAAATCTATAGATTATGTAAGAGACAATTGATCCCATAATTCAGACATCACAGGAAAAGTTCATGAATACTCATATCCTTCCGCTTCAAAGCATGAATATCAGCCTCCAATTGATATTATTTCGCAAAGTTGTTCAATGTAGGGATAGCAATGGGGCGGGTTGAAACCCAACCCCACATTAAACCCGCCCCTTTAGGGTCGAGTCTCCCTGGACCCACCCCTATTAAATTAATTGTAATAAAATATATAAGATTAATTAGTAATATGAACAGAGTCAGCCAACTATTATTAGGGATTTTGTTTTCTCAAATTTATGGAAAATAAACTATATAATATTGCTTAATCTTGTTGGGATTTTAGATTCTGGAATGGTTCTTGCTGGAATGCTTCTTGCTAATGGTTGGAATGCTTCTTGCTTGGAAACTTGGAGATGGAGGAAATGGAAGAAAAAACCGAGACATTTGATTGTAGACTGCAGTCGATTTCTAACTCAATGTATACTATTTCATATTTGATTTTAAATTCTAAATCAAAATAAAAATTACATATGTATACATAAAATCAGTTGATTTCCCAAACTTAGCACACCATCCAATTTTCAGTCAATGTTATAAATTTTTGCCCCTGCCACTAACAATTCTTGGAGTTGCACTAACTGGAGGTTGAAAAATCAATCCCACACAGGACTGTCCAGTAAAACAATCTTTTTGGCGGGTCCAGCGGGTTGGACCCACCAGGTCCAGAGCGGGGTAGCGCGGAGCGGGTCCTATGGTGGGAGGGGTCACGAGTTCTATTTTTTTGGGCGGGGCGGGTCATGGGTTTAGCCAAACCCATCCCAGACTCGACCCATTGCCATCCTAGTTCTGTGTATGCCACCGTGCCAGATGGTCACAAACATCCTTCGTTGTCTCACACTTTGCCAACTGAGCCCCTATAGATTGTGAAACCGAATTATTGATCCAAGTAATAATCTTCGAATAATCCGCTTTCCAAATCCCCAACCGATTCACACCATCTGAATGAGGTTTCGTAAATTTAACTTTTATTCCAGTAGCATAACCCCACATAAATTTACCTCGCATAAATTTTTTCATGACATAACTCCAATATGAATAGTTTTTCCAATCTAATTGCACGACATTTGCCTGAAAATAATCATTCTTACGAGCAGCCATGGTGAACGAAATAAAGAAAAATGCCAAATTTGAACCAAAAGACAAGCAAGACAAACCAAATCTAAACCCCTAAAAGAGCAAAACGAAAACCAAAAAATGAGCGATAACGAACTAAATTGGAAGCTCAAAATGAGCAAAAATGAACCAAATCAAAACTAACAAAAACGACTTGTATTCTTGTGATGTAGAGATTAAATATTTGGCTCTTGATACCATGTACAATCAAATCCATAAATATTAAGAGAGAAAATAAAGACTTGTATTCTTGTGATGTAAAACCAAAAAAACTGAATTACAAAATAGAGAAAGAGAGACTTATATAGGCGACTACAAAACCTAACTCTCAAAAGACTAGAAATCCTAATCATAAAATGATCAAAACTAAATAAGGAATCCTAATATCTACCTTATATACTAAAACAAACAAAGTTGACACATGTCATCACCTTATTAATCTTGGATATTTGTCAACTCCCCATCCTCCCAATTCCACATGGCAGCTTCACATTTATTTATGTGGCAATCATATATATAAAATTAAATTATAACAAATTTAATTAGGATTATAAAGATAAAATAGAATCCCAAAAATAAAGTATTTGCTCACAATTAGATTGGAAAAGTCGATGTTAATCAAATCTATTCAAAGATATTTTCATTGAGAAATACTCTATTACTTTACAATATATACACTACAAGAAAAAACCAGTTTACCTACAGAAAAATTTGTAGGTGAGTATTAAGAAAATTGTAAAGTGTACGTAAAATCATTGTAGGTAAAATATTTACCTATAGAATCTAAAATTATTAGTAAATACCTACAGAAAATCTGTCAGTAATTGAAAACTGTCGGTAATCTGTCGGTATAATCTGGGGAAAATGATATTTTTTATTTTGTAGGTATTCTATAGGTAATTGTGAAATTTAGTGACAAAATCATTTCTGTCGGTAAATTCTGGAATTTTCTTGTAGTGATATTTTTTAAAACACAAAAACTTATATGAGACCCTCTCACGGATCTAGTTCTGTGAGACGGAGCCCCAAATACCCAAGCCCACCCCAAATACCTAACCCATACCCCAAACCCGCTGAACTCGTCCCAACACCCAAAAACCCTAATTTTTTCTCTCTCCTAATACCCTGTTTCATCACGGTTTATTTCGAAATTTTCATCCAAAATTTGTTCGTGATTTTGTCTCCGATTTTTCTCCAATTTGTTGCGATTCTTCAGTTTCAAGTGATGTTCTATTGGACACGGATAACTAGTATGTAATTTCATCCGTTTCGTTAAGTTTTTTCAGTTTCAAATATGGTTTTTCTTCTTACGTTTTTCTTTAGTTTTTTTATGGTTTTTTGATATAAAATGTAAGTTTTGTTCAGTTTCTTGGATTGTTTCAGTTTACTAGTGTTAGGGTTGTTAGGCTCTCGATTTGTTTAGGGTTTATGTACTTTTTTATACGAAATTTATTTTAGGGTTCTTAAATTGGGCATGTTAATTTCTTAGGTTTATGTATTTTCAGCCTTTTAATCTGTGTGGTGTTTTTTTGATTTTTTCGCAGTTGTAAACTAAAAAATGTTTCTGCAAATTTCTTTGGTGTCTGCCATTTTGTTGTTGTTGGTCATTGTGTCTTCTTCTGTGATTATTACAAATTATGGAAGGACATTCTACAACAACTCATGTCACGGAGAAAGGGTATTACAAAATGAAGGCACGTAAGACTGTTTCTCCTAGAAAAAAGCAACTCGCGGCGAGAGATGAAAAAATGTTCCTGAAAAAAGGAAAGCTAAGGAAAATATTCAAGTGAAAGATCCAAATCCTATTCCAAATAAGAGAAAAGTATCACAAAAGACTGAAAAAGAAAAGGAAGATAAAAACAGGTATAGTCACTGTTTCATGCATGATTATATTGTTTGTTTTGATGTTTCTGTGTTAATTTGTTGATTGTATTATCGTTGCAGTGGAGATGATAACAAAAGCTCTGGTGTGGAGGTACACGTAGAGAAAAAGCAAAAAGCGATGTAACAGATAATTTCATATAGAAGTATCACTTTTCATGTGAAAAATATCACTTCTGTGTTAAAAGTATCACTTTTTGTGTTAAAAGTGTCACATAACTGAAAAATACTACTTCAGTTTTGGATTGTTGCATTGATTTCATTAGTTAATGTAAACCTCGAGACTTATTTGATTTTATGAAAAAGTTGACTGATAAACAAAAGACTGATGTAGAAAGTATAGGATTTGGAGGTTTGCTGAGACTTCGTATTGATTCAGTGTGTCCTATGGGTATTGTTAAAAATCTGGTGAAGAATTTTAACGGTACCAATTGGATGTTGAAATTCGATGATACGAGTTTTGTTGTCACATTGGGTGACATATATGATTTTTTTTAGTGCCCAAGAAAGATGGAAATGATGTTGAGGAATGGATCGGGGAGAGTCCGTTGTTTTGATTGATGAATTGAAGGAGAAGTATGACATTGATGGGGAATGTTTGGTTTATAAGGTGAAGAATTTGATTGAGAGCAGATTAGTAGATGGCGGCAATGACTTTAAGCGGTTTTTTGTAATTTTCTGCTTATCTTTTTTTTGACTCCAATGATGAATAGGAAAGTCGAACTCCATGCGATAAAAAATCGAGACATGGACAAAATAGGGATTACGATTTGGTTTTCGTATATTCTAAAAAAGATGTGCATAGGTGTGGACAAATACAACATGAACCCTAGAGCAAAATATATCAAAATGTGGGTGTGAGTTGGTTTTATTGATATTGTATTTCCATAGATTGAAATGGCAGGGAAATGCTGAACCATCCACACTACCGTTGATATCTCATTGGACGTCTGAGAAGTTGAGAAAAACAATCAAGCAAGAAAGCTCTATTGATGTGCTAGGTTAGGGTGAATGGGTAACGGATACATACCATGTTTGTTTGAGGAAGAAATCAACGACAGACAAATAGACAGTTGGAAAAAATGTGACAGTTGGAAAAAATATGGCTGACAAAGAGAAAGTTGGGAAAAACATGGACGAAGGTGATGAACAAGAAGAGGTTCGGCTTGATGATGATGAGTTGCATGATTCATCAAAGTATATAAATCTTAAACTACCAAAGGGAAATGAGCTCGATGATGATGAGCTGCAGAAGTTGGCTAGGGATGTAAGTTCATATAAAAGTATGACTTTTTACTTGAAAAGTATCACTTTTCACTTGAAAGGTGTTACTCATCACTGTAATACTTGAAGTGAAGAGTATCACTTTTCATGTGAAAAGTATCACTTTTTACTTGAAAAGTATCACTTTTCACATGAAAGTATTACTCATCACTGTAATACTTTCATGTGAAAAGTATCACTTTTCATGTGAAAAGTATCAGTTTTCATGTCAAATATTAACATATTTCTTCTTATTTTTTGTAGAATATTCATAAGGCTTTTTTGATGTGCAAGAGGAATTTTAATCTTGTGACACAATTTCACATGGAGGAGTTCAGAAAGTTAAAAAACGAGATGACGCAAGAGAAGAAGGATACAGTTTCATCTCCGCACTCGTCAATTTCTGAAAGTCAGTTCTTCTCAAACTCGAAGGTGCACGAGTTAATTGATAAAGTTGTTGAAAACTTTCAATTGATGAAGAATTTGGCAGGTCAAATGCCAAATTTTGAGTTCCTTATCCCGGAGGATAAGGCTGAAAAAGTTGTTGAAGAAAAGGAAGATTCAGGCGAAGAAGTGGGTAAAAAAGTGGGTGAAGAATTCACCGAAGAAGTTGGGAAGAAGAAGCGGAAGAGGATGCTAGAATACTGGATGAACCACGGCCTATTGACCCAAAGGCTTAATTCAAGTCCCAGTTCATGAAAAAACACAAGAGCAGTCTTAAATTCATGCATAAGAAGGAGCAAGATATTGTCGACTATTGCTTTTTCAATCACCAAAGAATGATCGAGTAAGTAAATTGTTTTTATAAATTGCTTTTAATTACCAGTCCAAATCCATTAATTTGTTATTAATAAAATTGTTTTTATTTTTCAGTTCAAACGCTTTTGCACATGCTGGGGGGATTTTATTGCATTTAATGATGGCATATCGACATTGCACGACTCAATGATGATCCACATAAGCATCATAGACACATGGGCTATGTTTCTTAACAAAAGACGAGCAACGAACTACTTTTATTTCAGTGCTCAACATTCTGTAAGTTTTATTTAAAAGTATCATTTTATGCTTTAAAAGTGTCAATTTTAATCTTAAAAGTATCACACTTTTGCAACAGATGTATCCTGAAAATTTTTTTATTGAAGATAAAGGACAGGATAACAGTAAAAATTTGAGAGATTGTTGGGATAATTGGATCTGAAGTGGAAACAGCAAAGACCTCAGCACCGTGGATCTCGTAAGAATATCTTTCCTGTTTTGATTTTTAAGTTATTTTTTCTTCTTATAAAATGCAGATTTTTGTCCTATTTTTCTTTTTAAAAATGCATATTTTTGTCCCAATTTATTACATGCAACATTATATTTGTGCTCTCATCAACTTTGTTGATGGGAAAGTGCAATATCTGGACAATTTTGTGCATCATGAAGATGTTGCTCCCGACTATTTTGAGTCTTGCAAAATTGGTGGTAAATTATTTAGTTGATGTTATTATTGATGTCAATTTTCATGTGAAAAGTATCACTTTTCACTTGAAAAATATTACTCATTATTGTAATACTTTGAAGTGAAAAGTAGCACTTTTTAAGTGAAAGTTTCACTTTTCATATGAAAAGTATCACTTTTCACTTGAAAAGTATTACTTAGTATTTTATACTTTGAAGTGAAAAGTATTTGTTTTCATGTTAAAAGTATTTGTTTTCATGTTAAAAGTATCAGTATTACTCAGTATTGTGTTTTCTCTTTATTTTCAGCAAAGAGAAATGCGTATTTTCTTGAAGCAGAAAAACCACCCTAAAGCTGATGATGTTGCAAAATATATCTTTGAGAATGTCAATTTTCCTTGGCAAAGAAAACTAGCCAACATTGATTGTGGTGTTTTTGTAATGCACCACATGGAAATTTCAGGGGGCTTGTGTACTCATAACCAGATATGCGCAAGGTATGAATCTTTTTGTTGGTTATAAAATTAGATTAGATTTTTCAAAAATATTTATTTACGTTAGTTTTATCTTGTTTTCATTGAAGGTTGGTGAACGGCGCAAATTAAGGGCTTCTTATTGTGCAAGAATTGTTCTTAACCGATGGAATGAATTGAGAGTCCAAGTCGAGAAGGATGCAGTTCAATTTACAAATCAACAAGCCAAGTGATGCATGTATAGGGCTCATTTGAGGATGATAGCTAAATGAAACATACGCTTTTTGTTCTATTTTTTATGCATGTATAGTTCCAAACATTAATAGTTTAGTTTGGTGTAAGATACATTGATAAGTATTGAATAGTATTGGTCTATCTTTTATGCTACTGGATAAGTTTAAAGTATCATTTATTAATTGAAAAGTATCACTTTTTGTTCAAAAAGTATCATGTTATCTTATTTGGTTGTATGATTTGCTGGGAAGACATGACTGAAAAAGCGCTTTTTTCAGTTTTTCAGCTCTAAAAAGTTGTTTCAAGCTTTTGTTTCCATAAAAAGCTATTTCGGATTTTGTAAGTGTGGTTGAGAATAAGCACATTTGGTTTCTGTTTTCCCATTCTTCACCTCTAAAAAGCTGGTTCCAGCTTTTATTTCCGTAAAAAGCCTTTTCGGGTTTTGTATGTGTGGTTGAGAATAAGCACATTTGGTCTCTGTGTTTTCAATTCTTCAGCTCTAAAAAGTTGGTTCCAGCTTTTGTTTCCAGCTTCAAAAACATGATCTCATTAAAGTATCACTGTTTTTTTTAAAAGTATCATTTTTTGGGTTAAAAGTATCACTTTTTGTTAAAAAAAAGTATCATTTGTTGGGTTAAAAGTATCATCATCATTTATAATACTGAATAATTTCATGTTTTTATACTAAAACAATTACTAAATAATCGAGGATTAAGATTTAGGGGTATCACTTTTTTTTAAAAAAAGTATCGTTTTTTGGGTTAAAAGTATCACTTTTTTGTTCAGAAGTATCACCTCATGAAAGTATCACTTTCCATTGGAAAAGTATCACCTTTTGGGTTGAAAGTATCACTTTTTGTTAAAAAGTATCATTTTTGGGTTAAAAGTATCACCATCATTTATAATACTGAAGCTGAAGAACTCAATACTAAAAAGCTGAAGAATTCATTAATGTAAACAGTAGGAATAATTTCATGTTTTTATACAAAAACAATTACTAAAATAATCGAGGATTAGGAGTCTTTGAACCAAACTCCTTAGATGGATGTGAGCTTGTTGTATCACTACTTTTCTTCTTCTTGTTTTTCTGAAAATGCCTTAGATCCTTTGCCTTCTCCCCTTCGTAACTGAACGTGTAGGATCCAATATACTGTTAGAACAATTAGAAACCTCATGTTGATCTGGAGAATTAAGTGTATTCATCAATGCATCGATAGATAAAGAATCAATGTTGTAGCCATCTTCAATGATTCTTCTCACCTCCTCATTGTATTGGCATTTTAGAATAAGATTATAATAGTTTCGTGTCATTTCATGCCGCCAAGGAACACAATCATTCAGTTTATGAGAACTTTAAGCTATCTTGTTGAACGTTTCCCACAACTCTGTTTTGACAAAGTTTGTCCATCTTCTGACAATGTAACACTCATGAATCTTGGAGATAGAATGCATATGAAATACTCTTAAGTTATGACAACAGAGTAAACCGCACTCCTCAAATTTCTTACAAGAACAGTTTATGAGGATATTTAAACAATCATACACCACAAGATGACAGCAACCCCCATCACTTGGCAATGAAATGTCATAAACCATGATGTTTTCTTCAACACGCACAATGATGCATTCAGTAGAGATACTTTTAATAAACTCACTCTCGAAATCTTTAAAAAGGGTCAATGTATATACCTCAGCAGCGTGTTTCAACATTCCAATCAATGGTAGTACAGACGTCGGATATGATCTTGAGCATTGAAATTTGTTTTCTTTTTCATTCTTCCTCCAACGTTTTAATGTTCCTTGGAAAATTCCATAAAATTTATTCAAAGTTGTTGTTTTTTTTTTCATTGAATCCTATTGCGTTGTTCGTACTCTCACTCCTTTGACAAGTTAATGTTCCCGCAGAAAAAATATCCTTGCTTAGTGCAGTACACCATTTCTCCTTCAAATCATACATGCGCCGAAACCAAGAATCATTATGCAATTCATACTCCGAAATCATAGACTTCCAACAAGTTTCAAAGTTTCTTTCATCAGCACAACCAGTCAAACATTTATTGAATGCTTCTTTGAAAGAATTATATTTTTTCAAATGTCCAAACCGACTTATAGCATTCTGGTGAAAGTGCCACATACATAGCTTGTGCCTTGTTTGAGGAAAAACCTGCACAGAAAAAGAAAACAAAAATTAAGCATATATTTTTTTAGGGAAAAGTAACTGATTTTTATGTTAAAGTATCACTTTTACTTTTTGCTATAAAAGTATCGCAGACAAAAGTATTAGATTTCTGTCATAAAGTATTTACCTTTTTAATTGCATTGCTGATTGCTAGGTCTTGATCAGTGAACACAGTTACAGGACATTTTCCGCCCATTGATTTTGTAAAGACTTGAAAAAGCCACTCAAATGATTCAGATTTTTCATCAGATAAAAAAGCACACCCAAACATGACATTTTTCCAATGATTGATGACCCCAACAAATGGTGCACAAATCAAGTCTTACTTATTTGTACGGTAAATTGTGTAAAATACCAAAACATCACCATATATTTTGTAGCCTTCGTTGATCATAGAATCTCTCCAAAATACAATAGACAATCTACCCATTTCATCCAATTTTACTCTAAAAAAAGAAATCCTCCCCTTCGACATCTTGTTGATACAAGATATCAATTAATGTTTGTGCATTGCCACCTTCTATTGCTTTCATTTTCAATCTATTAACAAAATTCAAATGGTCTCAAAGTGTGGCCAAGGCACTATTCCCCCCACCCCCGCATCATGTACTATATAACGGTAAGATTGAGTAGCTTTCATCCCACAAGATATCATATCCTCAATAGCTTTGCCTTTTTCATTAGTAATGACTCTTTCAGAATGATGTAGATGGCTCCATTCCCTTCTTGTGAGTTGATGGTTGTGTTCCATAATATGTTGAACTACCTCATAAAGTCCCTCTCCATTTAACTTTACTCTCATTGAAGCTTTACATCCGGTGTGTGTAACATTAGCCTTTTTCTCTTCTGCTGTAGATTGCTTAAAACCAACAGAAGAACATACATAATATTTCTCAATGACAACTCCGGTTTCAGCTGTAGATTTCCTAGTAGTCGATAATCGTACGCTAAACCCAATAGCACAAGCATGACGACAATACAACTGATGCATATCCTTAATTGTTTTTCTTGTTATATGGAGAAGACAACCACTCACATCAAACTCATTTTCATCTTCATTATCACCTCCAGGCTCATTGGAATTACTGTTTTTATCACCCTCATCATTAGAGACAATAATTGCGACAACATCTAAATGTAATAATTTTGGTTAGAAATATGATACTTTTTATTGAAAAAGTGATACTTTTTACTAGAAAAGCAATACTTCAAAAACTGAAGTGGCAAAAAATGAGAAGTGCATTACCTTCAGCTTCTTGCAGCATTGTATCACTTGCATTTTGTGTTGATTTCATCATTTTCGCGAGCAGCGCCAATATTTGTAACAACATCTAAATGTAATACTTTTGGTTAGAAATATGATACTTTTTATTGCAAAAGTGATACTTTTTACTAAAAAAGCAATACTTTAAAAATTGAAGTGACAAAAATGAGAAGCGCATTACCTTCAGCTTCTTGCAGCATTGTATCACTTGCATTCTATGTGGCAATATTGGCCTTATATGGTTATGTTTCCATGGACCATTTCTAGTTTCTAGTGTTGAAAATAGAATTTTGAGAATTTATTGGTTTTCGTGTGAAAATTGGAAATATATTTGGATGAGTGAATGAAAATGAGTTTTGTGTAAGTTTGGAAATGAGATTGTGTTTGATTGAGTAGTTTTGAAGTATTATTTTATGTATATAATAATTTGAAAAGTTGATAGTGGTTGAATATTTTAATTGAATATATAATATTATATTTGTGAGATTGTAGGCTAGTGGGTCCCATTAGTTATAAATAATTAAAAAATAATAATATTTTAAGTTGATAGAGTTGGTAATAGTGGGTCCCACATGTATAATTGGATGAAAAGATGAGAATAATGATTGATGAGTGATGTAGGATAGTATATAAGATTGAGAATTGAAATTATAGGTTTGAGATGTAGTTTTATGTGAAAAATGGAATGTGAAAATGATGATTTCCATTGAAAAATTTATAAACAAACATGATTTCAGCTTTATGAATAGTTGGAAATTGGAAATAGGTTGTTGGAAACATAAACAAACTAGGCCATTGATTTCATCATTTTCATGAGCAGCACCAATATTTGTAACAACATCTAGATGTAATACTTTTTATTTAAAAAGTGATACTTTTCATTGAAAAGTGATACTCTTTACTAGAAAAGCAATACTTCAAAATTTGAAGTGACAAAAAATGAGAAGTGCATTACCTTCAGCTTCTTGCAGCATTGTATCACTTGCATTCTGTGTGGCAATATTGATTTCATCATTTTCACGAGCAGCACCAATATTTGTAACAACATCTAAATGTAATACTTTTGGTTAGAAATATGATACTTTTCATTGAAAAAGTGATACTTTTTATAAGAAAAGCAATACTTCAAAAACTGAAGTTACAAAAAATGGCCAGCACATTACCTTCATCATCTTGGAGCATTACGTCACATGCATCCCCTGTGTCAATTTTGATTTCATCACTAGAGTCATAACGGTGACAACATCTAAATGCAATATTTTTGGTTAGAAATCTGGTACTTTTTATTGAAAAAGTGATACTTTTAGCTATAAAAGTAATACTTTTAATGGAAGAAATCATACTTTCCTTGCCATGTTCTTTAATATTGTCCATTTTTGTTCTTTAACAAAACTTACACAGAAGCTGGAAAAGAAAAAATCATTAGAGAAGAATAAGGTTTTTCATACAATAACAAACATCAATACCAACACCAATTTCATACATATATTTTGCAACAAAAGGTAAACCGAATCGAATTTTTACGTACCGTGTGACACAATAAGAGAACACGAGCTAAGGTTTTATGTGCGTTGACGCCAAAGGAGGGGAGCTGAGGTTTTATGTTCGTTGATGTGGAGAGAGGGAGAAAGAGAGAACACGAGCTGAGATTTTTTCTTCTCTATATTGTTTCATTCGTTTCCAGCTGAGGGAGACGATTGCTACTATTCTAGGGCACGGTTCAGCGATATGGGCTTTTGCAGCGGGCTAGGTCATATTTTACAGTGGGTTGAGTTCTATTTTGTTGTAGCGAGCGGCTTATTTGCAGTGGGCGGGCGACTTATTTTGCAGCGGGTGGGTGGACGGGTTTAGTAAATGGGGCTTCGTCTCACGGATCTAGATCCGTGAGACGGTCTCACAAGAGAGTCTCCCTATTTTAAATTTAACTTATAACATTTTTTTAAGAAATAACAAATATCTAAAAATAACGATTCTATATACACTCTTTTAAATTTGTGACAATAATTTTATGTTTGGACGAATTTGTTGTTCTAGTTATAATACTATATTTTAACGGAAGGAACCATTTATAATTAAATATTAAATAGATTTTTGAATTCCAACGACTATATCTTTACACCCATCAATTTTGCATTTTTTATTTTCTAGTCAGGCGCGTTTCTCATGCACATTTTAAAATTTTAGTGTTTGTCTCTTTGTCGTCCATGCCCATCATCAGTACTACTACTCCAATTGTTATATCGTTCATGATATTGCTTATAAATTCGGGCGGCCGCACGAAAAGATAATCGGCAGTGGTAACTGAGAAAATATATATACATTGAGGTTAAGTGAATTGAATGTAATCATAGTGATCGATTATAATGGTGAATTTCATTCCCCCAGTGGAGGGCTGCTCTCTCCCTCAGGACTCTCTGTTCCTTGGTTTCGACTGTTCTACTCAGTGAGTTACTCTTTCTTAAATTTTCCTTTTATTAAATGCTTAATCAAGTTGCACGAATCTGTTGAATTAACATATATATCTTACGTGTAATTATTTGCCCCAAAAGAATGAGGGTTTTAATATTCTACTGTTTACGTTGATATTTTCTTGTTGCTAGTACAACTGGATACTGTTCAGATATTTGACTTTTTGATTAACGGATGAATCTTTGGTTTTAATGAGCATGTATTGGGTTTTGATTACTTGATTAGGTCACTGAAGGCAACTGTATTAGATGCAAATCTGAAAATATTTGCTACTGAGGTTGTGACCTTTGACAAGGATTTGCCCCATTACAAAACTAAAGATGGTGTTTACCGGGATCCTTTGGTTAATGGGAGAATTGTTTCACCCACTTTGATGTGGGTAGAGGCATTGGACGTCATACTACAAAGACTCGACAAGTCAAAATTGGATTTCGGAAAGATTATTGCTATTTCAGGCAGTGCCCAGCAACATGGTAGTGTGTATTGGAAGAATGGGAGTTATTTGACACTAGCATCATTGGACTCCGAAAAACCATTGGTTGATCAACTTGGTGAAGCATTTTCGATTAAAGAATCACCGATTTGGATGGACTGTAGCACAACAGAACAGTGCAGAGCCATTGAGAAAGCTGTTGGAGGTGCACTGGAGTTGTCTAAGCTTACTGGTTCTTGTGCTCATGAGAGATATGTAGGACCACAAATTCGAAAAATATTTGAGACTCAACCAGAAGTTTATAATAATACGGAGAGGATCTCGCTTATTAGCTCTTTCATGGCTTCTCTTCTTATTGGAGGTTATGCTTGTATCGATCACACTGATGGGGCGGGAATGAATCTGATGGATATTAAGTTAAGAGCTTGGTCTAAGATAGCTTTAGAGGTTTGGTTTATGCATTTTGTCATAAACTTACTCGGCCCTTTCCCCTTCCGCTTGCTGTTTTGAATTTAAGCCATTAGTCCTAAGTTTCTAGTTTGTATATGATGGTGCTTTTGGATTTTGTAGGCCACAGCCCCAAATTTGGAGAAGAAACTTGGAAATTTAGCACCGGCGCATGCTGTTGCTGGTTTCATATCTAACTATTATGTGGAAAGGTTGGTAAAGCATTACTATCCGCAATGTTACAGGTTTTAAAGTCTTGTCCTTATGAAGCCAATATTAGCTTTAAAATCAAGGTTTAATAATCTCCCATTTATGTCATTTAATTTGCACGTGTGAGACATATGTCTGCCAAAGTTCATCTGCAAGAGATGCAAGCATTTGGAACATCCCTTTTCCATTTTATAAGAAAATGATGGATTGCTAATGCTTTATCTCATTATGGGAGCAATTTTGCGTATCACCCCTACTGATTTGCTCAGGAAGTGCTGGAAAGTTTAGGACAAAATTAGTTGTCTTGATAAGAAATTTTCACAAACTCATATGCATCCGTTGGTCATACATTAAAATTTGTTATTTTCTTATATGTATTAATTGCTTCAAGTAAAGATGATGTTCTATATTGCATTCAGATATCATTTCAAGAGAAATTGTCTTGTCATTCAGTGGTCTGGAGACAACCCTAACAGCTTAGCAGGTTAGTTAATCTATAACTGTTTAAACTGTTTGACCAAGGGCAATGCTTGCTAGGTGGAGTTACTTGTAGTCTCTTAGTTGTATTTCCATGTCTGCAAGATTGGTGTGAATGCAGTCCTGCCTCTTGAACCTTCTTTTTTTGGTTCATTGTATCCTTTTGATTATCCCGGTGTAGGCAACTCGGCTGTTATTCATCAGGTCATTTTTAGAGTTGTTTAAGTTCTTATTTGAACAAGTCCAGTTTAGGCTGTTTAGCTTACGCGAGGAGGTTAGTGAAGGGTGAATAGGTGACTCACATAATAATTAAGTCACTTGATCTTGAACGAGTCTTGTCCATCCACATCATAAAATCTTCAATGTTTATGAATCTGCTTGTTTACTTTGCATTCATTTCTTTCAGTTTATTGTCCATATAAAGCATGAAACTGTTACATATGGCTTAATACATGTTTAGTGCATAAGACTCGTGTGTTTCAGTGTTTCATGATATGTCTTAAAGCGGCTCCTGACGCCAATATTCTCCCATTTTTTGATGATAAACAATTCATGAATAAAATAATTGGAAGCGAATGGTTGTGGTTTTTCTGACTCCAACAATTGTCTTTGAAGTTAGTTGAAGAACACATCCATCTTCATTTCTTTTATATATATTTCAAAGCAGCCGCCAATTTGGTTTGTGGAGCTAACAATTTTTTTCGGAGCAAACATCCTGTTATCTTATCTTCTCCTATATCGAATAGAACTTGGGTCTCCTCCTTGTAACCAACAATTTCAGTTATTCAAGTAAATATGCAACCTTACTAAACCATCCAAGTTATATAAACAACTCAGACTGTTCGACGTGGTCAGCAGTCCTATCTTCTAGAAGGATCGCTTCTGCTTTTGTTGAACTCATGGGCAGCTATGGAAAAGAAAGAGGAGACCTTCAATCAATGCTTTCGGGCGAAGATTCTCAAAAGAAAAAAAAAATGCTTTCGGGCGAAGTCCTTCTGTGTAAAACTGGTAGTTTCCTATAGTTGATCAAGGCTGCTGCTTTCCTTTGATATTGAATCTGTCTGATCCATTTCACGACCAAGTTGATGGATTGGCTGAATGAGTGCAGAAACCAATTACAATTGAAGAATATCTATTTAATGCAGTCACGCTTACAATTACTACCTAACACATTTTTAACTGTGGAAATACTTTGCTTCATCCAATTCTTCATGAAACAATATGTTGTTTCCTGTATGCTAATGAAATCAACTTGCATTACCTTTTTACCTATGCTTACCAATGACATGGTACTAACTCTCTATATGCTTGGGTCTACGAAAATTGCTAAGCGCTACCTAAGATAGGCTGTAAACTATTAATTTGCTGTCAACAAGACCACGATGCATTTTATTTCTTGAGTATACCCAGAAAGTATTTTTACTGTTCGTTTTCATCCGCTTTTGTGAATCATTTTCAAACACGTCTTTTATTGATGTGATATGGCTTCCTGCACAAGACTATAAACATATTTAAGAACTTATAATTTGCTATTATCGCATAATTGATCAAAGATTTGGAACCTGTAGGATTGACCCTGAATACTCCTGGAGATCTGGCAATAAGCCTTGGCACTAGTGACACTGTAAGTTGATTTAAAATAGTAACTATGGCATTTGAATATGTATAGTAGATTCTACGATCAGTAATTACAATGATTATACTAACTAGTCGTGCATGATAATCAACTTTGTGATGGAAAATAAACACAAAGGTACATAAATAATATGCAGACAAGTCAGCTTTATGTCCAATGAAATGATGACACGTGTAAATATTGTATTAGTTTACAATTTATAATTTTCTATGTATTGTGGGAATGATAAAATTTAGTTTCAAGGGAAATAGTTAGTTTAACAGATTTTTAATTTATATTTCATTGACGAATAAAGTGTCTACAAGTGTCAAACTGAGGTGTTCCGCCAATCATATCATGCTTCATAACCAAAACGTTAAGTCATCAAGTTGCGCCTCATGGATCACTCGTATGTGAGCCAATTAAATCATGGAAAATATTGATATTTATTTAGAAAATACAAATATTGAAGGGATAATATCAAGTAAAACCAATCAAGTTATGAAAAATAGTTAGTATATTTGTCTAATTAAATAAAAAACAGGTCATATCAAAGATGTTCAAGTGGACCATAACTCTCCATTTCAAACACCTATGTAAAGAAACTCATTTTCCCTAAACAACAATTTCTCAAGTTGAAGAGATATTAAGAAATGTCTTCTCTTTTTCGACAAAAAATCATTAAATCTAAAAAGATTTAAAGCGTTCAAGACATATCAAGTTGTTTGTTGAATGGCGTGACCAAATTATAGAATTTGACTTAAGATTAGAGCCCTCCCTCAAGTTAAAGTAATAGGAATCCAAATTTAACCTTGAAGGAGGTCAAAGTGGCAATTCTACTTTCAAGTCTCCAAATCCATAAATTATAGCTTAAAGCATTTGGTTTGGGATTTCGATGAATATTAGAATTTACTTTGAAGGAGATCCCAGTGGCGATTTTGATTCAAGTTATCAAACTTTTGTTTTTTAAGAGAAGAGTTAGAGTTTTATACTTTAGTATTTTACTGCTAATTCTTAATTAAATCTGTGAAACTTCAAATTGTTACTATTTTCATGTGTTTGATAATAGTATAAAAAAAATTGTATGTACAGATATACTTGGGTGAATGGCCAATTTTAAGTGTCATTTCAAAAACAAATGAAAAAAATGGATGTTCAGTTGTCCTTTTGTCCCATGGAATATCATGTTTCTGAGCAGGTAGTAAATAATAACATTGAACAACTTCCAGTCTTCTATAAATCCATCACACTTATTCTTGTTAAGTTCACTACTTCAACTTGGATAATATTTTTCCATGTATTCACTTAAATTTTTTTCATGATCACAAATATCTCAGGTATTTGGGATAGCCAAGGACCACCAACCCAGCCTCGACGGACATACCTTTCCTGATCCGGTGGATACAGAAGACTATATGGTAATGTTGGTCTATAAAAATGGATCCTTGACCCGTGAAGGTACAATGCATATATGTGATATTTATGTTTCAAGAAAAAAATACTGGAGGTATAGATTGATATTGTGACTATAACTTTGACAGATATTCGTAATAGGTGTGCAAATAAGTCCTGGGAAGATTTCAATACGTATCTGCAACAAACACCACCTCTAAATGGTTAGTAAACTTAATATTGCCGTATTTAGGTGACGTTTCTTTTATGCGTCACATCTGATCTTTTCCATGCCACAGGCGGAAAGATAGGTTTTTACTATAAGGAGCATGAAATTCTACCACCACTTCCAAGTGAGTTTATTTCCAACATATAACTGAAATTACTAGAAAGAAGTGATGAAAAATGGATGGCATGTACTTCTCTGTTTCCTTTGGTTTTACATATGAAGACTCAAATTTGTTGTTGCGTATCCAGTTGGTGAGCATCGTTATGTTCTTGAAAATTTTGAAAGTGACTCTCTCTGTGGACTAAAGGAGCATGGAGATATCAAGTTTGATGCTGCTTCTGAGGTTCGTAGTGCAAGACACTAATTCAAATGCTTTGCCTGAAATCATCTGAGAAGTTCTATATTCATACGTATGAACTTGCAGGTTCGAGCGTTAATTGAGGGCCAGTTACTCTCCATGCGCGCCCATGCGGAGAAAATTGGAATGCCTTCTCCTCCAAGGCGAATAATTGCTACTGGTGGAGCATCTGCAAATAAGTGCATTCTGAGCTTGATTGCTTCCATTTTCGGGTGTGATGTATATACAGTTGAACGATCAGGTAAGTTTCCATTTCTTCAGTAATTGCTGAAAATTGTAATTCTTATAAGTACATAAAAAGGGAGTATTTTTTATGCATTAGCTTTCCAGGGTGTGTATGCTTTGGTTGGAATTTTGTCTGAGTTTTGCCCCAGGCCTTGATTTTTGTTCAAGACAGAAATTATTTCCATCATAGGCCATTTTCAAATTGTCACCAGTTCTGTCATTTTACTTTTCTTGTATTGATATTCTACTATAACTGTCGTTGTCCTTAACTTTGATCTTTTAACTTCACCCACCATCTATTGATCTACTACTAAATTCTTTCTCTTTGTGGTTCTTGTCTTGAGCAAACAATAGAATGGCCTTTGTATTTTTCTTGTCTTGTCATCAGCTTCTGCAATTGTTCGATCCACCTATTTGACTTGTTCTTCTGCGCTATCAGATTCTATTCACTCTATTTATGCGGTTATGCCTAGAAATATGTCCTTGATGTCATGTCTGCATTGGCCAAGTTACTTGGATCACATGGAATTATGACATTACTGATTTCACATGTTCAACCAACAAAAGCCAATTAATGTTTTTGGGGTTTTGAACTCATGGTCATTATTAAGTTGTGGGAATTTCGGCAAAGTGGAGATTTAAGTAATAGTTTGGTTTATTTGGAGGCTAAATTAGTTTGTGTGCCAACGTAGTTTTTGATTTCTAGTTTTCATTTTCTGTGTTTTCGAAACAACAATCTTAGATATGGAGTGTACACAGGACCGAAGAGTTCTAGAGCTATTATGTGAAGTGTTTTTATCTGACTACTACACAAATGTGAATGAATGCAGTAAAAAAGGATTGCGAATGCGCAATTTTTTTTAGAGTAAATATTTTATCTTGACACCAACCTTTGTAGTTGATCCACCAGTCTTTTGATTTGGGTCATGTGTTCTGTTAGAACTTAGAATCCCAGATTCCACGTAAGTTAAACAGTGAGCTTTTACAGATGTGTTAAGATGTTTAACTACTTTTTGAGATGAATCCCATAATAAATCCCCCATGAGTGGTGTCAGAGCCAAAGGTTGGTAAATCTAAGGCACTCTCTAAATGCAAGTAGGTGAAAAGCGAGTGTGTCTCAGCCAAGGGTGATGTCTTACTAGGATCCCCGGGTGCATACAGGACTAGGAAAATAAGTACATGTAGAAAATATGTTAAAACGTGAAATGTTTATTCCCATGATCCGTCTCAAGTATTCGTCATGGTAGAAAAAAAAATGGTCTTTGAGGTAAATTGGATTATTGAAGCTTCAAATACGAAAGAAATGGTAAAGTGTTACTACTTTTATGCAGGAGAAGCACATTTCTGCTGTAGATTCTTTGAGTATGAAACAATTTGGATGATGGCATCATTAACTTGAATAATTAACAAATGAAAGTTGACTTGTGAGTATGCCTTTGACTTGAAACCAGTGTTATTTAGTGAAAGAAAGATTAGTACTCAATCCTTAATTAGTTAGGATCTGTTTTGAGTACTGACCTAATTATGGTATGCAGACTCGGCTTCTTTGGGGGCTGCGTTAAGGGCTGCTCATGGTTGGTTGTGCCACGAGAAGGGAGGTTTCGTGCCTATGAAGTACCTTTATATGGACAAATTGGAGAAGACATCTCTGAATTGCAAACTATCAGTGGCAGCTGGGGACAAAGAACTTGTTGCCAAGTACACATTGTTGATGAAAAAAAGAGTTGAAATTGAAAATGAGTTGGTTCAGAAACTGGGACGTATCTAACAGTTGAAGATGGCAGTATTTGTGATTTGCAAGTCACACAGCTCATCTTGTTAGCATTGTCATATGTCGAAACTTCACTGTTGCCACATATTTGTGAGATTTATGTTGAAGGGATGTGTTTGTAATGTATGTATGATAAAACTTATTGTTTTAAATGCAAGTGCCATCTATGTTTCGCAATTGACCTCAACCCAAGTTTTTCTTAACTTACGGAGGTTAAATTCTAAAAAACTTTCACTACAAGAGGAAATATGTTTACCTACAGAAAAATCTATAGATAAATATTAAGATAATAACTATAAAGTGTAGGCAAAATCCTATTACATAAAGTTGTTGTATGTAAATATTTATCTACAAAATCCAAAATTGTTGGTAAATACCTACAATATTTCTGTCGTTAAATTTAAAAACTATTTGTGATCTGTCTGTAATTTGTTTGTATAATTTGGAGGAAACAATTTTTTTTCTTCTGTAGATGTTTCTGAAGGTAAAATTTAGCGACATCATCCGTAAATTATGTCGTTAAACTGAGATTTTCTTGTAGTATTTTGTGTTTCAGTTTAATTACAAAAATTATCTTTCAAAATTACAGGTATTCCCTTGACATTTGTTTTTATTTTACAAAATTGCTCCCTTAAGAGGGGGTATTTGATAAGTAAACTAGAGAGGAAATTACACAAAATACCCTGATTTAAAAAAAAAAAAAGATAAAAATATCAACCCATCACAAATATACCCGATCCGGTCACTGAACTTGACAAATATACCTGACGGTACTTATCCACTTGTCCACGGCATGGAACTCGTCAAGCCACGATTTGCCGCCCCCGCCAAACGCCTCGTGCTCCTCGTTGGTAACTGCTTGGTTTGTTCTCCTATGAAATTTCACACCACACTACGTATTTGATGAATTGTCTCAACAAGTGTATGGTTTTTCGATTGCAAATGGATGGTTTAGGGCGGCGACAAGTTTTGAGCCCGATTCGAGATGGGAATTACAGGCGCCATTTTTAGGAGTGTGATTAAAGAGCGTGGCCGTTGGGGAGTGTCGCACGCGCGCCTCCGACCTCCCGGCCAGGATCCAGGCCTGGACGTGTTGCTATTATTCTTTGGCTTTTATGAGGATCCTAGTCTTTTTTTACTAAAGGTCGGTAATTTGGCAAGCATTGGTTAAAGTCGACCCGGTGAGGCTCTCGAATTTGTTTGATGAAATGTCGGCGAAGACTTCGGAGGTTAAACCCAATTTTCTGTGTTCTTTTATTATTTTATGATTTGAAGTTTTTCGTTTGTTTCGATGTTATTTTGAAGTTGTTTCTTTTATGTTTCTTTTGTTCTTTTATGTATTTTCTATTTATTTGTTCTTTTTTATTATTTTTGATTTGTTGTGTTATCTATCTGACTGTGTATCTTTTTTTATTTCTTTTGTAGTGAATGTGGGATTTTTGGTTGCTTGTTATGCCGAACACTTTATTGTTGGGAAGGCTATGGACGTTGAAGCGTTCAAGATAGAGAATGAACAAGCAAGGCTCAGTCATCTGCTTCACAATCATGCTAAGTTGAAGCTGCAAAATGGTGATGACGATGACAACGACATTGAGTTTCTATCTCCACTTCCTAATGATTTTAGAGAATTGTTGTTATGTAAATCTTAATGATGGTGTAATCAGTTGAACAATATATTTAAGTTTGGTATAGCATGTGCGGAATGAATTTCATCCATTTGAAACTTGTTGCATGTGCAAGTCCTTTTTTCAAGGTCCAGAACAAATGTTTTATCAGCCTCTATGATTTTAAAGATAAAATCATTTGATCTCTTCACCTGAAACATAAATGAAACATGTAAGAAACAATTTCACAAGGGGACCATGTGATAAAAGTTTGTAGTAAATTGCTTTTAAATTTAGAGAAATAGTGTAGTTTTTCCCCATATACTCTTCAGCTTTTTTTTTGTCATCATTGTAAATGTTGATCTTGTTTCTTTTCGATGTCTGCATGCCTAATCTTGAACTAAAGATCTCACGTACTCTAGCAAAGTTGTACTAGTAGGTCTTTCCCCGCTACAGTTGATGCATTCAATAATTCTACGATGTTGGAAGTCAATACAAAGTATTTTTTTGGTCTGACAGTGGAGTTGTATCCATTTCTCGTAGCCGATGATGGACAAGTAAGCTCAAATTTTCTGAATTGAATTCGTTGTTCCAAGATTTCTTTTAGGAGTCTTTGAATGTGCGATCCATTGAAATCGTATTCTTGTTATCTCAAAGTTGGTATACTCTCTATTTTCTTTCCATTGTCCATTGTGGCATACCACGGTGAGATTTTCTCCATGCAAATTGTGAAATTCAATGAAAAAGTTGGCTAAGTGAAACATATAAGAAACATAAATGAAACAGTATGAAACAATAAAGAAACAACAAACATGTTTGAAACAACAAAGAAACAACAAAGAAATAGCAAAGAAATAGCAAAGAAACAATGAAGAAACCAACGCAAAAATCGGCGGAAAATGGTATTTTTGTCAAAAAAAATCGGAAAATAGTATTTTTGAGGGATTTGAAATTTGAAAGGTGGGTATTCATGTCTTTTTCCCTAAACTAGATGATACCTGTGCAATGCACGCGTTGTATATATGTGATGTCTCTGTTTTGTCTTTGTGACATTTGTCTTTTCTTAATAATTTTATTAATTCTATCTTACTGCATTGCAATAATTTTAAAATGACATTAAACAATAGGTAGAAAATACTTAATATTTTTTAAACACGTACCATTATAGAATAAAATTTTGGGTAAATATATATTATGCTTTTTTATATTTTTTTAATTTTATATGTGCAATATGGGTGTCTAACTGAAGATTATAAAAAGACAATTAATTTGATATATTATACATGAAAAACAGATCAAAAACGAAAAACATTATTAAATTTTAAAAAAGATAAAGAAAAAGACAAATATAATAATTCGTACAGTACATAATCAGATTTAAAAAATTAATTATTATATAATGCGTTGTTAATATATATATATATATATATATATATATAGATTTTTCAGAATTAATTAACTAATTACCAAAATTGAAGTTATATACTTCAAATATATTTTACTATTTTTGGGAAGGTGGTTTAGGCGGGAAAAAATTAGATTACTATTTATAAATGATCCTCTTATTATATATTTATATATATACATATCTCAAGGATATTTGTAATATTATAAGACAAAAACTCCTATCAGACGGTCTAACGGGATCCGTTAGACGGATCTCAAACCCAAACCCGGTTGCATTTTTGTAATATTAAGCAGTGGCATAGAAACTCTAGGACCCTGGAAAGTATGAGTTTTTCCCGCGAAAAGTATTAGTAGTTCCTTGAACAACATTTTTAGTAGTCCTCATGAAAAGTATTAATTTTTTCACTCAAAAGTTTAGTAATTCCTCTAAAATGTATTAGTAGTCTCTTTGAAATGTATTAGGTTTTTCGATTAAGTGTATTTTAATAATTATCCTGAAAAGTATTAGTTTTTCTCATAAAAAGTATTAGTATTTCCCATAAAAGTATTAGTTTTCTGTCCCCAAAAGTATTATTAAACTCCATGAAAACTATGTACTAGTTCTCATAAAAAATATTAATTTTTCTCCCAAAAAGTATTAGTAGTACTCCCAGAAAGTATTAGTAATCTATCTAAAAAGTATTAGTAGTCACTTGAAATGCTTTAAAGTTGATTCAGTCAATTCAACAAATACTTGAGTGGCATGGAAAAATGCATTTTTAGATAATAATGGTTGAATCAATCTATCATTCTTTCATCACCACCGCAGGACATATGCAAAAACTAAAGTTTTAAATGATTCCAAATCATAAATCATAAATTATCATGTTCCACTCATACTTGTGCTCGGGGCCGTCTCTGGGCGGTCAGGCGGTGCCAAGACAGACCTCCCTCGGGCGAGGGCCTCCGGCTGCCAAAAAGTTTTTTTTTAATTGACAAGTTAAATAATCGGATATGTAATGTAGAGCCCCAAAAATTGCTAGACCAGTTGCTCAGCCTAACGGGTTGTCTTCTTTCTTTTACATGGAAGTCATGGGATCGATCTCTCACTGGCGCACAATCCCCATTTTATTTATTTTTTAAATTTTATTTGGACATCTAAATAAGTGCACTTGTTACCTTTTTCATTTTTTGAGGTCGTGGGTTCTGTATCTCCCATAGCAAAAGTCTTTTCTTTTTTCACCAAATAAAATAAAAAACGAAAATTTAATCAATTTCTATTTATTTTGTTTGGAGTTTTATTATCTTGTCAATGTCTATTATATTTTATTTAGGGTTCTTCCTCATTTTTCTTTTAATTTAGGATTTATGTAAATTTAGTTGTTTGATTTTACCTTAACATGAGTTTTATCTACATTTATTCTTTTATTCCTTATGATTTTATTTTCTTCCAAATAAAATAAAATCCTTTATTCCATAAAGTTTTTTAAAGAGGAAATAAGTCTCAGGCTCTATTTGGATTGATGAATTTAGAGTTAAGAATTTAAAATTTATAATAATAAATCTATTGATTGTTTGGATGTAGTAATTTTATAATGAATTTAAAATCCTTGCAAGCTATTTTTGAGTCGTTTCTGGAAGATTTCAAATTCATCTTAGATGGTGTCAGGAAGTCATTTCCCTAAATCTTCTCTCCAAATCCAAATTCTTCTATCCAAATGAAACCTCAAAGAAGTTGAAACACTCATAATTTGAATCCTGATATTGCAAAGGATATTGATCATACCACTTAAGCAATCAAAAATAAAGAATGGATGATGATTTTGCAGAAAAAAAATGTAAGGAGTTTTAAGCTCAAAAAGAAATGGAAGGAGATCAATTCTTTATGGGCAACTTATCGGTAGGCTTTTCTTTAAATATTTGATATAATGATATTGAAGTATCTTTTTTGTAGCATTATTTTAATTTATTGAGAACATTGAAATGTTTCAATTATTTTATGTTGCGACTAATGAAATTAATTTTCGTAATATTAATTAATTAATTATTTTTAATTTCTATATGAATATAAAGGGCCCATTTTTTTTCTTCCACTAGGCTCTTTAAAACAGGAAGCGGCCTGCTTGTGCAACCACATTTATGTATCTCTTTCGTTTCTTGGTTGCTATAGACTTTTTCTCTTATCTTTTTCATCTCTCCAGATAAGAGATTTTATGAGCGGAATTCCATCTTGTTGAGGATGGTGGCGCCGTCATTCATGATTATGACTTCTCCAGATGAGGTGGAAATCATCTTGTCCATGCACTTGGGATCGAGGCACCATTCGAACATCTTTTGCCACAGACTGCACCGCTGCTATGTTCGCCATGCGTGTGTCATCCTTCCGCTTGTTGTCAACGAATGTATCTGTCGACTTCCCGTTGGACTTGAATACAATATCATTTTGCTAACAGACAGTACACAATCTTTAGGGTATTTTTGTCTTGGATAATGAAGAACTGGTTGCAAACGGAGGATGAGAGAGCGAGCGAGACTCATCTGTGGACTGTGGATTTTTTCATTAATTGTATCGGTATGGGAGTGGGTCGATGGGTTGGGTTAAAATTAGATTCGTCTAATGTATTAGATCCGTTAGACCGTTTGACAGGAGACCACCTTATATTATAAAGGGATAACTCTGAGTTTCTATAATTAACCTAAACTTTAGTAGTAGTTTTTGTAATTTACCTACATTCTATGGAATCTCATGTCAATCACCACTTTCCATTGCCTCTCTCTCTCTCTCTATATATATATATATATATATATATATAAATATGGGGGTGTGTGTGGGTGGGTGGGTGCTTGCAACAAATCTACCCTTTCCTCTTTCTTCTCTATTGCAATCTTTTGAAGAAGAATAAAAACACTAGATGGAAAAAGAACAGGGTGGCGCTATTCACACCCCCAATTTTGATGAATACACCCACCTATATATAATTTCAAAAATGTTATTGACTTAAAAGACTACAATACCCTTACTTAAAGAAAAGTTCTAAATACACCCCCATCTTTTATTACAATTATAATCTACTACAACATCCCCCATCATTCACCTACATTCTTCCTTTTCTTCTTTTTTCTTGGAAAAGCTGAAACTTTTTTCTCATAAATCGTAGATTTTTCTACACCAATATTGTTGCTTATATGGACAACAATGAATTCATTTCTCCAAATAATATAAGTATCTTCTTAGTTTATATCTTAAAGTATGCAATTTCTCCATTTTTACCTTTCAAAATTACTGCTGCATAATAGTTGTGCGACACTTGGCACGACCAATCCACCAACACTATATTCTGTAGGCATCGAGTTTGTTTCCTATTAAAAAAACAAACATCAACAAGCCGGAAAAAATGTTATGTCAAGATATTGTGTGACCGTGTCATCATACCACTCACTTCTATCATGAAATACTCATCGTGCCTTATATGGCACGATGGAAGTGAGTGATCATGCCATGTGACACGATGGAAGTGAGTGATCTTAATTATGAATTATCTATAGAGGATTAACCTATATGTAATAATTATGTCAATTGACTGCTCAAATTAGTAGAGTAAGATCTTCTATAATTATAAGAGTGCAATTCCGAATTTATAGTAGAGTAAAATCAGAATAATAAGTCGGATGAATTAATTAAAGAGTTTAATTATTTATTCGATTTACTGGAGCTTATAGTTATAGGTACACGGTCTCCAGTTCGTCTTCCTAGAGGAAACGAGTTATAAATAATATTTTAAATTCCTAAAGGTTAATGGAAAAGAGTTTTCCAAAATATTTTGGGCTAATATATTAATATTAGTTAATTTCGAAAATATCTAATATTCTACAGTTTTGACTATGTTGCGAATTAAATAAATATAAGATATTTATGATATTAATATAATTATTAAGTTGATAATTATATTGGATAGTTATCAATTAGAGTTTGAGTCTATCTAGAATTATGAATTCTAGATTAGATAGAAAATTGAGTTGGAGTGGAAAACTGATTGAATAAGGCTTATAAAAAGGGACCACATCTCACAATTTGAGAAGGCAGAAATCTGGCCGCCACCTACTTTTGAAAGGAGTTTTTGGTCTAATTGATTTCTTAGTTTTCCGTGCAACAAACAAAAGTTTCTTAGTTTTTCAAATTTGCAATTGAAAAGTTGTTTGTTGTTGGCCCATCCATTGAATTGCAATTCGGCCATCTCCATTCAAATAACTTGTTGATTTTTGTGATTAAAATTTGGTGGTTTAGTTTTAAGCTTAGTTCAATTCCCCTCCTATTCAGTTAGCCCAATCTTACGATCTCATGAGTTGAGTACATCGTAAGGAAAATTAAAGTTATGAACTTAGAATTATTATTTGGATGCCCACACACTGCCGTTAATAGGGAAGATCGAATTGAAAGATCATGGTGTCTACGAGCTTTGGAGATTTGAAGGATTAACGAAAAAAGCAAAGAACAAGAAATCATTGAAAGAGGTAAATTTTCTTATTCTTCCTTTAGTTAGAATAAATTTAATAAGCATGATCTTATATTCTTATATCTAAAACTCGATTTTTGAAATCCCTTACTTCCGCTTCCATTCGATTAGATCGAAAAGCCGGATCTTATTTGGCCCGAATTCGATCCGGAACCCGAATAATTTCCGACAAATGGTATCAGAGCCATTTGATTTTTTATATAAGAACTAGATCTATTTTATTAAATTTATTTTGGAGTGAGCTGAGGATTTGATCTTACATGTTTTGATATATGGATGCATGTACATTTTTTAATCGATGCCTTGAATTCGTATTTGATAGGATCAATGTACACCCGAAATTTAAAGGGTATAGAAAATTATAATATTCTATTGTAGATTTGATTGTACACCCATTATATGGGTATAGAGTTGATGTAAATCACAACTCCCCTTTTATCTCGGTTTCATATTATTTAATTTTCTGTTTAGATTTACGGTGTAATTAAAGGCATCGATCCAAATCATCATATTTTCGCCAAATAATATTTATGTTATGTATATGTGATATATGTGCCATTCATATTGATATGTCAATCATGGAACTCACTCCTAAGCATGTCATGCATCATGATAACTGAATTGTTTAATTGTTATGATAGATCTATGAGATAGATTGGAATTGATGTAAAAGTGTTTTATATAATTTTTTAAAATTTGTATAAAAATGTTTTATATAATTTTTAAAAAGGGGTCTACATTCCAAGGAGGATTGTAGAAAGGTTCAAGGTCGAACCAGTCTCAAGTTATTGGAGGGCTTCGTGATCAAATCCAAGAAGCTTGAGCAAGTGAGTGAAGTAGTAAAGCGACCGCCCTGTGAAGAAAGCGAGTCGGACGAGAAGCCATTTTGTGTGACCAAGGCGTCTCGGATCGAGTCCCAAAGGATCAAGTCATTTGTGTGACCAAGACTTGTATCTGGACTGATAACCACTTTGTACTCTGATCAATACTTAGTGGATTCCTCCAGGAGTTGGAGAAGAGAGGAGTAGAAGAATTACCCCATCTTCGAACCTCTATAAAATTATTGTGTCATTTACATTTCAGCATTTTATTTCTGCATATCTCTTTATATCTGCTGATAATTTTCTATCCAACTGATAATTAACAAAGTGCTAAAACCAAGTGTTAAAACAAACTTAAACCAAATTCAAGGGTGTTAAGTCTTCCGCTGAAAATCTCATCACAACCAAGTTAAGGTTTAGACTAAACAGCTGAGTTTTTCTATCAACAGCTCAATCGAGTCTGTTGAGTGGCTAACTCATCTGGTTAACTAACTTAACTGTCCCTCAAGGACTTAGCTGTGTATTTAACTCTGTAATATTTAAAAGGACTAAAACGAAAAAGTTGGTAAGGTTTATTCACCCCTCCTTCTAAACCTTACTCACACCCTTCAGGACCTACAAGTGGTATCAGCGGTTGGTTCATTGAGCCTTTGGCAGTTCTTGAACTAGATCTCTAATCTTTCAAAGAAGTTTTTAACACTTGCTCTTTCAAAAGCTACTTTTATTCAGCAAAGTTATTATCATGGAAGCAAATTTGACACGCATTCCTATGTTCACTTTTGAGGAATTTGATGACTAGAAAATTCATATGCAGGCTCATCTATCAGCTTTACATGATGAAATGTGGATAGTGATAGAGGATGGGCCTTCGCAAATACTAAAAGTGAACACGGTTAGACGAGAGCTTAAGGAAGGAAAAGAAGCTCTCTGAAGAAAGAAAGACCAGACCCTGGTTGAGAAACCAAGGGCGATGGACAAACGAGGACAGAAAAAGATACAACTTGGACAATGTGGCCAAGGACATACTTTACAAAACCTTGGACAAAGCAATGTTCAACAAAGTCAAATCTTGTCAAACTACAAAACAAATTTGGGATAAATTAACTTTAATTTGTGAAGGATCTGAGCAAATTAAAGAAAACAAATTGTCCGTTGCTGTACAAAAAATTTAAAATTTTAAAATGCTTGCAGGTGAAACCTTGGATCAGCTGGATGCTCGATTCACTGAGATTACCAATGAACTATCTGCACTTGGGAAAGAATATACACAAGAGGAAATGTGTATGAAGATTCTAAGAAGCCTCCCAGCTGAATGGGAAATGAAGGTCATGGCCTTGAGACATTCAATGAACCTCACAACAATATCCAATCATTAGCTATTCTCAGACCTCAAAGCCTACGAGTTCGAGCTGAGAAGAAAAGATCAAGAGGAGATAGTTGTACCCAAAACAGCCGAACTCATAGTAAAGGATGGGAAAAGAGCTGAGGTTAAGGAAGCTATTGACCAGGAGGAAATTGCCTTGATGGTTAAAAGATTCAACAAGTTCTTCGACAAGAACTGTAAAAGAAACAAGGGTGAATCCTCCAGGAGACATTCAGCACCCTCCAAGTCAAGGGAAGACAGGCCACCCAAGAGAGCTGAGCATCAAAAAGTTGAATATCATGGAGCTGATAACCCAAGAACGGAAAGAGCTGATCAAAGAGCTGAGAACCTGTATTGGAACTGTAGACAACCAGGACACTTTGCTATTGACTGTCCATATATTGTGGTCAATAAATACAGGAATGAAGAAGAAAGAAGAGTCTTCAGAGAAAGAAGATAAGAAAAGAAAAAGGCAATGTTGTTCTTTGAGACAACCAAGTCAAAGGAAGAAGATTTCAGAGTAGTGAAGGACTACTCAAGTGATTTTGAAGAAAAACAATGATCGTCATCTAATGGCCAAAGAACAAGATCAACTCCGACCAAGAAGATGAGGTACATTCTAACTCATCTCACTCAGATTCTAGTGATAGTGATTGTGACACACACACTTCATCACCCACTGATCTTTATGATTCATTAGGGAAAATGATGAAAGACTTTGAGCTCATTAAATCTTCACACACACACTA
Source organism: Rehmannia glutinosa (assembly GCA_016081115.2). Lineage (NCBI taxonomy): Eukaryota > Viridiplantae > Streptophyta > Magnoliopsida > Lamiales > Orobanchaceae > Rehmannia > Rehmannia glutinosa. The sequence continues at coordinate 69,221,294 of CM071926.1, read as the reverse complement.
TTAAATTAGGAAACAGCCCATTTAAAAGCGAAACTCACGGTGACTAAGGAGCCGAGTACTCTAAGTCAAATAGTTGATGAGAACAAAGAGTCAAGGTGAGAATGCTAAACTAATAGCAGAGATAGCTACTATAGAAAAGAGGGGAAAATGATCTCAAAAATGTGATTGCTTCATTCACTAAGGCATCTAAATCATTGGATGACCTTATTATGAGCCAAAAAGAGTGTGGAGACAAGACATGCATATGATTCAATTCCTTTGTGAACAGTCAAACTCCCAGAGTGATCTTGGAAAAAGGATCTTCAAGTAATGAAGCATATCAAAAACCCAAGACACCAAATGCTGCACCCACATTCACTCCAAGCACAATCACAAACAAACTGGCCTTGGATATAAAGGAAAAGGAACGGCGATTGAGTATGTTGAGAGGACAGCTGAGAAGAAATCCAGCAGAGTTCCTCAGCAAACTCCAAACAGAAAGTACTCTGTGAAGAATAAACAGGGCTACCAAAAACCTCAGAAGTTTTATCAAAGAAACATACATGATGGGAATGGTAGAAACTATCCAAGCTAAGCTGATTGGAATAATGTGAAATATCAGCAAAGACCTATGGAATACAAGCTTAAATGGCAAAGGCCTAGAACTCAGCAAAGGTCATTCCAAAGGCAAAAGAGCTATCATCAGCACACATATGCACCCAAGCACTACACTCAGAAATATCACAACTACCCAAAGAAGGCAATTGCTAAAACACACACACATGCATACAGACAAAAGAGACAGTTGTATGAACCTAAAGCTCCCAAGCAATTTGCCAAAGTGAATTATGATTATGGCACAGAAAGATGGCAACCTCTTAGAGTCAGATCATTTGGCTATAGGTTGGTTGGATCATCTTACAGTACGTACTAACCCCTCAGGACCCAGATAAGATTGGGTACCTAAAAACTAATTTCCTTGATTGCAGGATCAAGGAACAGCTGAGTGCCAAGGAACCTGGTACATGGATAGTGGCTGTTCCAGACACATGACAGGGAACAAGAAAAATCTGTCAAAATTCAAGGAGATTAGAGGCGCAAAAGTCATATTTGGAGGAAATGAAGCTCGGGAAATAAGAGCCTTTGGATCCATCAAGAAAAATGGATTAGAAATCACGGATGTTGCATACGTTGAAGGCCTCAACTTCAACTTGTTAAGCATCGACCAACTCTGTGACAAGGGATATAATGTTGGATTGATATGGGAGTGTGCCAAATCAAAGACATTGAATCAAATGAAGTAGTGTTGCAAGGATCTAGACAAAAGAACATGTATGTGGTAGATTGGTCATTGCCACACCAAGCACTTGTCTCGCTAGCAAAGAGTACAACCGAATCAAGTTGGTTGTGGCACAAAAAGTCGAGTCATCCGAATTTCAAGACAATTAACAAACTTGTAAGGAGTAATCTTGTAGAAGGACTACGGATTTCGGTGTACAAAAAGGAAAGTGTTTGTGATGCATGCGGATGGGAAAGCAAATCAAATCATCATTCAAAGAGAAGTCTAGTCCATCTTCAACAAGGATAATGCATCATTGTTGCACATGGATTTATTTGGTCGATTGAGCCACCAAAGCATAAGTGGAAAGAAATACACTTTAGTAGTGGTGGATGATTATTCAAGATATACATGGACAATCTTCATGTGTAAAAAGAAGGAAACTTTGCGAAGTTACCTCAATCGATGAAAAGAGTTCAAAATGAGAAGAGTCAAACCATTATAAAGATAAGATCGATAGAGGGAGTGAGTTTGTAAATGGAATAATAACTTGGTATTGTGTTGAAAATGGTATTGCTCATGAATTATTTGCATCAAGGACTCCACGTGAGAATGGAATAGCGAGAAAGAAGAGAAGAAAGAACTCTCAAAGAAGCGCAAGAACCATGTTAGTCAATTTGGATTGCCAAAATGATTTTCGGGGTGAAGCCATCAATCTTGCATGCTATACTCAAAATAGATGCATGATAAATAGCGGTGACAAAGACTCCCTATGAAATATGGACGGGGAGAAAGCCAAATATTGGGTATTTTAGAATATTTGGATGTAAATGCTTCATCCACAACAATGGCAAGTATAATCTAAAGGCTTTTGATGCTAAAGTCGATGAAGGTATCTTTTGGGATACTCATTTGAAAGTAAAGCCTATAGAAGTCTTGAACAAGAGGACTATGGTCACGAAGAGTCTATCCATGTGGTTTTGATGAACCTAATGTAAATGGAGAAGACATTGAAGAGTTAGGCGATAAGCTAAATCGGCCAACTATGCGAGAAGAGTCCTTATGTTGAAGCGAGGAAGGCTGGAGCAATTAATCAAGATGAAGATGAGATATTTGAATCTCAAAGACATTTGGAGAATCTGCGGCTAAATGATGATGAGAGAGCTGCTCAAGACAACACAAATTTGCAAGGACGACCGAACCCGGTGATTTACTCAACGATGCGAGATGGCTTAGAGACCATCCACGAGCTAGTTATTGGAAATGTAAGAGATGGTGTGAGAACCAGATCCAGAGCTCAACAAGAAGCAATGTTCACTTGTTTTATTTCCCAAATAGAGCCAAAAGATGTGTCCCAAGCATTGGATAACACACATTGGATTCAAGCCATGCAAGAAGAGCTGAATCAGTTTGAAAGAAACAAAGTATGGGAATTGGTGCAAAGACCAACCCATCAAAATGTTATTGGCACAAAATGGCTTTTCAGAAACAAGATGAATGAAGAAGGTTCTGTGGTAAGAAACAAAGTAAGATTGGTAACCAAAGGGTATTGCCAAGAAGAAGGAATAGATTTTGATGAAACATTTGCTCATGTTGCAAGATTAGAAGCAATAAGGATGTTTCTTGCCTATCTTTGCACACAAGAACTTTATTGTATATCAAATGGATGTGAAAAGTGCATTTTTAAATGGATTGTTGGAAGAAGAAGTCTATGTTGAGCAACCTCCAGGTTTTGAGCAGAAGACCATTGGAGATAAGGTGTACAAGCTCAAGAAAGCTCTATATGGATTGAAACAAGCACCTAGAGCATGGTATGATACATTATCTCAATTTAATGATAATGGATTCACCAAAGGCAAAGTGGATAGAACACTCTTGAGAATTCAAGATGGGGAGAGTATCTTGCTTGTTCAAATATATGTGGATGATATCATTTTGGATCCACAAATAAAGAGTTGTGTGATAAGTTCTCAAACCTCATGCAAGGAAAATTTGAAATGAGCATGATGGGAGAGGCGACATTCTTTCTAGGACTTCAAGTTAAGCAGTGAAGGATGGAACCTTCATAAGTCAAACAAAGTACACGGAGATTTAATGAAGAAATTTGGTATGGAAAGAAGTCTTACGTGAAAATACCAATGAATACATCGATCAAGATGGATATGGATGCGGATGGCAAGCTGTGGATCAAACAAGATACAAAGCACTTATTGGATCACTTTTCTATTTAACGAGAAGCGGGCGGACATCCCCTTTGCGGTAGGTGGATGTGCAAGATTTCAATCGCACCAAAAGAAAGCCATATGACTGCGGCTAAGAGAATCCTAAGATATTTGAAGGAATGCCGGAAGTCGACTTATGGTATCCAAAGGAAGGAGAATTCAAGCTTATTGGTTACTCGGACTCGACTATCTTTGGATATAGAGTTGACATGAAGAGTACTTCAGGTACATGTCAAATGCTTGGAAACAGATTGGTTTCTGGTTTAGCAAAAGCAAAACTCAATAGCCACATCCGGTGGCCGAGTACATAGCTGCGGGTAGTTGTTGTGCCCAAGTCTTATGGATGAGACAACAACTGAGAGATTATGATGTTGAAGAAAAAGAGATTCCAATTATGTGTGATAACACAAGTGCTATTGCAATCACTCAGAATCCTGTGTTGCATTCAAGAACAAAGCACATTGATGTATGAGATATCATTTCATAAGAGATCATGTTGAAAAGAAAGACATCACTTTGGAATACATCTCAACTGATAAACAGTTAGCTGACATATTCACAAAGCCATTATGTGAGTCAAGATTTGAAGAACTCAAGCATGAGCTAGGGTTAATTGAACTGAGTTGACACTCAGAAGACTCAATGAGAAGAGATGAAACATGATAAGATGAAAACAGAGCAAATCTTATGAGTCAGCCAAGTGAATTAGCCGTATCGGAAAGTCAGTTGAAACGAGTTAGCTGATAGCTGAGTTACTATACATATAGAGAGAAGAAGAGTTGAGTCAATTAAGAAGTAAGTTGAGTCTTTTATGAGCTAAGTGACAAAAACGCAGTCGTTTTTAATGAAGCGGGAATGTTTTTAAGGATGACGCGTCGGTGTAATAATGCGGGTACAGTCAAAAAAAGTTGCCAAGATAAGCATATGATTGGATATAAATGCTGCCGCATTAAATGCGAGCAATTAAATGCAAATGAGACGTGCTAAATCTGAGCCGTTGATCTTGATCAATATTTCAAAAACCGAAAACACGTCCTTTCATACCCCTTATATACCCATTTGTTTAGTTTTCTCTCTCACTTCAAAAACTGTTCATCTCTCCAAAGCAAGAAAGCAAATATCTTTTGTCTCAAAACCCTACCAGTCTTCAAAGCAAGTTCGTCTAGTTTCGTTCGATAAAAATCACTGAAATGGCACCAGCACATGATTTTACTAAGCTCGCAAAGCAAATCCACACCGGATAAACCGTGGATTTTGAAGGGATGATAAAGCAGGGTTCCAATAAAACCTTTGTGAAGAAGATAGCTGATAAGATCGAGAAATCTGGGTTGAAACCCTTTCTGACGATGGAATATCCTATGACGTACGTAGAAGAGGTTGCCCAGGTCACCCACCGCAAGGACATTCTAATCACTGCAAAGGACCTTTGCGAATTGTTTTTATTGCCGTCGGAGGGCATGCGAGAGATATATGAAGCGACATAGATTTTATTGCATGGAAGGAAGTGGCCAAACCCGAGTGTCTTTGCAAAAGTTGTCTACACGGTGACAAGAAAGAATTGTTGAAGGATGATTATCACAAACTGTTGGATATTGTTTCCAAATGTGTAGACATAAAGTTTGGAAGCTTCAATCAGTTGTCCAAAACCAAGCTGATCGTCATGGCTACGATCATGGAGGAGAAGAAGGTCAACTGGGCAGAATTCGTGTACAACAGACTCTGCCAGAATGTTGCAAATAAGTCCTTCAAGGACGATGGATCATTTGGAGGATCTCTGGGCTATGGCCTTGTAATTGGCCACTTGATGGAGGTGAAGGGTGTTCCCCTTCGACATGGAAAATCATTCCATGTTAACAAGAAGATATTTTGGGCCAACTTATCTGGAGCCTAGAAGAGACCAAACGCCAAGCGGGCGGACACCAGTGAGAGGGAATCATCTGATCCTGAAGAAACAACTGTTACCTCCCCCCCAAGAAGAAAGTTGCCCATGCAGCTACAAAGAAGAAGGTTGCCCCAACAGCAAAGAAGAAAACCGCACTTGCCCCTGCAGCCGAGTCACCTGCCCCTGAAGCCGTGTCTCTTGCCCCTGCAGCCGCGGAGGAGAAGTAATCCTTAATACCTTCTCCAAGAATGAAGAAGAAGAGGACTGCCAAGGCGAGAAAGGCAGCTGCCTCTAAGGCAACTCCAAAGGCCTTTACCTTCGAGGAACCGGAGGAAGTAGAACCAGACATTTCTCTGGTGAAAACTAAGAGAAGGAGAAGATTCACCAAGCGTTCAGAGCTTGAGAAGACAGCTGAGTCTGGCACTCAGCTGGAAAAGATCTCTAAGACTGCTGAAGAAGTGCAGTCTCCAGAAATTATTGATAAAACAGCCAAGTCTGCTGAGGCCGATCAGCAGAGGCAAATTGAAGACCCAGCTGTGGATAGAATAGCTGAGGAACAAGAAGAAGCAAAACAGACGACCGAGAGTGAAGAAGCGAGTTTGCTACCATCCATTCCACGAAAAGGAAGGGCAACAGGGAGAGGATGAAGATGATGATGTAATCATATGCTCTCCATTGTACCCAGACATCCAAAATCGTCTAAGAGCATGGAGGAAATGGAAGCTGAGTCACTCTAGGGTGCAGTTTGAACACCCAGAGTTTATTGATGAGGAAGAGGAACTCTTCAGATTTCTTGAAATTGATACAGTGTTGCAAGCCCTGGATGAGGATAACTGTATTAATATGCTGCAAATTCGGAAGGAAAACGAACAGGCAAGAGCAGCTGAGGAAGCAGAGGCTCGTGAGAAAGCCAGCATTTGTCCTCTAACTGGAACCAGCGACCATACTCATCCTCATCTTGACATACTCTCAGACAGTGATGAGGACATGGACCCTATTGCTGCACAAGAAAAGTTGGACATGCAGCAAGCCATGCTGGAATCCACATTGATGCATGAGAAAGAGCTGATGGAAGGACCAGGAGAGTCTTCTAAATCATAGCTGGAAATTGATCCGTTGGGAGTGGTACAACAGATTGCCACTGTTATTGCTGCAACCACTTCCCCAGTTCACTCAGAAGACGGATCTAAAGGAATTGGCGATGACAATGGGAATTTGGGCACCCAAGTTGAGCCAACCCCTGCTGAAGGTGTCTTACCACCTGCCCCTACGGATGACCACTCATTTGACAAAGCCAGGAGTCTGGAGCAGAGTGACCCCACCCTAAGTCACTCAGCTGGTGAGCCAATTGAGGGGGAAACTCACTCCACTGCAACTAGGTCGGAGGATGCTGCAGATGACTCCACCATGCAGAAAGGATGCGAAGTGGAGAAGGAACAAGAAAAGAAAACACAGCAAGTTGTCACCGATGAAGCTCGGACGGTTGAATCTGTCTCACCGGTGAAGTGCCAATTGCTCTGCAGCCGAGGACGCTGGCGATGCGATCGAGGCACATGATGGTTCGCCGGAGTTAACACTGAGGCAATGAAAGTGCAATCCACGAGTTGAGACTCTGCGGATGCCATCGAGAAGACCCTAAGGCGATTTGCGCTGTCGAAGGGGATTTGTACAAGTGCCCCATTGCGATTGAGACGCATGAGGTAATGAATGCCTAAGGGAGGTTGAGACTTCCCTAGGTAAAAATCAAGGAGATAAGAGCATTCCTCGAGACCATAATTGCTGATTCGAGGAGGAAATCGGTGCTCTTCATGACTCCCAGGATGATCCCTGATACAACCTTCCGGGATCTGCGGATGAAGCCGAGTCTACCCCAACCGCACATCAAAAGACTCGGTGAGGATGTTCTTCCTAGTACGAGTAAGCCGGACTTCAAGGCTGCTTTCGACAACGTTCAATTTTGATGATGAGCCAAGTCTTCAAGACTCATCATCTTCCGATGACGTTGATGGTGCGGTGAGGAACAACAAATTCATTTAGCGAGAATCCCTTTGAGGCCGAAGAAGACATTAAGGCATAGTGAGGCTCTCGATCATCGGCCAAATCACTCACCAAGGCCCGAGAATTTGAAGAGTCGTCTGCGTAGGCTCCGAGGCTGCGGCGGACTCCACTCAACCAGGCACATCACGGCACGAGTAGCGGTGGAATCTATAACATATGTCCGTGATGATGCATTTGAAGAAACTTTCCTTTCTCTATTGAAAGTGCTGAACTTGATTAAGAAACTCGAGAGCAGCGATGCTTCAATGTCGGACTGACCCGATTATTCCCACAGATACTATCGTCCCAGCAGACTTTGATTTTGATGTTGCTTGGCCGCCAGCTGAGATCGAGGTGACAGCTGAGGTACGAGAGGTCTTCAAGAGAATCTTTGTAGAGATCGAGAATATAGAACGTCACCAGGCCACATTGGATATGTGGTTGGACAACGAGGATGGCAATCTTACGGCCGATCTCGCGGAATAGTGATTAGAATCAGGGAATGGTGTCACAAGGCCGAGGTATAATGCGACTAGAACAAGTCAGATATTTCAATGCATTGTACAACAAAATGTTGATCTGGAGCGCTGACAATGCTGACATGAAAAGGAGGATGCAAGAAAATATTGATAGAATGCATGCCTCCCATACCATTGAAATGGGCTAGCTGCGAGAATTTCATCGAAAGAACTTTCGCTGGCGTAGAGGAGAATATGAATGAAAAAGCCTTCTTATGGCTGAAATGAAACTAGTGGCGGTGAATCCAAAGCCACCCGCTCGAATTTCGTACAACATACTCCATGTGAGACTCCAAACAAAACTCGGCTATCGGCCGCCTAGATTTCATGCTTCTTTGGCATGTTCCCGGGGTTCCTCTCTCCTTTGATGATGCCAAAAAGGGGAAGAGGAATACACGAAAGATGTTGAAAAGGGTCAACGGATGAGAAAGAGAAGGGCGCGATTGTTGAGAAGAAGAAGAAAGCAGTTGAAGAACGAGAAGAAAGAAAAGGAAGCGAGTTGAGGGGAAGGTTCAAAAGATATGACTCTAATGTTTGCTGAAACCCCTCAACAAGGCCTTGTCACAGCAAACATAATCAGCAAACTTCCAGTAACTCTGCCGCTCCAACACTCTAATGTTTGCTATGATACACATTGTAAACATAGCAGACTATATCTACGCAAATATAGAGATTACACAATTTTTATTCATCGTACAGAAGACTTACATACATATGTATTTACAGCAGTAAAATACATGAAGGAGTTAACAACAACACTTCATCGCCTTCGCTGCCTCCTTCTTTCTTCTTCAGCTCTGTCGTCCTCTGGTCTCTTTCTTTTCTTTCATCTTCAGCTGCCTTCGTTTTCTCGTATGCTCTCTTTGCAGCATCGTCTCTTCTCTTTCTTTCTTGCCTTTATTTCCACAGCTGATCTTGCCTTTTGTCTTCTTCTTCAATCCTTTTGACATAGTCAGCATTCTTCCTAGCCACTTCCCGGTTGTCTACTTCGTCATATCCAGCCCAGTAGATCCTTCCCTTCTTGCCCGGATCTACATATTCAATGTTTTTGGGTAGAGGTCTAGGTTGAAAACCTCTGCCTCCACCACTCCTTCCTCTTTCTGCGGGCGTATATTGTCTTTTGAGTCTTCTTCTTGCCAATTTGAATGGCCATTTTTGTAGTTGCCTATCAGCTTCTTCACATAGCTTTAGACCCTTCTCCCAATACAAGTCCCAGGCTTGGGCTATGGACATATTTTTGAAGTATCCCTCGGATTCGAGCGTTTTAAATTCTTCCACTGATCGTGGCTTGTCTCTATCGTCTGTAATGACATCTGTATCTTTTCCTGCCGGGATTCCTCCGTATTATTTCAATATATCCATCACACGGGCATCCATTTTTCCTTCGACCTCCTTCAGAGTTTCATTTTCTTTTTCAAGGTTTCTAACCTTATCAAGTGTAACATTATGCGCACTCGTAAGAGATTCATAAGAAGCATATACAATTTATTTTCCTAATTTCATGTTATTTAACTCCTTTTTCAAAAGCTTGTATTTAACAATCATATTTTGAAACTCATTTTTCAATTCATCATAATCATCTTGTAATTCATTAATGAAAGAGATAGAAGAATTAGAGTGTACCTCATTGTCTTCATCGATGGCCATTAGACATTGCTAGGCTTCTTCATCATCGGATGTTACAAGAAGCCCATCCCATGTTTTTGCTTTAGTGTTAGCATTCAAGGCTTTTAATTTTCTATGAAATTGCTCCTTTTTTCTTTGTTCTTCCTCCCCTTTTAGACAATCGGCAATATAGTGTCCGAGTTTTCTGTACTTGAAGCAAAACTTGTTTCTTGCTTTTCTTTCCTTGTTTTTGTTCAATTTTGTAAATTTTCTAATAAGTTCATCATCTTCATCTTCATCTTCATCTTCCTCGTCACTTAAATAATAATTTTTTGATTTTGAGGCAAGACCTTTTGGAGTTGATCTCATATCCGGTTGAGAAGTAAAAGCTTTTGAACTACTCCTTTCATTGGTATAAACTTCATAGATGAGAAGATTGCAAATAAGCTCATCAAAGTTTAGAGTTTCCAAATTTAGAGCTCCCGAGATAGCAGTGACTTTTTCGGACAAAGAGGCGGGAAGAGCATTTAGAACATTGGTGACTTTATCCTCTTCGGAAATAATTTTTCCAAGTGTAACTAGAGGATTTGCAATATTGTCAAGTCTTTCAACCATTTTGGATATATTTTCTCCATCATTCATAGTGAAATTTTCGAAATCTTTGACTAACATGGTCTTTCGAGCTTGTTTCACTTTCTTTGTGTCTTCATAAATAACTTATGATTTTTTCTACATATCATGAGCGAATCGAATACCTCTAATACGATTATACTCCATAGTGGTAAGTGAATAATGAAGAATGTTAAGAGGTTTATTGTTTAAAGAGAATATTTTCTTGTCTTCATCATCGAAGTCCTTGAGAATTTTAGGAATTTGAGTTCCGTTCTCTTTTTTTTTCATTGGGATGGATCTCCATTTATAACCGTGCTGCAAATATCGAACCCACAACTTTGTAAGAAGCACTCCATTCTATCTTTTCGGAAAGCGTAATTGTTGGAGTCGAAGAGAGGCAGCCTATTGAATGAAACATCGGTTGGAAGATAGCTCTTGTTCATAGCCATGGATCTCTCTTCTTTACTCGAAATGGATAACGAGCTTGCCAAAGAATTTGGCTCTGATACCACTTATTAGTCCAAGTGGCTACGAAAATCTAGAGGGGGTGAATAGATTTTCCGATTTATGCCCACTTTTTCGAACATGTGAAAAACTCTTCAAGAATAAGACATAGGAAGAAGAATGAACACAATGATCTAAAGTGGTTTAACTCACCTAGAGCCTAATCCACTACCACCCGATATGTCTGTTTTGATTTTGAAAAAGAAAAAAGTTTATTTACAGATACCAAACTACTACAACTTTTAACTTGAAGAGGACCAAACTCTTCTTACAACAACACCTTGAAGAGCGCCAAACTCTTCCAACTCAAAGAGCACCAAACTCTTCTTCACCTCGAAGAGAACCAAACTCTTCAACACGAAAAGCACCAAACTTTTCTTCACCACGAAGAGTACTAAATTCTTCAAAACGAAAAGCACCAAGTTTCAATCAACCACCTATAATCAGCCAAACATGTTCTTGCCAAAAGAACACTAACAAGGATTTCTTGTTTTGGATGATATTACAAATACAATCAAGATTACACTTCAAGTGAAATATTACAACTCAAAAGTGGAAGTGTAATCAAGAAGGAAAGTCTAATGATTAAGATATGAAAGTGATAAGCTTAGGCTAATACAACAAGTATGTCGAAAATGAAGAACAATAGAATTTGTTGAGTTTTTGCTTGTTGTGTTGTATAATAAAGTGTTATATTTGATCCTTCAACCCTCCATGTATTTATAGGAGAGTTCCAAGATTTAATCCCTAGCATAGGCTCTTCCTATTTGAGTGTTTCTTGCAAAAGAAAGATCAAACAACTCCAAGAAATGGTTAAGAAATGATAAAGCATTAACTTCATGAGAAGTGTACGCGACAGATAGTTTAGTTTTGATAAAACACTAGGGTGAGCAGTCGCTCTCTAATAAATTCAAATTTTAAAGCCGTTGAAAAGTATTCTGACACATGTTGTTGTGGGGGTCGACCGGTTGCTGTGGGGGGTCAACTGGTTGTTGTAGGGTGTCGACCGGTTGCTATAGAAATAGAGAGATTTCGAAGAAAAACACAAAACATTCAGGCATTGGTCGCCCTAAGGGGTCGACGGGTCACCCTCCTCTATTTCAGGATACGAATTGTTCTCTGTTTTGACAAACTTTCAGGTACAGGTTGCCCTATAGGGCAATCGGTCGACCTCTTCACAGAGAATTTGTCCGATTTTCGTCAAAAATAAAGTTCAAGAAGTACTTCAAAAACTTAGAAAAAATCATTGAAAATATTTTGAAGTATTTGGTCAACATTTGGGGATATTGCTTTGGTATAAAACTCATTTATATGAAATTATCAAAATCAAAAAAAAAATATTGATCTAACATGGACCACATCTCACTATTTGAAAAACAGAAATGTGGTCGCCCCACCTCGCTTTTGAAAGGAATTTTTGGTCTAATTTATTTTTTAGTTTTCCGTGCAACAAATAAAAGTTTCTTAGTTTTGCCAATTTGCAATTGAAAAGTTGTTTGTTATTGGCCCATCCATTGAATTGCAATTCGGCCATCTCCATTCAAATAACCTGCCGATTCTTGTGATTAAAATTTGGTGGTTTTGTGGTTTAGTTTTAAGCCTAGTTCAATTCCCCTCTTATTCAGTTAGCCCAATCCTACGATCTCATGAATTTAGTAAATCGTAAGGAAAATTAAAGTTAGGAACTTAGAATTATTATTTGGGTGCCCACACTTTTGCCATTGATAGGGAAGATCGGGTGGAAGATCGTGTTGTCTACGAGCCGAGGAGATTGAAGGATTAACAAAAAAAAAAAGCGAAGAATAAGAAAATCGTCGAAAGAGGTAAATTTTCTGATTCTTCCTTTAGTTAGAATAAATTTAATAAGCATGATCTAGTAGTCTTATATCTAAAACTCAATTTTTGGAATCCCCTGTTTCCGCTTTCGTTTGATTACAACGAAAAGCCGGATCTTATTTGACCTGAATCTGATCTGGAACCCGAATAATTTCTACCACCCATTTCGTTTGAGGGATCAACAAGTATCAGTTGAAGGAGAATGGGCACTAGATGTTGAATGCGGCGTGCATAATCTTCCAATTGTACAATATTTGGAGGGTCACTCTTTGCTGGTCGATTATCAAAAAGTGAGGAAGAATATGTGTTGGATATGTCACACGACAATACTCGGCCGAAGGATTTTGTTTGGCCTACAAAATAAATTTCAAGATAATAAGTCCACAATAAGGACTATCTACAATGCTCATATGAAGAATAGAGTTATCGAGCGTGATATGCATAAATTGAAGGAGCATGGATATTTCTATCATCATAGACGTTGCGAGATGAGTAACAGCGTGAAGGATATATTCTTTGCTCACCCAACGAGCGTTGAGTTATTGCATGCTTTTCCGAGTGTCATTTTTATGGACTATATGTACAAAACGAATAGGTACAAGTTACCTTTGTTGGAGATTATCGGTGTGACGTCTACACATAAGACATTCTCTGTTGCAGCTGCTTATCTGGAGTGTGAGCGGGAAGACAATTACATATGGGCTTGCACAGTCTTAAAATCATTGATGGACCCATCTTCTCTCCCCATTGTCAGCGACGAGGCTAGCTTGGGGCCAAGGGGGGCATTGGCCCCCTTGAAATTTTAAGAAAAATCAAGGGTATTTTGGTAATTTTACTCTATAACAGTAAAAAAAATGCAAATAAAAGGAAAGAAATGGAACAAAGTTTTCAATTCTTCTTGTCCTTCCTAAAAAAACAAATTGTGAATCTTGAAAAATCTTGTCTTTAATAATTTTTTTTACTTTCTCAAAATTTTGTATATTTTCTAATTGAATATGAATTTTGGCATTATTCTTTTGTGTCTCTATTTGTCTCCTTTGGGGTTATTTAGAGTTCATTATTAAATTCACATTAAAGAATTCAACATTGGTAGTGGGTTATTGAATGATTGTTTGGTAACATACATTGAAAAATATGTATATTACCGATGACGATATTATGCAACAATTTCAAAATATCATAATAGAAGAGAAATGTTATGATATATTGATGTAATTGTATTATCACTACAAGAAAATTTTAGTTTACCAACATAAATAATTTGGTCATAAATTTACAGTTACGTACAAAATACTTACAAAATAAAAAATATTATTTTTCCCAAATTATATCGATAGATCACCGACAGTTTATAAATTTACCGACAGAAAAATTGTAGGTATCTACCAACTATTTTAGATTTTGTAGGTAAATATTTACATACAATGATTTTACCTACACTTTATATTTATCTTAATATTTATCTATAGGTAAACTGATTTTTTCTTGTAGTGATATGTTATTTATTTTTGAATATTAAGATGTAATTGAGTTAATACATTGACATTAACAAAATTAGTATCTATTTACATTATTATTTTTAGAGTTGATGTATCATATTTTATTTCCATATTAATATTAGTTGGACCCCCCTACACAAAATTTCTGGCTTCGTCACTGCCCATTGTGGTTGTTACCGATAGAGAAATGGCTTTAATGAATGCAATTGAGAGGAAACTTCCCACTTCAAGACATTTTCTTTATCGGTGGCACATTAGTAGGAACATTTTGGCGAATTACAAGAAAATATTGGCCACGAAAGAGAAATAGGAATCTTTTAACCTCTATTGGAATTTATTGGTCATCACAGATACTAAGTCATCATTTTATGACTTAAGTAGGAGATTCCAGTCAGAATTTTGTGATTATCCAGCTATCGTGCAATATGTAATGGAGCAACGGGTGGGGCCGTATAAGAAAAGATTTGTGTCTGCTTGGATGAATAATGTCATACATTTCGACAATACCACAACAAATAGGTAATTCACTTTATTGTACTTGTTGACGTGCTTTTTGGGTCAACAAAGGAAAATATGGAATTTTAATCACGTGGAGAGTAAATTGAACTGAAAGACTATCGATCAAGGGCTAATTCGGCCTTTTTATTTGATTTACCGAGCAGAGCGTGTCTGGTCGGTTCACTGTATTATATGTGTATTACAATTCTGCTTTCTGGTCTTTTTTCTACTCTCTCTCTTTCTTTTTTCTTCCTCCTCCCATTTTTTTTGTCCTGCCTCATTACAATCTGTGAGGCCCTTTTTATACCCAATAATGGGTTAATTATAGTTGTATTAAATTGGCAGTGGGACACTTGTCCATTGTAGGGTGTATCATGTAGGGTGTATCTCTTTGATTGATTGGTTTCTATATACTAAAATAATTATGATATTTCCGGCGCGCGTGGGAGTAGCCATGTGTTTGGAGAATCTTGTTGACCTTGAGGGAATATTGCTGCTTTTTAAAAACTATTTTATTGGGGGTATGTTCTTTTGACTAGTTGACTGACGTACTCTGACAGTTGTCATTCGTCATTTAATGCTGAAAACGGTGCATTAATTGGGTGTTATGATGGCAGACACGTGGCATTCAGTTGTTGGACCATTCTGTACAGGAAATGGGGAGACACGACTGTTACTGTAGGGACGTGATGTTTTATGCAGCTTTTGAACTTGAAAAGACGTGCCTATTGGGATGGGGCATTACTTCTAAAGGAAGTTAACCTATAAATGCCCCATTCTTCTTTCATTTCATATTTTTGCATCTACCATCTTCCGAGCAGCATCCACAGAGACCGAGCAGGAATTTCAGGTCGGCCTAGAGTACAAGAGTCAAGAACACTTAGGTATTTTCAAATTTTTTCCTTTCTTCCATCTTTTCTTTACTTTTTTCCTCAAAAACCATGTCTGGTTCCAAGGATAGTCAAAATCAAAACCATAGTATTGAGGTTGAAATAGAGGACCTCTCATCTGATCCTTCTGTTAATTCCTTACCAGAAAGAGAGGGTCCACCAGCAAGCCCAATCTTCGTAGATCTTTCTAGTTCAGAACATAGTCCCGAGGCAGAGGTGCCACTTGAGGAGACGCACGTGATTTTCTACCCTACTCTGGTGACAATATTCCGGGAAGGTCAAGTGTACAAGCCGGGTTTACCTCAAGAGGAGTCGGGCGAAGAGGTTGGGCACTTGAACCATCATTCAGACAGATCTGCCGAGATTATGGATTCTCCCCATGATGATCATGAAGAGGTTAGGGGTTCGGAAGAGGCCGGTGCTGAGGTTCCCCGAGCAGGCGGCTCAGAGCGAGACGGACACCGTCATGGGGACCAAAGGCAGGGTGGCGGCCCCCTGTTGAATGTAGTTGAAGTCTGGACTAGGACCATCCAAAATGAGCAGGTCAGCATGATAATGCCGAGGGAATTAGAGGAGTTGCACTCGAAATACATGATTCCTCGACAGTGCATTTTTGGTGTCCGGACATGCCGAGGTGCATGAGCATCCACCGACAGGGTGCATTGCCATGTATTCCCACAGCCTGCAGTTCGGGCTGAGGTTTCCATTGCCTTGTTTCATAACGAAGTGGTTCCGGAAGTGGAACTTGCCCCTATCCTAGGTGCATCTGCTGACCTGGGGTCGGATCTTAGGGCTGTTGGTGCTTTTTTCCAAAGATAAGTACCCGCACCCTCATTTTGACGAGATAAATGAGCTCTTTCTATGGAAGGCGACCCAGGAGCCCAATGATGCCCTTCGGGGTGGTACTACGTGCAGACCCGACCTGGCTACCCGGATGGGCTGGTCTCAGACCTTCCACAGTCTCTCAAAGAGTGGAAAGACAAATGGTTCTGGGTCGAGGCCGACTGGCAGTCTGGCGAGGGAGCCCATTCCTTTCCCCTCCACTTGCTTTACGATATGATTTTCGTAAGCATCTTTCTTGTTTTGAGTTACATTTCTTTTCCTTTTCTTTTGGTCATTGACCTTTCATTCTTCCTATTGTGCAGGCAATCGACCCTCCACGGGTGGCCTTTCTAGGGTCTTTATGAGTCGTCTAGTCAACATCTAGGTTGTGCCCGAGCCGAACAGGAAAATATAAGTTTTTGGTTACCGAGGTAGAGTTGGCTGTAGCCGGGCTACGTAGGAGGTTGTCCGACGTCTCGAAGGGCGAGGAAGAGGATCAAGGCAGGACGGATCCTCCATTGGCTGAGCGAAGAGGAGGCCCAGAGCTAGAGCGTAGCCCGATTGGGGACGAGCAGGTCATCTTACCTCCCACAAGGCATTGGGCAAGGCCGACCGCGACCAAGCGAGAGGGTCGCTTCAAACAGGGTCTGTTCCTCTTAGGAGAGTGCCTTTGACGACCGAGCGGACTGAGCCAGTTGAGCAGGCTCGTCCGGCTGATACTCGGGGTAAGCTTGTTTTCATGAGTTTAATATTTTCTCTTCGGTTATTGGTTTCGATCATTCTTATATTTTGTTTGTTTGTTGTACGCCCAGCAGGGGTGGACTTTTTTGCCCGTCTTTGTCGAGTGAGGCAGACTTCTGCGTAAGGGGCTGAAGTCACTGAGGTCAAACCGCCGAGACCGAGGCGGAAAGATGGGCCGAGATCCAGCGTGGCAAGCACCCTGCTGAAGACGATCCGGAAGAAGAGCAGCCCCTCAGGAAGAGGAGGGGGAGTGGCGTGGAAATAAATGAGCCCGAGCGGACTGAGTGGACCGGGCCTACTCCACGGGTGTCGCCAATAAACGTCCCCTCGGCGAAGAGCGTCGGCGGGCCTTCTCTGATGATTTAGGACGGAAGGCTCATTTCATTCCCCCCAATCTTGGCCGAGAAGAGGCTTGTGAAGATATGGTTGGTCGGCAGCTGAGGTGGTTCATCGAATTTGCCAAGTGCTCGACGCCCACCGAGGAGTAGGTAGTGAAGCTGCCTGAGGCCGGATGGGCAGCGCGGGACGTACCGACCAGAGCTTGGACCACCGGGATCGAAGACTTCTGCAAAGAGACCGGTTGGGATGAGAAGGCACAATATGCCATGGGTTTGTCGGGCAGAATTATCGGCATCCTATGGCATATGATCGGGAAGGCTCGCGACCTGGAGACGCGCCATGGTAACCACCAGGAGGCTCATGACACTTTGCGGGATATTCAGGCATCCCTTGAGGTTCGGGCCGAAGAAGCTGTGAAAAGGGCCGCAGATGAAAGGAGGACTGTGAAAGAAGTCATGGCCGCCCGGGACGCTGCTCAGAAAGTTAAGGAAGAACTCCGAGCGGAAGTCACGCGATTGAGGGAGACAGTAGCCTCCTATCCAAGGGAAATAGAGAGGTGAGAGTCTGTAGTCCGGGGGGAGATGGAGGAGACTTTCAGGAAGTAGGTCGAGGAGGCTCGAGCGGAGGCCGTTCGGGCCTATAAGCAGTCGGAAGAATACGCCTACATGTTAACATGTGGGTATGCGACCATTATTAGGGAGATCCTTGTGGACCTCAAGAAAGGTAAGTATGTGGCCGAGTTGGAGGAAGAACTCGGTCGGCTGAATGCGGACTTGGATGCTATTCGCCCCAATTCCTAATGTGATTGGCAAGCAGGGTGCTCCCCCAGCTCATGAGGAGGAAGTTGCCTCCAGTGGTACAACCCCGACTCCTTCCCTCGGTGGAATCCATTTTTGTCCCTTAAGGCGCATTTTGTAGTTGCTCCCTACTTCCTTTTTGCTTTTGATGTAAATGGCCTCAGGCCTTTTGACGTAATTGGCTTCGGCCCCCTGTGTAAACATTTTGCTTATGAATGGAATTTCTTTTCAGCCATCTATTTATTCTGCTGTGCTTCTCATTTCGAATGTTTTGCCAAGTTTTGGGCTCGGCTTTCTTTGTATGCTCAAGTGGTAAACTAAGTGCTTGAACATATTTTTACCAAGTATTGTGCTCAGTTTTATGGAATTCTTTCTAAGTATTTTGCTCGATTTTGGGCGAGCTTTTTTGCGTCAAAACTAAGTTTCATGCTCGGTTGTGACTGAGTTGAATGGAATCATTTCCAAGATTTTGTGCTCGGTTTTGGCCGAGTCTTTTGAGTGGAATCATTCCCAAGATTTTGTGCTCGGCTTTTGATCGAGTCTTTTCTTGAGGCAAGCTCGATGCTAGGTCGAGTTTTATGACGTGCTCAGATCTGGGCCGAGACGAATAGTCTGCGCTCGGGACTTTGGCCGAGGTGAATAGAAGGTAATCTTTAAGGAGAGCTCACATAATATCAAATGAAAAAGTAACTTAACTTCATCTCAATTGCCCAGGGTTGACAGGAACCATACTGAGCTTGCTATTATCACTTCAGAACATCTCCACCGTGTTAGAGTAACATCTAGGAAAATGGATCAAGTAAAATATTCAGAAATCCCAGGCTTTACTGATAATATTTCTTTAAGTAGGTTACATTCCATGGATGATTGAATTTTCCCCACTTAAATATTCGAGCTCGTATGCGCCATTCGATAAAGCCTTGCTGATTTTGTACGGGCCTTCCCAGGTCGGTTTCAACGGAGTGGGCTCGGCTCCAGTGACTTTCTTTAAGACCAAGTCACAAACTAGGAACTTCTTTCTTTCACCTTTGAGTTGTAGTATCTTTCACTTCTTGGTTTGTAGATAGCATTTTTCATCTCGGCACTACATCTTTTTTCTTCCAATAGATCTAGTTTGCTCCCAAGGCGGCCTCGTTCTTTTCTACATCAAAATTTGTAACTCTGAATGTTGGGGCTCTGATTTCCACAGGAATAACAGCCTCGACTCTGTAGGCTAGTGAGAAGGGTGTTTCCCCCATGGCAGCTTGGTGCATTGTTCGGTAAGACCACAATACACCGGGTAACTCCTCGGGTCAATTTCCCTTAGATTATTCTAATCTTGCCTTCAATGTACATTTGAGAATTTTGTTTACCGCCTCGACCTGACCATTTGATTGTGGGTGATATGGAGTGGAGAAGTGGTTCTTGATATGAAATCTCTCGCGAAAAGCTCGAAATGTTCTGTTATCGAATTACTTCCCGTTGTCTGTTACGATCGAGTGAGGTATCCTAAATCTGCATATTATTGATTTCCACACAAAACTGGTGGTCTTTTCTTCATTTATTTTTGCCAAAGGTTCTGCTTCGGCCCACTTGGTGAAATAGTTCACCGCGACTATGGCATATTTGACGCCCCCTTTGACAGTGGGGAGTGGTCTGATGAGATCGACTCCCCATTTGGCAAATGGCCATGGACTGAATATTGAAGTGAGATGTTCAGGATGGTACCTGACATGCGGAACGAATCATTGGCATTTTTTGCATTTTTTTACCATCGAGATCGCGTCTTGTTTCAGGGATGGCCAGTAGTATCCTTGCTGGATCAATTTGTGCGTCAGTGTCTGACCTCCCGCATGGTTCCCGCAGATCCCTTCATGTACCTCGTGTAATACGAAGTTGGCATCGGTCTCTGATAAGCATTTGAGCAATGAACTGAATATCCGCGCTTATATAGGACACCATCCACCATGGTGTATCAGTACGCCTGGATCTAAGAGTACGGGCATTAGACTTGTTTTCTGGCTGGATCCCGTGTTCCAGGTATTGAATGATTGGGGTCATCCATGTTGACTCGGCTTCTTCGTTGGCATTTATCTTGGTGATGTTTAGTGATGGAGCAGGTAAATGAGTAACCGTGACCTTTTCGATCTGGTCGGCCACCGAGCTGGATGCTAGTGTTTGATAAATGGTTTTATCATGATTTTAATGATTTTGATTTTACACCAAAACAATGGTTTTAAAGGTTGTCCAAATACTCCTAAATGATTTAAAATAATTTTAATATTTTTAGGAGTATTTCTTCAAGTTTTATTTTCGACAAAATTGGACAACACTTTTAATGATTTTTACATTAATGTATTTTTACACCAAAACAATGTTTCTAAATGTTGTCCTAATACTCCCGATCGGTCTAAAATATTTTCACTATTTTTTGGAGTATTTCTTGAAGTTTATTTTTGATATAAAATTAGATAACACTTTTGTTTTGAGGACAACCGGTCGCCGTATAGGGCAACCCGTACCTGAAAGTTGAGGAAAATAGAAAACTTCATGTTTGTAGGAAATGGTCGCGGCAACCGATCGCCCTATAGGGCAACCGGTGCCGTCGGCCGTCGCCCTATATAGGAGACCAGGTTCTTGGGAGCAAAAATTGAAAGCAACGTTTTCTTTCTTCCAAACCCATGAGGGGGACCGGTTGAGGCATAGGTCGACCGATTGAGGTAGACGAGACCGGTCGCCCTGTGTAAATGTGTATTCTCTTTTTCAAACGTCTATTTGTGTGCGACCGGTCACCGCACAAGTTTTTGACAAAAATGTAACCGTTGTGCGGCGGACATCTTTTCCTTAATTTGTGGGATTGATTTCTAATAGCTCTTTTCTTCATTTGTCTTGCAATTTTTACAGAATTCATGTCCCCAAGAGGAGCCTATCATGTACAAGACATCTTCTATAAATAGAGGAAGAATTGAAGCAACAAAACAAGAGAGAAAACTACAACACAACAAGATACACTCAAGAATACACTTGTTCTTACATTGTCTTATTTCTTGTTGTAATTTGCCTAGCTATTCACTTTCACATTCTTGAGGTCTAGGCTTTTCTTGATTACACTTGTACTCTATTGTATTATCAATTATCGAGTTGTAATCTTGAATTTGGGTAATCATTCAACACAAGATATCCTTGTGAGTGTTCTTGTGGTAAGAACACACTTGGGTGATCTAGGTGTTAGGTGTAAGAAGATTGTGGTAATCTTCTTGTTGAGGTGTTGAAGAATTTGGTATTCTTCAAGGTTGAAGATTGTGGTAATCTTCACAAGGTGTCGATTGGAGATTGTGGTAATCTTCAAGTGAGATTGTGGTAATCTCAAAGGTGGTGTTGAAGAAGAGTGGGGTGCTCTTCAAGGTGTTGTTGTAAGTTGGTGTTGTATTAATTTGTGGTAAATTAATAAAATCTTTTTTTTGAAATCCATCCCGGATATACTGGGGTGGTAGAGGATTAGGCCCTAGGTGGGTTGAACCTCTATAAATCGGCGTGTGTTGTTTACATTCCGTACCTTT
Source organism: Rehmannia glutinosa (assembly GCA_016081115.2). NCBI lineage: Eukaryota > Viridiplantae > Streptophyta > Magnoliopsida > Lamiales > Orobanchaceae > Rehmannia > Rehmannia glutinosa. Next base: position 69,199,695 of record CM071926.1, on the reverse strand, counting down.
ATTATTGTCTTTGAGTATTCGGTTCGAAAAAGAGGGCGAAATCGAAAAGATGGAGATAATCTATTCACCCCCCCTCTAGATTATCGTAGCCGCTTGGACTTACAAGTGGTATCAAAGCCAAACTCTTTTGCAAGCTCGTTTCACATCGCGAGTGAAGAGAAACGATCATCGGCTACGAACGAAGCTCATCTTTCCGGCACCTCCACCACCAAGCCACCTCGGTTTGATTCCAAAAATTTTATATTTTGGAAAGAAAGAATGGAATGCTATTTACAAGGTTGCGGGTTTGATATTTGGAACACCGTCATAAATGGAGAATCCATTCCGATGAAAGATACACCACACACCTCCAAAGGCTTCAAAGAGCTCAATGATGAAGAAAAGAAAATCATCTCCTTAAACGGTAAAGCTCTCAATATTTTGTATTGTTCATTTACTAATTTGGAATATGAACATATTGTAGGAATTCGATCGGCACATGAAGTATGGCAAAAATTAGAAGCCATCCATGGAGTATTTGCAAATGAAAGGAGTCAAACAAAAGCATCTACTTCTCAAAGGGATACAATGTCAAATCTAAGGAACAAGCCTCTTACAACTTCCAACTATGAAGAAGTTGAACATTGTCTTATGGGCATCGAAGAAGAAAACGAGGTATGTCTTAAACCCTCTACTTCCTATAATATTGTTATTCAAAATGATTATAGTGATTTGCAAAATGATTTTGATGATCTTCAAGATAAATTCCAAAGCTTGCTTGTTAAGTACAAAAATTTGAAAAAGGAATTCAATGTTTTAAAAAATGATAAGGATAGTTTATTTATCACTATCATGTGCTCACACCACCACACTTGACAAGGTTAGAAACCTTGAGAAAGAAAATAGTACTCTTGTTGAGGATATAAATTGCTTGAAAAATGACTTATCTAAATCCAACTTGAGTACCGATAGAATGACCAATATTGTTGATTGTTGTGATAATTCGAAACTAGAACTTGATCATAAGCCTAAGGGTGTCAATCACATGAAAAAGAATCAAGTCTCTAAGAACGTTGGTCATTATGCTCCTAGAATTATTACTTGTTTTTATTGCGGTAAAAAGGGTCATACGGCTAATTCTTGTCGAGCTAGAAATAGTCATTTGTAATTCTTGTTGGAGACCTAAAAGTCTCAAGACTAATCCCAAAGGACCCAAACACATGAGGTACCACAAAACAATGTCATATTAGGTACTCGGCGAAATAATGATCGAAGAAAATTCATACCGCCAAGAAGGCATCAAATGACCGATTCATTTGATCAAAGAAGGAGAAACTATTTTCAACAAAGCCAATTTCCAAGAAGAGGATATAATCAAAAATGGGAAGAACACAATCCTTGGAAATGGCAAAGAAATCATCAACAAGATGATTTTAAAAAAAGAAGAGACCATCAACAATGGGAAGGACAAAAATTTTGGAGATGGAATAATTGGAGAGATTACCATCAACATGAAGATTTTAAAAAGGGAAGATATCATCAACAATGGGAAAACCCATGGAAACGGCGTAATTGGTAAACCGTATCTCCCCATTTAAATATGCATTTTATTTTATTTCTATGCATATTTTTATTTGTGTCTTAATTGCAAAATGAGTTTTTCATGTATTTAAATTTTAAATTAAGGTCTTCAAAACTTATTTATATTTTTAAAAAAAAAATTTAAAAAAAAGACCTTATATGATGTTTTTAAAACTCTTGTGCATTTTTGTAGACTAAAGTGTATTATCATCTCTTATGGATTTTTATGGCATGAGCTTACTTGAGATATCTCTTAGCCTACACTTCTATCATTATGATTTGTGCTAGATTTGTTTTAAGAATTGTGTAGGATTTACATACTTTCACAAATGGCCATTTACGTTATTATTTGTCACGAAAGGCATAAATTATCGAGGTACGTTTACTTGTGTTACTCTTACTCTTATAGACTCGATATATGTATTGCCATATGCCTATGTGCTTGTTTTTTTATAGTATTTCATACAAGTGCCATTAAGAGGATTTTTAGATTTTTTGAAAGGCACTATTCAATATTTGATTGCACATATTCACTTTGTCTACTCTTGTTCAAATACCTCTTTTAAATAAGGTCTCAACCATATGCTATCGGACTTTCAAATTTCAAAAAAGACCTTTTGTAGCTTTCTTAAGCTTATTTGAACTTGCATGATTTATTAGACTCTTGGTGGATAGTATGTGTTTCTTGCTTCATGGTCTATATACATAGTGTCTATTTCCACTATGCTCTTTTGCAAGATATTTTGTGATTGATGATTGAGGCATGTTTTTACACTTGGGCTATTTTTTTTCTTGCGATGCCGTTAATGAGTTTGTTAAGTTGTGTAGATGAGAAATGAAGTACTCCAAATATTAGTTACCTCAAAATATTTGGATGTAAATGTTCAAAATGAACACCTTAGATCAATTAGATGCCCTATGATGATAGTGATGAAGAAGACAAAAAGGGTATTCCGGAACAAACTCGATGACCAAGGCAACATTGGTCGAACTAAGACGAGGTTAGTAACTCGAAGGTATTTTCAAGAAGAAGGTAATTGTTTTTGATGTAACATTTGCACTCATAGCACACTTAGTAGCTATTTGCATTTTACTTGCCCATTCTTGTTTTAAGAAAATTTCAAGCTTTACCAAATGGATGTTAAATCCAATTTTCTCAATGGTTTTATTCTAGAAGAAGTCTATGTAAAACAACCTACGAGGTTTAAAATTTTTCTAGGCCAAATGATTTTTATAAAAGGCCTTGTACGGTTGATAGACTTAGCTATTTTTGCAAAATGATTTTACATAAGGTAAAGTTGATACTACACTTCTTGTTTTGAAAAAGGGTAAGGTTGTTCACTTGTGCAAATTTATGTTGATAATATTTATGGTGCTACTAATAAATATTTGTGCAAGATATTTTTCCAAGTCAATGCAAGGTGAACCTAAGATGATCATGATGAGGGAAGCTCAAATTTGATCATTGGAATGCAAATTACTCAATGCCAATAAGACGGCTATATTTCACAAGAACTCTTGAAGGAGTTAAGCATTGAAGAAAGAAGATCTATCTCAACCTCTATGGCTATAGTTTGACAAAGGTTGAAAAAGGCATATCGGACGACAAACAAATTCGAGGTACGTTTTCTTGTATTATTTCTATAGACTCGACATTCCATATGCCTTATGTCTATATGCTCTACTTCAAAAACTATCCCAACGAATCTCATTAAAATGCTGTTAAAAGAAATTTTCAAATATTTGTAAGGCACTTCTTCTTATGACTTGTTCATCCAAAGCTTTAAAATGTTCATATTTTTTTGGGATAACAAGTCCGGTGAAAATTATTCAAAATATAGTTCGTCATAATCGAACTAAACATATTGAGATTCGAAAAACTTTCTAAGGGATTGCGTTTTTAACAAAAACTTGAGATGTGTCTAAATCCCGTCTCAAAGTTAACTCGCGGACATTTGTTCATTTACCGCTGAGTATTTTACCTCATTTCGAGCTTGATTATGACATAATGTATATTGGATGAGGTCTACGTTTGCATTTTGCACGTTTTTAAACTTAGGGGCGAAAAATTGGATTTTTGGATCAAACTTCGGAATTTGCAAAACAGAAAGAAGCAGTGGGCTGTCAGGGCAAGGGTCGACCGGTCGCCCTAGCCCTTGATCGGGTCGCCCAATGTGATTTCTTGGCTTAAATCGTCTCTGTTCTTTTACTTAGCCATTTTGGCCCTTTCAACTCTATTTTCGTCCCCTTTGCAAATTTCACACACAATTCACTTCAAATGTATTTTGTTGCATAAATTTCATATTTTGGGGATTATCTAGCTCGATTATGATCATCATTGATGCTCATATTTACCGATTAAATGGTAAGAATTTCATTCTCTTTAGCTCAATTGGGTTGAACCCTTGAGTTTGTGGCTTATATGTATTTTTCTTGATGCAATTCATATATTTTTGTGATAAGCTTATTGATTGTTGATGAATGATATTTGTTAAACTGCATTTGGTGATGAAAAACTTAGCTTGATTACATTTACAACGGCTATATATATTCTTTTCAATTTTTGACGCCCGCCAAGTGTTCGATAAAACGTTTCAATGAAAAATTCATCACCTACATGATTCTCTCGATTTCAAAAGTCTTATACATTTATAGAGATCATGTCTTGCTTATCAAATAAGTTTTCATAAACCTCTACAAGTCGTATGATTCGACTTTTCCCTCCTATTTGGTTTATAAGCTTCAATGTTCAAATAGCTCGATACATCGGTTTAGTTGCGCACTTTGATATGAATATATGATGTATTTATCTTGCTAACATTCTTTTTGATGATTCCAAAGGGGGAGAAACAGGTTATAAGCTCTTTAGCTCAAAGAAGCTAAGATAAGCGTCACGAAAAGAAGCTATAAGTTGTGGCTATGTAAAGCCATAAGTTGTGGATCATATTATGTCCACTTGATTTACTATGGTTATGTATGATTCTTGGTCCATTGGTTGTAGTATGAACGTATTTATGTTTCTAATGATGTCTCTTTGACAGGGGGAGCTTTTAAGTTATTGATACTTAAGCTCAATAATGAAAACCTAAGATTTTAGCTTATGTTTAAGTTGCTTCTATATAACTCTTGTTGTGCATATTGATAGGGGGAGCATTTGTAATATATGTTTGAATCTCTCTACTCCCATCCTTGTGTTTATTGCACGGAATGTTGTCGCTCACAACGGATAGTTCTCTTTAACCGGTAAAATTGTTTTATTTTCAAAATCGACCTCGTTAAAATTGTTTTGGTTTTTAATCATCAAAAAGGGGGAGATTGTTTGATAAATGGTTTTATCATGATTTTAATGATTTTGATTTTACACCAAAACAATGGTTTTAAAGGTTGTCCAAATACTCCTAAATGATTTAAAATGATTTTAATATTTTCCGGAGTATTTCTTCAAGTTTTATTTTCGACAAAATTGGACAACACTTTTAATGATTTTGTGTTAATGTATTTTTACACCAAAACAATGTTTCTAAATGTTGTCCTAATACTCCCGATCGGTCTAAAATATTTTCACTATTTTTGGAGTATTTCTTGAAGTTTATTTTCGATATAAAATTGGATAACACTTTTGTTTTGAGGTCAACCGGTCGCCGTATAGGGCAACCCGTACCCTGAAAGTTGAGGAAAACAGAAAACTTCATGTTTGCAGGAAATGGTCGGGCAAGCGGTGCCGTCGGCCGGTCGCCCTATGGGGAGACTGGAGCAGGAGCAAAAATTGAAGCAGGCGTTTTCTTTCTTCCAAACCCATGGGGACCGGCGAGGCATAGGTCGGCCGGTCGAGGTAGGCGTCGACCGGTCGCCCTATGTAAATGTGTATTCTCTTTTTCAAGCGTTTATTTGTGTGCGGCCGTCGTCGCACGAAGTTTGATGAAAAAATGTAACCGTTGTGCGTGAGACATCTTTTCCTTAATTTGTGAGATTGATTTCTAACAACTCTTTTCTTCATTTGTCTTGCAATTTTTACAGAATTCATGTCCCCAAGAGGAGCCTATCATGTACAAGACATCTTCTATAAATAGAGGAAGAATTGAAGCAACAAAACAAGAGAGAAAACTACAACACAACAAGATACACTCAAGAATACACTTGTTCTTACATTGTCTTATTTCTTGTTGTAATTTGCCTAGCTATTCACTTTCACATTCTTGAGGTCTAGGATTTTCTTGATTACACTTGCACTCTATTGTATTATCAATTATCGAGTTGTAATCTTGAATTTGGGTAATCATTCAACACAAGATATCCTTGTGAGTGTTCTTGTGGTAAGAACACACTTGGGTGATCTAGGTGTTAGGTGTAAGAAGATTGTGGTAATCTTCTTGTTGAGGTGTTGAAGAATTTGGTATTCTTCAAGGTTGAAGTTTGTGGTAATCTTCACAAGGTGCCGTTGGAGATTGTGGTAATCTTCAAGTGAGATTGTGGTAATCTCAAAGGTGGTGTTGAAGAAGAGTGTGGTGCTCTTCAAGGTGTTGTTGTAAGTTGGTGTTGTATTAATTTGTAGTAAATTAATAAAATCTTTTTTCTTTTTGAAATCCATCCCGGATATCTTTGGGGTGGTAGAGGATTAGGCCCTAGGTGGGTTGAACCTCTATAAATCGGCGTGTGTTGTTTACATTCGCACCTTTATTATTGTCTTTGAGCATTCGGTTCGAAAAAGAGGGCGAAATCGAAAAGATGGAGATAATCTATTCACCCCCCCTCTAGATTATCGTAGCCGCTTGGACTTACAGCTAGTCGGGCTAAGACGTCAGCCTGAGCGTTTTCACTCCTTGGGATGTGTATTATTTCCTCCTTGAACTGTGAAATTTTGTTTTTTGCTAGCTTTACATATCGGGATATCTTTGGCTACTTTGCTTCGTAGTTCCTGTTAATTTAATTCACTACCAATTGAGAGTCTCTATGGACGAGTAGTTTTTTCAATCTCATGGAGGCTGCCATTTCCAATCCCATCAGTAATGATTCATATTTTGCCTCATTATTTGTAGCGGGGGAAATTGAATCGGATGGCGGCGAGAAATACTTGTTCTCAGGTTAATTAGGACAATTCTTGTCCCTCGCTGCTCAGTGCGTGGTGGAGGAGCCATCGACAAACAAATTCCATTCTTCTTCTTTGCTAAACTCCACTTGGATGGGTGGGGTGAATTCTGCGATGAAGTCTACCATGGCATGTCCCTTAATAGTTTTCCTTGGCTCATATGAGATCTCGAATTAGCTAAGTTCGATGGCCCACTTGATCATCCGTCATGAAGTGTCAGGTCAGTGCAGGATCTTCTTTAATGGGTGTTTGGTCAATGCGATGATCTTGTGTTCTAGGAAATATGGCCTTAATTTGCGTGAGGAGATGACCAATGCGTACGTTAGTTTCTCCATTGGGCGATATCGTAGCTCGGCGCCGTGTAAGGCATGACTGACATAATAAACTGGATGTTGGATCAAGCCATCTAGCCGAAGGATTACCAAGCTGATGGCGTATTTGGACACAGCTAGATACAGGTACATGACTTTGCCTCGGGTTGGCTTTTGGAGAATAGGGACGATCGTCAGATGTTGTTTGAGCGCGTCGAATGCTGCTTGCGCTTGGTCTGTCCACTCGAAGCCTTTGTTCTTCTTGATTACTTCGAAGAAAGGCCTACACTTGTCAGTTGACCTCAAGACGAACCTGCTCAGAGCGGCTAGACGTCCCGTCAAGCTTTGCACCTTTTTACTGAGTTAGGTTGTTCTAGATTGATTATGGCCTTAATTTTGTCCAGATTGGCCTCAATTCCCCTTTAGCTGACCATATATCCCAAATATTTTCCCGAGCTGACCCCGAATGTACATTTTTTCGGATTTAACATCATTTTGTACTCGCGTAAGACTTTGAACATTTCATTGAGATCACGTAGGTGGTCAACAGCAGATAGTGATTTTACAAGCATATCATCTACATAGATTTCCATGGTGTGTCCTATCAGTTTTTGAAACATTTTATTGACTAACCTCTGATAGATCACCCCAGCATTTTTCAGTCCGAATGACATCATTTTGTAGCAGTAGACTCCTTTGGCCGAGTAGAAAGAAGTATTTTCTTCGTAAATGCAGGTGCATTCGAATCTGGTTATAGCCAGAATATGCGTCCACGATGCTCATCAATTCATGGCCTGCTATTGCATCGACCATGTAGTCTACGTTTGGGAGAGGGTGACTGTCTTTTGGGCATGCTTTGTTTAAGTCTGTGAAATCGATGCAAAGGCACCACCATTCGCTATTCTTCTTCACCAGTACGGTTGGCTACCAATCGTGGATAGAGTGCTTCCCGGATGAATTTATTATCCAAGAGTTTACTGACTTCGACTTCCAACGCAACCTGCCTGTCCAGACCTAACTTTTTCTTCTTCTGAATCACTGGTCGGCAGGTGAGGTCCATATTTAGACGGTGGCAGGCACTTTTGGGGTCAATGCCAGGCATGTCGGCATGTGTCCACACGAAGACGTCTAAATTGTTGCTTAGAAATTCAATTAGCTCTGTTCGGAGTGGCTCTTGTAGGTTATGCCCGATCCTGAGTTGTCGTCCCCCATTCTACTTATCGACATCTACTATGTTAACCTTCTCTACCGGCTCGACATACTTTCGCTTTTTGCTCAGTCCTTTCTTTTTCTGGAGTAATTCTTCTCCTTTTATCGGTTCTTTACAGGGTCGTCTATCCGAGTTGGCCCTGGTCTCAATGGTTTGATTTCCTGACTCGGCATTTGGCTCGGCCTCACAGACCGACCCGATGTCTACACTCCCTGTTACCTCATCGGACTTCCCTTTCCTTAACAACATTTATCTCCGTGGGCCTGATCTTCAAGGAGCATTCCCGATATTCCCTTTGATTCCCTTTATGAATCCCTTCTCGGCTCGAGGTCGGAAACTTGATGCAGAAGTGATACACCGAGACAGTTGCTTTCAAGTGGTAAAGCAAAGGTCGGTTGATGATGGCGTTATACTCAGAGTCCAAATTGATTATTTTGAATGTGGTGATTACTATCCTCTTATGCACCCCCTGGACCATCTAGATAGATAAACCCACTTCTCGCAGCGGGATGATTCTCCCTCCTCCGAATCTTAGAATGATGTCATTGCATGGCTTTATGTAGCTGTCATCTACGTTTAATCTGCGGAAGGCCCTAATGTAAATGACCAAGGGGTAACTGCCCAAGTCAACTAAAATCCTGTGCACTGGGATGCCCAGGATGGGGGCCGTGATGACCAGAGGGTCGGAATGGGGGTGTACTAGTTGATCAGCATCTTGGTCGGAAAAGGAGAAATATCCAGTTGGTCGATCTTCTCGGATATCTGTAATTCGGATGTGCTATTTTGCGTTCTCGGCTTCTTGAGCATCAGCTTTCCTTTTTATGTTGGACCGGTTATCTTCGACCCTATTCGCATTGATCATTGTTAAAATTTCATGCCCGTTGTTATCATTGGGCAGTGGTACCCGGGCAGGATTAGGACGTTGTTCCGGATTTGCTCCGACAGTGGGTGGTGGAGGTTACAGGAGGTTATATACATATTATTTCAAGCCTCCCTGTTGGACTAACCTCATGATTTCTCGAACAAGATCTCGGCATTCATCTGTTTCGTGGCCGATCGACCTGTGGTAGCTACAATATCAGTTGGAATCCAATTTGGATGGGTCCAACCTAATTGGGTGAGCAGGAGGTAACAGGTTAAGATTCCTGATGTCCTTCAAAATAGCTGAAGGCGTGTGGGTTAATGTGCTTTTCAAAGCCGCCACTTCAGCTCTAACTTCTTGGTGCGCCCTATAACCTATCGTGGTGTTGTCAGAAAATGGTCTGAACCCAGAACCTGACTCGGAAAGGGCGTCCTTTTTGGCATCCTTTCGAGGATTTTGGTGTCTATGCTCGGTGGGGATGTTGGCCATGGCCTCCTCGACACATATGTGTCTTTCTGATCGGAGGAGAAACTCCTGAAAAATGCTCGCCCCCGATTCGTGGATGGCGTAATTAAATCGGGTTCTAGGGGCAAGCCCAGCCATGGCTGCAATAACCATCGCGTCATCAGATACCGGCTCCATTCCACGGATTTGTTTGTTAAACTGTGTGATGTAACTCTTTAATGACTCGTCCCTGCCCTGTTTTATGTTGATGAGAGAGTATTTCGGGGCCACGCGGACCTTCGAAGCGAGATAATGTGTGTTGAAAGCTGGCATCATGTCGTTCCACGAATGTATACATCCCAGTGGTAGAGCTCGGAACCAACGGTGTGCCTGGTCACCCAACATCAGGGTGAAAGCTCGGCATAGGATGGCGTTGCTTGGGCTATACAACTCCATCCATGCCAAGTATTTGTGGATGTAGGTAGTGGGGTCAGTTTCTCTGTCATATAGTCCGATCTGGGGGACTCTAAACTTTGCGAGAAGAGGACTTGCCAAGATGTGGGGGGAAAAATGTGACACCACGCTCGTCCGACCCATGGTGGGACTCGGATGATGTCGGGTCCCTTCATGTGTTTTCTTCAATTTGTTGAGCCGTCTTCGTAGGCGGGTAATTTATGCCTCTCTCTCGTCGACCGGGCTGGGACCCTGGGCTCGGTTGGGCCCGGGATGTTCTTGGTCTTCAGGGAATTAGAGTCTCGAATTTATTGTCCGTTGAGGTCATTCCCGAGTCGGGTCTAGCCCCAGGCATCCCACAAATACATAACGGGTTCGTCGAGGATGGAGCGGTAGAGAGGATTCGACCACTATATTGTGTTCGGGGGCATCCTCGCATTGCCTTCTCCTGTGTTTCCTGCTCTCAGGTTGAGGGCCCCGAGAATTGGCCTCCTGATTGTCTGGGTTTATCGAAGGTTGATTTTGAATATTTCTTGGGGGATCTACCCGAGGAGGATTTATTGGGTTCGAGGTGGTATTTGAGGGTGGGGATTTGCAAGGGCTTGAGCCAATAGTTGGTTCATTTGTTGGAGAAAGTTAGGGTCAGTGAAGAGCTGCGTGATAGGTGATGCAATTGTGACCCCAGTTCCTGCTTGTGGTGCATTTTGGCCATTTGTATTTTGGCCAACTTGTGTTTTCACTCATTTTCTTGAGATTTCTTGAGTTTTCACTCATTTTCTAAAGAGAAAAGAACGTGTTAATTTTTATTTGAAATTCTCAGTGGTAAGAGAATATCTTTGTATTGTTTGGGGAACCCTCCTTCTAGCGCCAATTTGTTGACGTGCTTTTTGGGTCAACAAAGGAAAGTATGGAATTTTAATGACGTGGAGAGGAAATTGAACTGAAAGACTATCGATCAAGGGCTAATTCGGCCTTTTTATTTCATTTACTGAGCAGAGCGTGTCTGGTGGTTCACCGTATTATATGTGTATTACAACCTGCTTTTGGTCTTTCTTCTACTCTCTCTCTCACTTTCGTTTTTCTTTCTCCTCCCATTTTTTTGTCCGCCTCATTACAATCCGTGAGGCCCTTTTTATACCCAATAATGGGTTAATCATAGTTGTATTAAATTGGTAGTGGGACACTTGTCCATTGTAGGGTGTATCTGTGACGGTGTATCTCTTTGATTGATTGGTTGCTATATACTAAAATGATGATGCTATTTTCGGCGCGCGTGGGAGTAGCCATGTGTTGGGAGAATCTTGTTGACCTTGAGGGAATATTGCTTCTTTTTAGGAACTATTTTATTGGGGTATGTTCTTTTAACTAGTTGGTAGCGTCATCTTGGTCGCTCTCGCTCGTTGGTTCGCTTGGCGGTGCCCGTTTAAGTACCCGCTTAACTTTTTTCTGATGGGCCGAGCTCGGTTTGTGCCACATCATCAGCTTGGTAGCTTACGTCATTCGGCTCGGTGGCTTACTTCATTCGACTCGGCGGCTTACGTCATCAGAATTATTCTGGTCGACTGACATTATTATTAGTTGAATGGCCACGTGGGATGGGCTTGGTTTAGCTCAGCTCGAGTGTCATCAGTACTCATCATTTTGTTTATATTATATCATATATATACCTAAAATTACTAGTGCTTGAAAAATTATTTTAGCACGGAGAGTCACCATGTAGCGTTGAAAAGACAGCTTGCATCGAGTCAGGGTAATTTTGAGACATGTTGGGAACAAATTCACACCCTCCTCGAGACATCATACAATGCAATCAAACATTCTTTTGAGAAGAGGAAAAATGTAGTCTTACATAATACAAATAAGTTGTATTCATATCACTACGAGGTATGGTGTCTACACATGCATTGAGTTTCATCTATACATAAATGCATCGTGTAGCTGAGGGTAGTGTAGGCCCCTTGTTGTTTGGTTGTGTATTGAGAAAGATGTGCGGACTCCCATGTGCTCATGAGCTTTTGAATATGTGAGATCGGAGAAGCCAATTCCACTTGATCAGGTTACTTTATTTTGACAAAAAATTAGATATATTACCGAGTAACATAGATGAAACTAGTATTAGGCATGAAATTGGGTCTCGATGGACTCAGTGTGTCGGTGATCTTTTTACCAAATTGGAACAAGCACCCAAATCCGAGAGGTTGTTAATGTTGAAAAGATTGATGGATATTGCGAATCCAACAACTCATTAATTGAGCCAAGAAATGTATTCGCACACATGGCCATCCTATGTCCGCAAAGGTTAAATAATCCAAATCAACCAAATGTGACCCGAGTAAGTTCGAGTATGTAGAGTTTATTAAAGATAGTTTCTCACCATGTGAAGAAGTAATCTTTAATGTTGGTTCATCGAATCAACATATGTTCTCTTCGATGTCGAAGCCAAAGCTATAGGTAAATATCGTCTCTTTTATTTGTGAATGTAAATATTTGACATATTTCTTGATAAAGTCCTATTGTTCTTGTGTTGTGTTTCAACAGGCCATGTGTCAAAAGGACCAAAAAGTAATCGTTAGTGGTTTTATGGAGCAGCTGCCAACCCGTTTACATCAATATATTAGTGGGACTAAGAATGTTGATAGTGGTGGTCATTGTCGTTTACGTGCCGTAGCAGACCTACTTGGATTTGGTGAATAATCATGGGGTCGGGTTAAAGGAGAACTACATTATGAGCTGAGAATAAATCGAGAGTTGTACAATCGTGTATTCATCAAACATGGTTGTGTTGACAAAATCTTGAATCGTCTCGACTGCTATAATGAGACAGTGCACAAGAAACATTGATATTGTTTGCCCGAGATGGGTCACTTGATTGCATCGGCTTACAATGTTGCTTTTGTGTGTTTGGATCGGCGAATGTCGCCCCAATTGCTCCAAAGCTAATTTGTATCAAATTTGTGAAAAATAACTATTTTATTGAGGTAGGCAAAGTAACACTAAATAATTGAGTTATGTTATATGTATTCTTTGTTGATATGTATTTTGTTTTATTTGTAGGTTTTCTTACGTGACGGTTACCCATTACCCTCCGCGGCAGCCACATGGAATGAATTTCATCATGAATGTGCAGCAAGTTGGAATAATTTGTATAGTCAATAACTTGAATTGTATAGTGGAAGTGTAGGAAATAGGTCATAGTACCGAGACTATAAACTTAGGCTAGACTTATTAGTTTGTTATGAATTGAATTTGTAATATTTTAGTTGGATAAATTGTTTAAACTTTGTTGGAAATGCATGTTTTAGTTGGCATGATTTTTGAGTTGGAATGAATTTTTAGTTGGTAAGATTGTTGGAAATGCATGTTTTAAGCTGATATGATTTTTTACAAGCATTTTCTTCTATATTATGCTAAATGGCACGATGGTCGTGCCAAGCTACAATAACAGTTAAAACGTATGATTTATACTAAATGTAAATTATAAGACGTAAATAACATTAATATCACTTACCAAGAAAGCCCAAGTAAATCTGCAAACATGGAAACTTGAAATGGGTCGGGTAGGTAATCATGAAAGGTAATGGGATAAAATCTGGTATGTGTACTTCCCCCAGCAGAACGACTTCCACTGATCCACATCCTTAACTAAAGTCCACATCGAATCCTCAATAAATGTGGACCTCCAATCCCACCCGAATAGCAAAAAATATGCTACCAACAACTTCACCACATTCAACTCATCAGATGGATCCTCACGGGATATACCAGCTGCAAAATGCAATCGTAGATTATACATCGTCACCTTAGAACCCTGGTAGTATCTATCATATACACCATGGGGAGGTGGACGGTGCTCTGTGCTAGGGTCAAAGGCGGTCGGGACAAAGGAGAGCTTCGTAATCAACACATACTTTTGGATAATTGAATCAAACGGTCTCCAACCCGATACCAAAATTCGTCCATCGCGTTCTTTTTGACAACATCCTTCGTAGTATCAGCATGAAGGGTGGTATTGGAACTGAATCCATGTTTGTCCAACCCCAATAGAAAACCAAAACAGGAGTTCTAAAACTCCTGGTACACAAAGTCGCCAGCCATATTCAATTCCACTACTAAGTCGTCAATAATCGACAACCGGCTATATATATATTGATCTTGGGCTTTCTCGATATAAAGTCTTCCCTCTTCCAAGCCCACTGTGAAAAACAGTAAAAATACACATTTAGCAATAAACCACAATTAGCAAATCACACAAAAAAAGTACAAAAAATTGATTTTAAAGTCTTCCCTCTTCCCTTTGACATATACACATTTATCACACTCGTTGATTTTAAATCCATTTGACAACATCATATTGTCAAACTTAAGATGCCATTATTTTGGAGCTTGTTTCAGTTCGTACAAGGATCTTATTAACTTGCACACCTTCTTTTCTTGACCGGGTGCAACAAACCCTTCAGGTTGTTCCATGTAGATTTCAGCATCTATCTCTCCATTCAGAAACATCGTCTTGACATCCATCTGATGAATCTCTAGATTGTGCAAAGCAACAATCGCGAGAAGCACCCAAATAGACGCAATCCTCATTACTAGAGAATAGGTATCAAAGAAATCATATCCTTCTTTTTGCTTAAAGCCTTTGGCCACAAGCCGAGCTTTATATTTATCAATAGTTCCATCTGCTTTATTGTGAAGCCCCGATTTTTCCGAGCTATTAATTGATCCTTATTGTCGTCTATACTTTTGATCGACTATTTTACCGCGTCATTTTGACGGGTAATTATTAATAATATATTTATTTTGTATTTTATTTCATTTTATTTAATTACTTGTGATCATGATCATCATTAATTCCATTCCCCATTTATGATCACTTGATTGATCATTACTACTATTTTTGTATTTATTAGTCACCTTAGAATTTTAAGAGACTATTTATTTTGGAGACTTTTACCTTATAGAATTAAGATTTTGATTTAGATTAAGTGATCATGAGACTTACAAGTGATCAAGGAAATCACTAAATATTTTGGAGATTGATATATTTCATCTATTATCATCAAATTTGGGACAAAAAAAAATATATGGAATTACCATTTTGCCCTCATAGTGGACGGCCATGGTGGTATTTTTGAGATAAAAATATCATCCAACTCTTGTACACTTACACCTTATATTAGTCATCTTGTGTATAATTATACCATTAATTCAAATATTATACACATCATCTCATACATCAATTCTTTATTATTAATTTTGCCAACATGTTGGAAGTCTTCCAACATTCCTTCTCATCCCATACTTTGACTTGCCTTTTGTCTCCATGCAAGAGACAAATTACAAGACACAAATTTAACAAAAAAATCTCTCCCTCTCTCCCCCCATTTGGACGGCCAAGAGGCCATTTTGCACAAAAAATTTATCAAAAATTTTATCCAACACATTTTAATTCTCAAGCAAATTCTCCTCATTCTCTCTAACTTCTCTCTAACCTCATTCACATCTTCAAATCTTCAAACAAAATTCATTCATATCTTCAAACCTTCAAACACCAACTCTTCACATCTTCAAATCTTCAACATAAGTTCTTCATATCTTCAAGTACCACTTCTTCACATCTTCAAATATTCAAACACAAGTCCTTCACATCTTCAAACCCATCTTCATAAATCCAAGAACATCTTCTTCCTAACATCAAACATACTTCCTTTCTTCAAACATCTAAACCAAAACAAACAATCTTACCACTTAAACACTAAAAATTCGAACACCCCTATCTCAAGGTAAGAAATTTCACTCCTCAATTCAACTTAAATTCTTACTACTCCTCACCTTCTCTTTTTAATATAAGCTTGAATTTTGGATTTTGAGGTACTTAGAAGACCACTTGGAGACATGCATGCATGGTGGTGAAACTTGAAGACTTGAAGAAGAAAATAGTAGAGAAAACTAGACTACAAGGTAAGAATTGTGTACTAGACCCCTTCTTCCCTACTCTTCCTATTTTTTTTAAATTTTAACACCCCTTTTTCATTTTTGAGAAATAGGGGCTGACCTTAGGAGATTTTGGAGTTGAGCCAAAATTTCCAATTTTTGAGCTTCAACTAGTCTCCAAACATCTACTACACAAGGTAAAGTGTAGTCCTTTTCATTTCCTTATTTCCTTCTTTTTCTCCTTAATTTTTATCTCATTTTTCTAACTCCAAATTTTGATATTTTCTTGACTTAGGGGCTGACCTAAGAAGCCTCATCCAAAAATTGTGAAATTATCCTTTTATTTCACAATTTCCAAATTTAAGGTGGGTGGAAAATTATTTTCCCAACTTTTAGGTGTTTTGATTAAATGCATGTAGAAACTTTAATTATGAGCCTTGAGATATATATAATTATGTATTGCATGTCAATTTTACATATCAAATCATGAAAATTCTCAAGAGTTGCTCAAAATTATTATTTATTGAATTTTAGGTGCATGCATGTACACTTTAATATTTTAATTGATGAATTTTTGTATGTATTGGACATGCATGTGTATGATCTTTAAAATCTATGTTTGGATGACTTATAACCTGGAAAAGTCGAGCATAATTGATTAAATTTCAATTTTGGACTTAAAAATGCAAAAATGGAAAGTTGGTGGACTAAATTGCAAGAAAATAAAAGTTAAAGGACCCCTCTGCAAATTTCGAATTTTGGGACTGTACTCAGGTTCAAAAATGACTTTTGGACATTTTAATAAAGTTTTAAGAGTCTTAAGTTAAATAAAATCAACCTTTAAAAGCCCAAGGACTAGATTGAAAATTTTTGAAAGTTTAAGGGCTACTTTGCAATTTTTAAAACTGTACCAGACCTAAACTTTAAAAATTGAAATTTTTACTCTTAAGTTACTGGGAATGACACATTTTAAAATTATTCCAAAAATCCAAGTGGATAGGGCTTGGAAAACAATTTTACTAAAATTGAGGGACTAATGTGTAAAATATTAAACTTGAGGACCCAAATGAAATTTCCAGGACTTATGCAGCCCATGCACCTGGAAATACTAACTTAACTATAACTTAATTATATTTTGGACCCAAGGTTCAAATTACATAACAATTGGACCCCTAAAAGCCTTAAAGGCAAGTATTTTAAAATGGGACAAAATTGATATTTTCAAAAGTTGAAGGACCTACACATATTGCTTTTAAAAACTGCTTTTGTCCCAATATCCTACCAACCTTAGTGACATTTTCCAACTGGAATCACATTAAAACCCCTTCCGGTTTGTGAGTTCCGAATTTTTAAAACTTAAGGTCCGAATTGATAATTTTTACAAATTTGGGGCCAATGTGAGATTTTTATAAAAACTCGACAATAAAACTTTAAAAACCTGAATCTCTGGACAATTTGGAGAATTTAGGAACTGACCTCATAATTTTTTTTTCAAGGTCGGGATATTTAATTATTCAATTTTTAACCCCAAAAGTGTTAGTTTTTACAAAACGGGGCTAAATTACAATTTTTCTTTTATAAAGGACCTAACCCAAATTATTTTCTCTTTTACTAAAATAGCCCTGGACTCTCTGACTTGGATATTTAATTTAAATATTTTACTTTCCCAAAAACCACGACTTATCGGATCAATTTGACCGACATTACCCGATCGCGGAGCGACTTCCTCGCCTTGCTAATTGAATCTATAACGGGACTTATGTCCCACCCAATCTTTCAAGATATCGAAGGTTGCTTATCCTTCCGATAATCATCTTCATCCAAAAACTCCACCAACGCCATAATTGCCACTCGCAATTTCAAAATTTTTCCTAAATCGCTTCCCTGAATCAATAATACTCGATGTCTGGTTGTTGCCTGTAATTGTAATTACTTTCTGCCGAGTCAACTTGGTGTGTCGAGCTCACGAATCGGAATGGATACGTCGGGGATGGAACCGGGCAGCTCGGCTGCTATTCCACTCTTCCGGCCCCATCGCCCCTAATCCCGCAATCGGGGACGGAGTTTGTCCAAGGGAAGCGGGTCGTAATCGAGGTATAATCATGATTATGACAGATCCGAGCCTCGCCGGCTCCATTTGGATTTTGTCTTTGCCTACGGAGCGATAAGGTGCCGGTCTTGGACCATCTTGTTGGGGAGTTACAAGGAAGAACGAAGGAATCATTATCGATCCACACGATTCCGGAGTTATCGTCCGTTTTGGTTGGCGTTACATTTCCGCACGCAATCGCTAATGCTGCATTTTGCATTGGTTGGCGCTACAAATCCGTACGCAACCATTATTTGCCTTGCATAAGATTGGCGTTACACTTCCGTACGCAATCCTACCTGTCTTGACTGAATCACATAGTGTCTGTGTGACCATGAACTATTTTCCTGAACTGTATAAGTATATTATTTAAATATTTTATCACGACGCTTGCGAACCGTGTGTGAATCCATGCATCATACTCACGTGTTTTCATATAACCATTTTCTCACATTAACTATATTGCGCCACACTTGCACATGATCACCCCATCCACTGAGATTTCTGTCTCATCCCCACCTGTTTTCTAACCTTTAGATGGGGACTATATTGAAGATTTCGAACCGGCCACAGATTGATGACCCTCGTCCTACCTGTCGATCTTGCACCTTTTTACTAATGATCGTTCTTATTTCATGTACTTCTATTGATGTTGGACTCCCGTTTATCCTGCTACTCTTCTCTCTCTTTGACTGTAATTTAAGGGCGTAGGACCCTTTGACGTTTAAGATTTGGATGTTGTACTTTACATTTTGTTGTAGTTTTGGCTTTTGTAAACTTATTGAGGTTATTATGTTGGATGTATTTGGATTTTTTGGAACTTAAGTAGTAATTCATACTTATGTTTATTTATTTCCGCTGCTATTTAGACTCTGCCTCATTGGGTTCTCGTTGATATTTGTCTGAACTATTTGGTTATTGTATTTAAGTTGTGGATCGTTCGTCGCGTCCCGTTTGGGGCGTGACATTTATATTTCTTGTTTAGGATCCATTATATCCTAAAGGTTTATGACCAACAGGGAGATCAACCAACTCCCAAGTATGGTTCTGCAGAATGGACTCGATTT
Source organism: Rehmannia glutinosa (assembly GCA_016081115.2). NCBI lineage: Eukaryota > Viridiplantae > Streptophyta > Magnoliopsida > Lamiales > Orobanchaceae > Rehmannia > Rehmannia glutinosa. Next base: position 69,180,682 of record CM071926.1, on the reverse strand, counting down.
CACTATTGATAGCTTCTTGCCAGAGCGGAGCATCTGGACTACTTAGAGCCTCTTTAATCGAGTTTGGCTCACCATCTAACATAAATATTATGTAATCAGGCCTAAAAGACTTAGCCGTCTTAGGCCTCTTACTACATCTCGGTTCTTCACTAATTGGTGTTGAGCCACTTGCAGTTTCGTGAGTTCTTTAATTAGTACTCACTTCTAAGTTTTCTCTACAAGGGTAGACATCCTCAAAGAATACAGCATTCCTTGTTTCGATTATGGTACCTTCAGTCATTTCCGGATTTTCTGACTTATGTATCATAAACCTATATGCACTACTTTGGTATGCATATCCCACAATGACACAATCAACTGTCTTTGGTCCAATTTTAACTTGGTTTTGGTTCAGGTATTGCTACCTTAGCCAAATACCCCCACACTTTAAGGTATTTATAAGAAGGCTTACGATTTTTCCACAACTCGTAAGGTGACTTATCTTTCCCTTTAAGTGGTATTTTATTCAATATGTGGTTGGCTGTTAAAAAAGCTCCCCCCCCCCACATATTCTGGGGTAATCCGGAACTAATCAACATGGCATTCATCATCTCTTTAAGAGTCCGATTTTTGCGTTTAGCAACACCGTTAGACTATGGTGAATATGGTGTTATTGTTTAATGAATTATGCCCGATTGGGTACATAGTTCTTCAAATAGTGCAACATATTCACCACCTCTATCACTCTGAATTATTTTAATCTGGCTGCCAAGTTGATTTTCAACATCATTTTTATAATTCTTAAAAGCTTCTAATGCTTCATCTTTGCTTCTTAACAAGTATAAGTAGCAAAATTTTGTGCAATCATCAATAAATGTAATGAAACATTTTTTACCACCTTTAGTTTGCACAAATTTTATATCACACACATCAGTGTGTATCAACTCTAAAGGTGAAGTGCTCCTCTCAACCGAATGAAACGGTAATTTAGCCATTTTAGCTTCAACACAAACTTCACATTTTCTTTGATTCTAAATTTACCAATCTTTTTATAGCATTCAGATTTACATTTCCTAATCTAATATGCCATAAATTAGAGCACTCAGCAACATAAACAGAAGAAGATTCATTCTTTTTCATATTCTCGCCAACACGGCGTACAATCATTACATTCATTTTGAACAATCATTTGTCTAGATAACCCCTACCAAGGAACTGTCCAATTTTGCTAAGTACAAACTTTTCAGATTCAAAAACTAGCCTAAACCCATGGTTGACCAGCAGTGAACCCGAAACTAGATTTTTGCGGATGTCTGGGACATGCAGCACATCCTTCAGCTTCAACTCCTTTCCCGAAGTAAGCTTTAGCACAACCATTCCAACGCCAGCAACATCCAAAGAGGCGTGATTCCCCATATGGAGCTTCCTTCCGGTTGATGGGATGTAAGAAGAGAATGCATCCTGATCAGAACAGACATGGCAAGTGGCACCGGTATCCACAAACCATTCATTTGGGTTATCCACCAAATTGGCTTCAAACACCACTGCCGACATATCAACGTCTGTCAGCTCCCTTTTTTCAACCTCATTAGCATTGGACTGTGGTTCGGTTTTCTTTTTCTTTGGCTGACGGCAGTCCTTTGCTATATGGTTCGGTTTGCCACAATTGTAGCAAACTCCCTGGAACTTTCCAACTGCAGGTTTCTTGCCTTTATCATTAGGCTTTTTCTTCGAATTACTTGATGTTTGAGATAATTCTTGAAATCCCTCCAACTTGGGGGCAATTTCTCAATCAAGGCGGCCACTTGGAATGCCTCCGGCAAAGCCATTCCCTCGGCAGAGATTTCGTGTAGGATCAATGGGAACTTCGCACTTGTTCCATCACAGTTTTAGAATCAACCATCCAAAATCCAAGAACTTATTGACAACAAATTTCTTTGTGCCGGCATCCTCGGTTTTGTACTTCTTCTCCAAAGAATCCCACAATTCTTTGGAGGATTTCACAACATAATACACACTGTAAAGTGCATCGCTAAGTCCGTTTAGGACATAGTTACGGTACAGGAAATCACCCTAGCCCCATGCATCAAACGCAGCGCGTTTTTCAGCATTCGTTTCGTTTTCAGCAACAACAGAAGCGTCTTCGGTCAGATACTTCGCCAAACTTAGGGTAGTCAGGTAAAACAACATTTTTTGCTGCCACCTCTTGAAGTCGAAATCCATGAATTTTTCGGGTTTCTCAGCTTGAGCAGGAGGGATGATTGGGGTTCTGCTTGAGCTTGCCATCGTGAAGTTTGATAATTACTTTGCGATTGTTGATTACAATGGTATAAAATTGTGAATTTCTTCAAAATGGCAAAAAACATAAACAGAAGATTACAGAAAATGAACTAGCTATTACAACTTGTCAATAGAACTTTCAGAAAGCCGAGTCGAGACGAATCTCTTTCCGCAAAGCAATTACGTCCCGGCTAGTGCTCACGGTTTGACGTATTGCTTCCAAAGATAAAACGGTTTACGTCTTCTGTGTAGTAGCACCACTAACATAGAAGCACCTTCGAATTAGAAATGTGCTGAAGACTGTTTGCTAGACTTAGTGCAGAATGCAGAAGATGAGTGCATGCTTTTTTATGGTGTAAGAATTCAGTGACTAAAACTGCAATGCACAACCATGTATATATAGCCAACCATTCCACCTGCAGGAGAAAAAACTGGGTAGTGGACACTAATCACATGTAATAGCCAAGGTGTTACATCCCACTACTGCATAGCAATCAGGTAGTGGGCTAACTTTAGGTGACCACCACTGCAGGAGTTACTAACTCCAACAGTCACACGAATCTGGACACCTACAATGTCCAGATTCATTGGGCTTCAATAGTCCAAGAGTCACTTGAATCTGGGCCAAGCCCATTTTTGAGTGGCAAAACTTTAGTGGACCTGGACCAGGGCCTAAAGAGCCGGGCTGGTCCAAACCCAGTCCCTGGCCCAGGCCCAGGCCGGGCCGAGCGGACGCGTGCATGCGCGTGTGGCCCATTTGTGATCATCCACTTGTGTTATAGTTTATACAACAAATAACACCTTCTAGTAAATAAACTAGGATAAACAATGATTTGTATTCCATGTGGGATAAGGCAAAAGCTTTTCATTTCCCTTTACATAATGCTCATTTGTGTGGCTACTTTCGTGTATTAATTTCTCACTCACCGAAAATTGGGTTTGAGAAATAAAAAATACTATGAACATCTACTCGGAATGTAGATTAATTACAAATTATTTAATTCCTCCAGAATTAAATATTTAGCCACCAAAAAATTGGTCAAAGTCGGGTCGACACCCACTTTATCAAAACCAAAATTTCCAACACAGTGTTCATATAGAATCAACGTACTAGGTAAGTGTATATTCTTGTTCACACTTCCGCCTACATCAAAATTGCTAGCTAAGGCCAACTCCAACCCAACTCTAAACACCACACTATAACACCAAATATGCAAAAAAGCATCTCCAACCCAACTCTAAATACTACACCAAATTTGGTGTAGTGAATAGTATTTACACCAAATTTGGTGTAACACTATTCATTTACACCAAATTTGGTGTAATACAATATCCCCCATTTGCCCTCCAATTCTCTTCTATTTCAAATTTAAATTCCAATTGTATCCTTATTTTATATATAATTAATTTATATAATATGGTTCTAATAATTAATTAATATTTTCTAATAATAATAATAATTAACAAACAATTATAATTTAAACTAAAGAGATGCTAATATTAATTGTAATATTTATTTTTTTAATATAATTAATTAATTTAATATTAATTAAATATATGTTTTTAGTTAATTACATTAATAGTAATAAACTATAAGTAAATAAAATAATTGTATAAATACATAAATTTGCTTGCTATAAAATGAAAAAGAAAGAATAAAATATTCATTTGGTGTGAGATTTGGTGTAATGGGTTGGAGATGATTTTGACAAAATTACACTAAAATACCAAATTTAGTGTAGTTTTTACACCAAATTTAGTGTTATGGATTGGAGATGGTCTAATGGTAACGACGTGCAATTTTCATTGTTTCTATTTCTTAGGTTCTATTGTTTCATCACTTTTTTTTCCTTTGATTTTTTATTTATACTTTTTTCTCAATTGCTTTTTCATTTTAGTTTCTTTGATTTATAGTGGAAGATAATATCAAACATAATCCATAAACCTGGTTTTGGAAAAATAAAAATAACAAGAGTTGAAAAATTAATTCAATCTCAAAAAGCTGGAAAATTAAAATAAGGTTTAATGATAGATTGAACTAGGCCACTAACGCCTCAAAATCTCTAGACACGGTTCTGTTTTATGATGTATTTAAACTTCAAAGAACAATATGCTATTGATTATAAGAAATTTCAATCTTAATAGTCTTATGTTTTTATTAAAGTAGCATTATGGTTTTGATAGTCTGTATGGCTTGCATATTTGATTATATGTTTCTTTTGTTTGAAAAAATGAGACTTTGCTTGAAAATATGGGGATTTGGATCCGAAAAATATGGGCTCAAATTTGAACGTTTCTTGATTTATCGACATATTTGGATTTATCAAAACATTAAATTTGATTAAATAATTAAATTTCGAATCATGATTTTAAAATATTGATTAATTCAATTCAAGAAAACTGAAGAATTCGAAATTCGATTTAATGAGCACTCGTAAAAGTGAGCTAGAAACAGAAAGAAACCCCAAGTGATTCAAACATGGGAAAAATAAAATCCGAAATTTCGATAACTTTTTTGAGTTTACACCATGTGATTTGCCTTTAAACTTTCTTCACAAACAAATCTTACTTGCTATTCTATGTCAAAATGGAAATACACAATAAAAGTAGAAGCGATCACCAGCTCTCGTTTATATTAAAACGCAACTACAAACTCCAATTTTTCAACCCGCAAAATGCATTAATGTGTACCTACATTTGTATTTTCGTGTTTCACAGTAATTAGTGACAGCTCACTTGTATTAGTATAATAGTATATCTTGCAACATAAATATATATACAACTAAATATATAGGTGGCCCTGGCCCTGGAATTGTAAAAGACTTATATCTATAAAATAGGCAGAAAAAGATCGCCAATGACATAAATTCATCACTTGAACATCAATGGTTACTAGAGCAGTCAAATGGGTCGGGCTGGGCTGGGGCTAACCTGTCGGGCCAAAGAGAAAATTGGACCGGGCTGAAATTCCCTTGGGCCGTCATTTCAAACTCAAGCCCAACCCAATCCATAAAAATGCACATGAAAAATCAAACCCAATGGGCCGGGCCAAATAGGCCCAACTCTTTTCATTGCTTACAATATCACAGCGCATCCTGGCCCTATCAATCAGGCCGGTCTAGTGTTGACAGCTTTAATGGTTACACTTGAAATGCAATATTGCATTCTTCCAAGGAATTGATCAAGTTGAGGCCGAACAAAACACAATATCAGAAAAAGTTGTCCACACAAAGAGAACATAACAAGTAGAACTTCAACCTTTTAAATGACCATAACAATTCCCTGGGACCGCAAAGACACTAAGTAATGATAGCACAAATATAGTGATTTAGGTCACAGGATAGATCGGAGATGCTTAACTGATTGCACCCAAATTTAGTTTCGCGTAATGAATTACAGTAAAAACAACATATGTTCACATAATTATGAGAGCAGTAAAACGTGACATGATCACATCAAGTAATGGAATGTAATAAAGAAAATTTCATTGCGTTAACAGGAAAAGCATGTGGACATAGCAACCCTCCTAAATTTAACCAATTCACTTAAGAGCCCATAATGATACATATTACATAGAAAGAAGCTTTATTGGTTTCTCAAGACCAAATAAATTTTTGGCAGTTCGAATCATTACAGTGAATCTGGTGCCAATTTTTCATAACTGTAAAGAAAAATAAGCAGTAACATTAGAAAGCAATAGTAGATAAGCAGTTTAGAGTCTCCAATTCCATCTATTAAAACAATAAAACCCATTCTCTTAAGATATTTTTAGCAACTATACATAATTTTGTCGCTATATACTTATTCGTGACACAACATATCTAATGAAATTAGGCACATGTATCAATTACATACAGAGTATCCCACACGTTGAACACACAAGACGCTACTATGTTCAATCTAGACTACAAAATTACACGGAAGAAGAAATTTAAGTGAAACGATTAACAGGACGCCAAAAATTCACGAAAAAAGTAATATAGGGAAATAAATGGAAACACAATATCAAGCATTAATAAATCTATCTGGTTAAGACATGGAGAGGAGGGCAGATATTGATGATCTAATAGCATCAGAGATAGCTCAATTAAAACATACTCAATACCATAATCTAACATAACATGGCAAGCAAACACATATGTATCAAGATGTTGTTTGACTCGTCTTTACTCCTTGCGAGGCAAACAGTCAGCATTGAACTTATTTGGAACAAACCTAACCTGAATTAGTTTACAATAAACTGAATGCAGAAGGCATTGCAAATCTTCTCTCACAGCCAATTTCGTGTTAGTCAAATAAGACGTTAACCAGATATGTTTATTGCCCTCTATACATATAATATACAAAATTCAATTTTGTCCTTAAATGTAAATTTCGGGTGGCAGGAATAAATGAAAAGGATGCAAATTTGTATCTTGCTCCATAAGCTCTTGACTTAACACAAATCATCATTTGAAAAGGATAGCTTAGATAATCTTGATCTGAACCATTTTAAAGACGTTAACAAAACGAGATCAAATCCTACATAACACGGCCAGAAACTGTGCACCACAACAAAACAGGAAGAATCTTTTTCCTTTGGTCAACAACATCAAGGCATCTATTGTGTCACAGTAATCTGGGGAAAATCTATGGCATACTTATTCACCAGATGTTTCCTACATTCTTCATTGTAACTTGTACATTTTCTTTCGATGTCCTATATATATATATATATAGTCAGAGTATAAAATTTCAAAAAATAATTATGCTAAAGTCTTGAAGAAACAAATGTAAAACAAAAGGCCAGCAATCACAACACAGACATCATCCAACATAAATCAAACTCACTCCAGTTGAATCTCATGGTGACACAAATCAAATTTCCATATAACTCTTTTAAAAACTAAGAATAGACTATTAATGTCATTGAAGAAATCATATGGACCTCTTTCTTTGCCACAAACAGGAAACCAAGTTCAGAAAGTCTTGAAAAGAAGAAAATAAAAGAAACAGATATTTATCCATTCCTAAAAAAGCATTTGATAAAGCTAACCGAACCAACTATAAAAAAGCATAACTCATCATCATAATCAATTAGTCATAAATCATAATCGGCCATCAAGTACAACACTATTCTTGTCCTTGACTTAAAAAGATAAATACACAAAATATATGTATACCGCCAATTCATATGCTCCATTTCCAGTTCTTCCACTCTGCATTGACACAACCCATGACTCAAAATACGCCTTTCCGCCTCCGAGAAAATGTTAAAATTTTCAAAAGAAACAAGCTGTAAAAGAAAGTTCATCTTTTTACGTTGGTTAGCCAAAAAACAAAAAATTAAATTCTTTTCTTTTTTTTTTTAAGAGAAAATCTGTAACAACAATGCCTGGCTCCATCCTGTCTGCCTTCAACCAGCAAAAAGCAAAAAAGGGTTTCCCTTTTTCTTCCCTGAGGGAGAAGAACAAAACACATTCTGCACCCCTCATCTTTGAAAACCCAAAAAGGACCTCGGATTTACAGAGCAGCAGTCAGATGGTACCACTTTCCTAAAAGGGTACCATCGTCATTCCACGTCATGACCTTCTTGCTCCTCCATGTTTCAAACCCTGGAACCACCGCCGCACCACCACCACCACCGCCGCCACCACCTCTCATTGCTGTTTAACAAAATGTCCTTCCGGGTTTTCTTTCTTTTTCACTTTGTACTATAAAATGTTTCTCTTTTTTCTTTGGCTTGAAATGAAATGATGGGTTTTAGACTTTAGAGAGAGAAAGTTTGATTGGTTTTCTGGAGAAAGTGTAAATGTCAAAACTGGTGTGTGTGTGTGTGTTTTGGGATTGGAGAACGGGGAAGAGAGGAGTAATTGAGAAATAATTTAAATATGCGATTTGGAGGTATGGGTAGGCCGGTGAAAGGCCATTTTCAACTTTCTCTTTGTTCCTTTTTTCCTAACACACTCCATTTTGTCTCTCCCCTTGTATACACCTATCTTTGTAGATTTACAAATATTCCTTTTTCTCAACTCATGCACTATTAATGAGCTCAATGTAATTCCAACAACAAAATTCACCTTTCAAATTCAATTCAGAAGGTGTTTGTGTTAACTTTATATAAAATTATTTCTAAATTCCTATATTTTCTTAATATACATTTGAAATTATATCATGTTAAATCTTATTTTAAAAAAAATATTATTGTAGTAATCACATAAAATAAGATGATGGAACGTATGAGAAAATTGCACACTCAGTCCCACAGGATTAGGCCTCTTACATCGTTAGTCCCGTACTTTGCATTTGTCATCCCACTGTTTTCAAATCTTGCACTATTAGTCCTACAATTTTAGAGATATGCATAAATAGTCCCACAGTTTATAAAATTTGCCTTAGAATTGTTGACTCAAAATGGTATCGAGCCCATGTTTATTAAGAACTTTTGGTTATATTTATTATATTTATGTAATTAACAATTGGTGAGGAGAATTATTTCCGAGTATATGGATGGGACAATTGTCCGAGATGTACACCTACGGGACATATCGTCAAATTCGACGATATATGCACAAGAACACCAGGATAAGATCGCATATTGGAATCACCAATATGAGATACAAGAACGCAGCGAGAGCCGATAGGAAGCGCGAGGCAATGCAAAATGCGAGCGGCATATCATATGAGTTTTCGGGACAATGAACGGACCTTATATGTCGAGTTGATGAATCTCAAGAAGCGGTGCATGAAAATTCCCATCAAAATCATGATTCCGATGGAGTACCGGAGTGGAGCGAGATACTTCCGAGATACATCTAAGATCTCACCGATCTTAGAGATCCGAGAAGGCGGTGCGCGAATTATGGCAACCGCCATATTCATATACGGTCAAGTACATCGATTGAGAACGGATGGAGACGATGGTGAAATATCGAATGAAACTCTTGAAATCCTTCATGATATTGAAACGAGTGAAGAACCTGGAGGACAGACCAAGTTCATCCCGGAGGAAAGAAACGTATTGATTTCGGGACAGTACCCTATTTACACCAAAAAGGGAAACCAACCGAAGTTATACGAAAGATGACGGATGAAGAAAAGCTCATGGCCATCATCAAAGGAAAATCCATCATAAATTAAAAGTGATGGATATGGAGAAGATCAATCTTAAAGATCTACATGACCTGGCAGAATCCTTCGCAGGATTAGGTATTGTAGACTTAAAGATGAATGCAGGAGATGGATCAGCTTTGGTTACCTATGACCCTCATGGTAGACCAATTCCGCCAATACCACCACCGCCTCCAGTAAATCCCAACGTCGCAGAAAGTTCGGGTTCACATCATGGAATCCAGGACGAAAGAATGCATCACGCTGGAGATTTCACCACGGGAAATGAAACACTTTCAGGAACAGGAGCTCGACCACCTCTTGCAGGAACTTGAGTACCTCCTAGAAGGCCAAATATTCACCAGACGCCTTATGGAAGATCGCATCTAGATCCGATACATCCATATGGGTTGATGCTAAATCTGGATATCCCAGATTTCAAAAATCGAGAAGTCCTTATTGATGAACGGGCATCAGCAATGAGGATTGCAGCAGGTACCCTTGATCTTACGAAAGATTCCTTCATCTTACTCCTTGAAATGAGTATTGAGGGATCTGTAAAGATTGCATGGGATATGACCGATGCAAGTAGGAAGAGCGCGGTCAAATCAGGAGAATCACTGAAAGGAATTGTCGATGATATGGCAAAACTTTTCAAAATCCAGTTTATTAGCACAAGTTACTTTGAGGGATTAGAGGATGAAAAAAGAAAAAGATATAAACAAGCCCTCTATAGCCTTGAGTTACATGATATTTGTCATATTGACGAATATATCAAGTTGTTCACCGAATACAGGTGGAAATCCAAGATTGGAGAAAAGGAAGCTTCACAGCTATTCTTTGCAAAGATTCCGAGTCCCTGGAGAGAAATGCTTATCAGGGAATACAAGGATGGAGCATAATTAGTTACAGTGGCCAGAAGAATGTCTTTCTTAAAGTCCAAGTTATCACGAATGGTGTTACCAGCGACTCTATACGAGGAATTATAAGAGATTACGAGGAATTAACAAAGCGGTTCCTCATGTTGCGTGGACAATGATATCCCAAGTTTGATTGTGGGGAGGTCAACCACGACGGCATAAGATGAAGAAGGAGAGAAGCCATCCATACCACCGTGGAAAGCGTGACAAAAGGTCTTCATGGAGACCTAGAGGTTTTGGTCAAAACAAAAAGCCCGAAGTTACAAATCGGGGCAAAGGTCAGCCCCAAGCAGGAGTAGAGCCTCATCATCGGGTTCAAATCAAGCGAGTACCCAGAGAACCCCAGGAAGAAGAACTTTCGGCGAGCTCATACGAGAGCTAATGAAAATTTCAAAGATTGTGATTCTTTGGACATGCGGAGCAAGAGGGCATATTTCAAGCGGGATCCCTGGACAATCAAAGACGAGGAGTTAGACGGTTCAAGCTACACGAGAAATAGAAGAAAGCATCTCTTGTCAAGATCTTATCGCAGGTGTATCAGTTTGAGGATATACCCTCAGATGAAAGCATCTATGAAGAAGAAATCTATTCTGTAATACCCAGCTTAAGATCTGATATTTATCATCTTTCGTGTTATTATTAATAATATTATAACTAGTATTATTGTTAGTCTTAATATTTCCTCCTTTATTTCATTAAGATAATATTGTTAGGCCACCATCAATCTAATTTAATTCAAGTCATTCAATGGTCCAACCCTATATTTTAATTTATTAAAACCCAAATTCAGTTAAATAAGATCGAGTTCTACTATATAAGTAATATGTGTTATTATTACTATTATTATTACATTGTATTAATTATTTTATTCTTTCATATAAAAAAAATAAGAATAACAGTTTATTTAAATTTTATAAAGTATATATATATATATATATATAATAACAGTTTATGTTAAGTTGAGAGGAGTTTTTATCTGACTTTTAAACATAAATCGATAAGCCTAAATCTCTCAGGGCATAATTCAACTAGTTTGAAATTAATAGATAATATTTCCTTCATATTTTATCCCACGAATGAACAACTATAGATATAACACCCCATAATTTTTATATTTGGATCAGTTAATTATGAAGTTTTGGATTTTAATCTTGGCCCGATATAAGAGAATTTTTAAGTTTATTTATTTTTTGGTGGCCTGGCCCAATGACTTATTTATAAATGTCCTTTTTATTAGGCCAATATGTGTATTTTATTTGGTTTAAAAATTCTGTAGTATTTTTATCAGAGTAGAAGTCTTTTCATTGAGATAAATCGTTTTCAGTTAAGATCAAATTATTTTACATGTATATCTATTTGAAACCTAATATACATGGCAATAGGAACTCTCAATCTTATATGAAGACTCACGTTCCTCACCTCTATTCTCACGATAACAAATCCCTTAAAAATCTCATTGTTGGTTTCTTTCAAACCACGTTCTCTATTCTCTAAGTTAAATTTCTAAATCTCAAGATCATAGTTAAGCCAAATTCTTGTTCATGTAAACCCCGCAATGTAGGATAATATTTTTATTGTTGATTTAAAAACTAAATTCTAGTCTTGACAAAGAACTTAGCCACTAACGGCTAATTCAACCCACTCCCCATATTTTTGTGCTAGTGGTTAGTGGTTAAGTGGATGATTACACTTTTTCTTTAGCAATCAGCATTAATTATAAAAAGGAGCAGAATGGCTTTCATATAAAATTACAAACACACGTACAACACCACTCTCAATTTTCATTTGTCTTCCAACTCTCATATACTCATTTGCTTGGCTAATACATAAATTCCTCAAAGCTGTACTTCTAGTATGGAAGCGAAAACAAATATCATCAACCTCCTAATTTTTAAACCTCTTATATTGATTTGAGCATCGAGTAAACTAGTGGTTCGGGGTTCTTTTTTTCGCACACGATAGAATCAACGGGTTGTCGAATCTTGGGAGAGGGACGTGCTATCAACGAATTCACCGGTGCAGTGTGGGCGTTTCCTCTCTAAAGAAAGCGCTACGGCGTGCTTCGACCAGCTATTCTAAACTTGACTCTTATTTAATTTTGGCTTGTTATTATTTGATTGTTGCTTGTTTCTAAATTAGTAGAATAATCCCTCTTTGTTATTTGTGCCTATATCTTCCAACAAGTTTAGAGAGGAAAACTTTTAATTCTATTAATTTAGGATTATTTGCTATTTTCGGATATGGATTTTGAAATCATTGTCTAGCAAGCTTTGAAAAATTTGATGGGAAAAACTTTTTGTGTTGGCAACAACAAATGAAATTAGTTGATTGAATTAGGGTTATTTTCGTGATTTTAAACGGTCTTAAAGAAAATGGTGAAAGCTCGCTACTAAGTCTGCTGAGACCCCCTACTAGCAAAGACACTACTAAAGATTCTAGTGACAAAATTGATGACCTTGCGATAAGGATATTCTTTGTCATGGTAGAATTTTGAGTGCTTTGTCGATAGTATTTATCGTATTTTTCACATACCAAATCGCACTTGAATTGTGGAATGCACTTGATTACCGTTATGGTAATGCTTTTGAAAAAGGTCTCAAACGTGTGTCTATTGATGATTGGTTAGATTTTCAAATGGTTGATACTAAAAGTGTTTCGACCAATTAATTGAATTTGAGAACCTTATTTATGATATGAAAGCAAAAGGGGTCGAACAAAGTGATGATTCTGTCTTATGTGTCTTCTTTGATTAAAAAATTGCCACCATCTTGATACGATTTTGCTAGAGGTCTTAAGCATAAGCACGAAAATTTTTCTCTTGATGAATTATTTGTTGCTTTGAGAATTGAGGATAGACATCGTTCTTCCCAATGATCAAAAACCTATTTTTCAAGCAAGGCTTTAATTGTTGAAAATCCTCACAAACCAAAGCCTAAATTTTTCAAGAAAACTGGACCAAAAAGGCTAATGGCGGATTTGGTAACAATAAATTCAATAACAATATGCCAAAAAGGTAAAAATGGGAGTCAAATTCGGTGTTGGGTGCGTGGGAGGACTAATCATATTGCCAAGAAGCTGTTTTCACCGCCATGGTCGAATAATCGGCCCAAACCCCGCCGACTTCTAAACCACAAGCTAATGTGGTGATTGTGGGGGCCGCCTCCGATTCCCGGCTAACGGTATTTTGTTAGTAGCGAGTTAAATACTATTTTTAACTCAAATGATTAGTGGATAGACTGGGGCTAATGTTCATGTGTGTCTTGATAAAAATTATTTTTATCATATCGTATCGACAAGAAGCGTAAGCATGGGGAATGGGAGTGTGGCTCAAGTCTAGAGAAGGCCAAGTCCGATTAACCTTGTCGTCCAGGAAAAGTCTTGTCTCTTGATGGTGTTTGTCATATTCGGATATTAGGAAAAATTTGATTAGTGCGTCTTTATTAGTTAGGAATGGTTATAAAGTTGTTTTTGAATCCAACAAAGTTGTAATTTCGGACATGGTCAATTTATTGGTAAAGGTTTTATGTTGGATGGTTTATTTCGTTTAAGTGTAATGCCTTCCTCTAGTGATGAAAATTTGAATTCTTCTTTATCTATTGCTAATGTTGAATGTTGTGATACTTGGCATGGTAGCTTGGTCATGTGAATTCGGAACAATAAAAAGAATGATGCACTTAGATCTTATTCCCAAGTCTTCTATTAATGTGAAAGAAAAATGTGAAATTTGTGTGCAAGCTAAGCAACCTAGAAAACCGCATAAATCAAAGTAGATAAAGAAACCATGTTGCTTGGATTAATTCATAGTGATATTTGCGATAGCAATCATGTCCTAACTAACGTGGTGGTAATCAATATTTCATTACTTTTATTGACGACTTTTCAAAATATTGCTATGTTTATTTGATTAATGCGAAGAGTAATTTATTTGATAAGTTTAAAGAATATAAAGTCAAGTTGAAAATCGGCTTGAAAAGAAAATAAAAATTCTTCGCTCACGATAGGGGTGGTGAATATCTTGATGAAATGGTTGATTTTTGTAAATTGCATGGTATTGTGCATGAAGTGACACCTTCTTATTCTCCCCAATCTAATGGTGTTGCGAGAAAGAAAAATAGGACTTTACTTGATATGGTGAATGCAATGCTTCTTAGTTCCTGGTTTGCCTAAAAATTGTTGGGGTGAAGCTTTATATTCTCGCTTGTTTGATTTTCAATAGAGTTCCTTATAAAAATTCTGACAAAACTCCTTATGAATTATGGAAGAATAAAAAACCTACTCTTAAATTTTTAAAAGTGTGGGGGTGCCTAGCCAAGGTTAATATTCCTATTGTTAAGAAAAGAAAAATAGGCCCCAAAACTGTTGATTGTGTTTTTTTGTTGGCTATTCTTTAAATAGTACTACTTATAGATTTTTGGTGTTTAATTGAAGTTCTGAAATTTCCAATAATATTATTATTGAATCTAGAGATCTTTGTATTTTTGAAAATATTTTTCCTATGAAAGATAAATTGTCAGGCTGTTGGTGCATGTTCTAGTTCTAATGATAATAATTCTTCTCCTACTATTTTTAATGAGGAACTGTTGAGCCTAGAAGGAGTAAACGAAGGAGAAAAGCTAAAAATTTTGGTGATGATTTTTATACTTTTTACTTGAAGATGACCCTAAAACCTATAATGATGCTATGTTGTCTTTAGATGCTCCTTTTTGGAAAAAGCGATTAATGATGAAATGAACTCTCTTTTGATTAATAAAACTTGGATTTTAACGGACCTACCACCTGGTTGTAAACCAATTGGGTGTAAATGGATTTTTAAGAAAAAGTTGAGGATTGATGGTTCTATAGAAAATACAAGGCGGATTAGTTGTTAAGGGTTTTGAGCAAAAACCTGGCATTGACTTTTTGATACTTATTACTTTGTTTCTAAAATCACTACCATTAGAATGTTGATTGCAATTGCCTCTTGTTTATAAATTAGATATCCATCAAATGGACGTAAAAGCGCCTTTTTAAATGGTGATTTGGAGGAGGAAATTTATATGAACCAAGTAGGAAGGTTTTGTTGTGGCGGCGAAGAAAAGAAAGTATGTAAGCTTGTTAAATCTCTTTATGGATTAAAAACAGGCTCCAATGCGATGGCATGAAAAATTTGTGATGTTATAATTTCTAATGGTTTTTATATTAATAAGGGTGATAAGTGTGTTTATATAAAAGTTGTCGATGACACTTGTGTAATTTTGTGCTTGTATGTTGATGATATTTTAATTTTTGGTAGCAATATTCATGTTATTAATGATACCAAAAAATTCTTGTCTAATCATTTCGATATGAAAGACCTTGGCCCTGTTGATGTTATTTTAGGAATAAAGATAATTAGAAATAAAAATTCTATTTCTTTGTCCCAATCTCACTATATTGAAAAATTATTGAATAAATTTAATTATTCTAGTGTGAATCCGGTATCTACTCCTTATGATCCAAGTTTTAAGTTGAGAAAAAATAAAGGTGCTAGTGTTTCTCAACATAAATATTCTCAAATTATTGGATCATTATTGCATTTGATGAATCATACTAGACCAGGACATTGCGTATCTTTGTTGGTAGATTAGCAAGATACACTCATAGTCTAATACTTCCCATTGGGATGCTTTGGAAAGATTGTTTAAATATTTAAAAGGGACTATTGATTATCTTATTAACTTCACGGTTTTCGATGTTTTAGAAGGCTCTGATGATGCAAATGGATCAGCGATTCGGAGAAACAAAATCAACTAGTGGATATGTATTTACATTGGCGGGTGGAACAATATCATGGAAGTCATTAAGCATTTGTAATTTCTCGATCAACTATGGAGGCTGAATTAATTGCCTTAGATCTTTGCAGACCGAGGCCGAGTGGCTTAAAAGTTTTTAAATGATATTCCTTTATTACCTAAGCCAATTCCTCCTATTTCTTTACATTCATGATCAAGTTGCTATTGCTAGAGCTAAAAGCAAAAATTATAATGAGAAAAAAGGCACTTGATGTGAGACATAAATCAATTAGACATTTAATTTCTCATGGTGTTATTTCTTTGGATTTTGTCGGTCGAAAAACAACATTGCGGATCCGCTCACAAAAGGATCGGCGCGTCGCAAGTTTTACAATCATCGGGGAATGGGATTGGAGCCTATTAATTAAGTCACCCGGTGGAAACCCGTCTTCGGAGGTATGGCGATCCCATGAACGAAGTTCAACGGGTACAAACGAAACTGTAAAAGGGTGGCTTGGAAGAGCACAATATTTTAATAAATTAATTATTTTTTGCGGAAATTTTCCGAGTCCCATTCCTATGGTGTTAAGTGCTCTTTATGTGACGTTTGAGGTTGAGTTTGTCTCTTAATGAATCCAAAGGCATAATTTTGCGGGGTGGTTGGTCACAAGTCACCCTTGGAGGATTCACCTAAATGAACGTGGTGGTGGGGTCGCCCCTTTGTGGGGGTGTAGGCTACTCCTAATGGCGTTCATGATACAAGATTCCCGCATGACCGGAAGCGCGCATTTGATAGAACCACAATGTTTACTCATACCTGAAGTGATGTGTGATGTGTTGCCATCAGCCACAAGGACTTAGATCAAGACATTCATGTCTCTATTGTCCTATAGGTGGTAGTGCATTCACTAAGTGAGGTTCAAACCCTGGAAAGTCTACACCTATTACACGGTATTATATGCTCATTTCAATTCTCAAAACTTTTCTTTCCGAGTTTTTAAATCAAGTGGGGGATTGTTGGATAATATTTTTATTGTTGATTTAAAACTAAATTCCTAGTCTTCAGCAACTTAGCCACTAACGGCTAATTCAACCCACTCCCCATATTTTTTGTGCTAGTGGTTAGTGGTTAAGTGGATGATTACTCTTTTTCTTTAGCAATCAGCATTAATTATAAAAAGGAGCAGAATGGCTTTCATATAAAATTAAAAAAAAACACACGTACAACACCACTCTCAATTTTCATTTGTCTTCCAACTCTCATATACTCACTGTTGCTTGGCTAATACATAAATTCCTCATTTAGCAAACTGTACTTCTAGTACAGAACGAAAACAAATATCATCAACCTCCTAATTTTTTAACCTCTTATATTGATTTGAGCATCGAGTAAACTAGTGGTTCGGGGGTTCTTTTTCGCTGCACACGATAGAATCAACGGGTTGTCGAATCTTGGGAGAGGGACGTGCTATCAACGAATTCACCGGTGCGGTGGGCGTTTTCTCTCTAAAGAAGCGCTACGGCGTCTTCGGAATTTGCTATTCTAAACTTGACTCTTATTTAATTTTGGCTTGTTATTATTTGATTGTTGCTTGTTTCTAAATTAGTAGAATAATCCCTGCTGTTATTTGTGCCTATATCTTCCAACACGCAATCCACTACGCCGTGGCCATAGGCGATTACGCCACCCTCAACAAACTCATCTCGTCCTTGCCCAAATTGTCCGATCCTAAACTAATTTGTACCGAATTTGAATCATTGGACCAAGAACGCCTCGAGGAACAAGTTTCTGCCGCGATTGACCACCGAGACAACCCCCTCGGAGAAACCCCACTCCATCTGGCCGTCCGCCTCAACGACGCCGTTGCCGCTCGCATACTCGTCGCCGCGGGAACACCAAGCCACCATCACCATACCCAAAAACTATTGGAAAATCCCCACTGTTAGAGACACGAATGTCGTTGCTCCTCCGTACCACCTCGCGTCACCGATGGGGGACCGCTGGCAAGAGAGTTCGAGAGTGAGATTGACAGAAGGGAGAAAGTTTGAATTGGGAAAAATTGAATTAGGGTCTGATATCAAATTTAGATCTTCATTACATCTATGGGGATAGAGAGATGGAGAAGGAGTTGGCTGCTACTCATTTTCAGAAATTGGAGAATAAGAAAGTAGATGGGGGAAAAGGATGACGGGGTGAAATGGGGGAATTGCCCAACTCTTAAATCAAGAAGTTGAAATTCCAAAACAGGGGTTTAATTCCCATTTTGTAGTAATTGCTGACTTACCTCTCCAATTTCAAATCCAACAACAAAATCCCTTGACTCTTCTATTTAAGGATTTAGCCTTTATTTTTCAAAAACTACAAAATGACCCTTATCAGATTTCTAATGTTTCAAAATCATCCATTTGACCTTGATTTTTTACCAAGCCTATTTTAGATCAAATTATACTTTCTGGAATTTTCAGTTTAACCCCACAATATATAAGTTTAGTCCAAAATCTTTATTTAACTATAAAATTCTTTCTTTTAAGCCCCAAAACTTATATTTTTGATCAATTTTCACATACAAAAAAGCCACAAGCTATTTTTATAAATATGATTATTTTAATTAGAAATTAGTATTAACTCCCGAGGCCTAAATCATGTTAAATCTACATTGTAGGTGACGAGGAATCGAACAATTAGGCTTTCTACTTTCGAGCTTGTGCATCCATTACTTGCTATTGAGGTTGAGGTAGGGATTTTCTTTACACATTTTAAGTGTTAATTTAATTGTCCTTATTAAATGTTTATATACATGATTTCATGAATTATTTACTTGCAAATGTGATTTTAATAGTTGAATTTGATGTGAATATTATACGTGAAATGTTCTATGATTATTTGTGTTAAATGTCAAAGTATGGCTTCGGCCAATGGCAAAGTAGGCTTCGGCCAAATGGCAAAGTATGGCTTCGGCCAATGGCAAAGTAGGCTTCGGCCAAATGACAAAGTAGGCTTCGACCAATGGAAAAGCAGGCTTCGGCCAAATGGCAAAGTATGTGTGTGGCTTCGGCTAATGGCAAAGTATATGTGTGGCTTCGGCCAATGGCAAAGTATATGTGAGGCTTCGGCCAATGGCAAAGTATATGTGTGGCTTCGGCCAATGGCAAAGTATATGTGATGACAAGGTATATGTGCTCGAATTCATTATATTATGCTATTTTATATTTAATTTGGACAATTAGAATCCCTACTGAGTATGTGTTACTCACCCCTATCATTTTAACTATTTTCAGATGAAATGGGTGGATGCGCTGCCGATGTTGGGGATAGCCAAAGACTTTACACTAGTTATATCACTTTTGAAATGGTGACTGTTTTCAAATTCAAACAAATGCGACGTACTATCTCGTAATTTATTATAATATTATTAATATTTATTTTTAATCTTAGATAATATTCTAAGTTTGCTTACTTCATAATTATTTTTGTTATAATTTATTTTAAACTTCAGTATTATTTCTCGAGTTATCTATTTTATTTTAAAATATAAAAAAAAGGTAAGTGGTACAGTGAAACCTTTATAATTAGACTATGTTTTATAAACTCAGAGTAGCGCAGCGAAAGTGTGATGGATTTTTGAATTTATTAATAAAATAGTTTCATTTATAAAAAAAATACATTCTTTATTTTAGTAACGCTCAAAAAACCCTTTAAGCGGGGCGTTACATATTCTGACGATGGAAGTGACTCCAGCTCAGAATCAGAGTGAAGAAGAAATCCTTCAGCAGACGGTCAGGGAGGATATGTCAGGATTCCTCTCTCACACTACGGTTTCTCATAAGACTCTTATGAGAATTATGAAGGAAGATCCAAAGCTTCAAATTTATGATGGTTTCACCATTGGAGCGATGGAAAAGGCTTTGGATAAGATTGGTTTTCGTAATAGAAAACACCAAATTATCCACAGGGTAACAACCGGAGAATTTGCCATTCCGATGGAGTTTACCGGTAACCTGATCGAGATGCAGTTGGTCCTTTTTAGAGAAATACAAGAGATCAAAAGCAGAATTAAAAGAGAAGTTGCAAATACACTCTCATGGATTCATATCGGAGCCATAAGAGTCATTATAAAAGCAACATTCAAAGAAGGAATAGATTCACCACTCAATCTTGCTATCTTTGACAAGCGAATCTCACATCTCAAGGATTCATGCCTTGGAGCGGTTACAGGAAATTGGCATTTAATGTCTATCCTAGATTACATACAATTTGGGACATCGAGATTTCAATAGAGTCCTAACCCTTCATCAAGATTTCAAAAGAGATGATTTGATGAAAGAAGGGAACAGACCCTACTCGATCACATACAAGATATCCTATGCTCTCTCGATACACATCATTCAGAAGTATTCTTGAGAAAGGAATTTATTGAAGTCCCAAGAATCTTCGAGGACTTTGCTAGGGTGGTTTTACCAGAAATCATTGAGTCTCCAACTATCAAGGAGATCCATATGAAAATACAAGATCAACCAGTCTTCAACAAAAGTCGAAGTCTTAGAGTTGAGCCAAGAAGGATATCTTTCCAATAGGACAGAATGACGAGTAGCAGCCGTTGGGAAGAAAGGAGACCAAGTACAGTTCAGCGTATCCCAAATGTTTTCAAAATAGCAGGAGAGTGAAATGTCGAAGGATGGCGAGAAGTTGAAGTAATATTCGACATCACTCAAAAGGATAATATTTTTCCTTTTGATGTTCTATATTATCTCCAACAACCAATAGTTGGAAGGTATCAAGGAAGCCTGAAGATAGGTGAAATTGAGTTGACTATCACAGGAGTTGCGGGAAAAATCCCAGAACAATTAATATTGGGAATTGAATTTCTCGAGGATCATAAACCTTGGGAAAGATTACAATAAGGAATGAAGTTCACAGTGGCTGATAAAAGATACAGAATTAGATGACCACTAGTCCTTTCTCCATATACATTTCTATCGGAATGTTATATGCGATTACAAAGCCGAGTATTTTACCGCCTATATTGATTCAAAGCGGAATCACATCTTTGCCAAAGCAGGATGTTTTTCTAAAGAAATTGAGAAGATTTACCGGCTATTGCGGGAAGAGATTTCTCAAAAAGAATTCTTATTCTTAACAGAGAATTAAACAAGCGAGAAATCATGATCGGAGGCGCAGGCGTACCCATGGTACAAAGTGAAGACGCCACCAATCTATTTCCATGATACAGGAGCAGATGTTTTGCTAGGAAACAATTTCCTACAAACATTCAAGCGATTCACACAGGAAAATGAGACAAGAAGACTTATTTTCACAACATTATGTGATCATAAGATTATTGTCCAAAGACTGCGACAAACATTTTATAGAAAAATGCCTATTAATTTTCGCAGCAAGCGTGGTGATGAAGCCAAACTCCGAAATCCAAAAATGGCGGATCGAAGGAAATTTGGTGAAGAATTATTATCCTATAGACAATTCGGTTCGAATTACAAGGATAAGAAAATATGGGATAATAACTTGTATTCATTCAGAGTACAAGGAGAAGAACGAGTAACTCCAGAGGCTATTTATGGATGGGATAAATACCTTTAACCCCCCAAACTATTCGAACTTTTACACTTTGTCATACGAACTTTAAAATGTTACACTTAACCCCCTCAACTTCGCGAAATTTTACACTTTGCCTAAAATTCCGAATTTTACCCCTAGTTTCATGACAGTTGGTTTTCAGTTTACCCTCTAAACTTTAAAGTTGTTGCACTTTACCACCTAGACTATAAATTTTATTGCAACTTCTATTTTTACTCCTCATGGTCTTGCGATCCTCGAAAATGGTATCAGAGCCTTGGTTTATTAAAAACTTTTAGTTAAATTTATTATATTTATGTAATTAACAATTGGTGAGGAGAAATTATTCCGAGATTATGGATCCGGACCGATGTCCGAGATGTACCCCTTACAGGACATATCGTCAAATATTGACGATGTATGCACAAGAACACCTTGACCAGGTTTCATATTGGGAATTCCAACATGAAGAAAAAGAATAGGCGGGAGCCGACGGAAACCTTAAGCGCAATGCAAAATGCGAGAATATTATAGGCGATTTGGATGCTTAACCGGACTTATATGTTCACTTGATGAACCTTCAAGAAACGGTTCATGAAAATTCCCATCGAACAATGATTCCGATGGTGTACTGAGTGGAATGAGATACTTCCGGACAAATCTAAGTTCTCCGAAGATCTTAGAGAAGTCGGAAGACAATGCGCGAGAATTATGGCAACCGCCATATTCATCTACCCAAAGACATAAGTTCACGGATCTAGAACCGGATGGAGAGCGATGGTGAAATATCGAAGAAACTCTTGAACTCCTTCATGATATTCAGAAACGAGTCAAGAACCTGGAGGACAGGCCGAGTTCTTCCGGAGGAAAGAAGCGTATAGATTTCGGGATAGTACCCTATTTACACGAAAAAGGGAAACCAATCGAAGTTATACGAAAAATGACAGATGAGGAGAAGCTCCTTGCTCTTATCAAAGGAAAATCCATCAAAAATTTAAAAAGTTGGATATGGAAAATATGAATCTTAAAGATCTACATGACCTTGCGAATCCTTCGCAGGATTAGGAATTGTAGATTTAAAGATTAACACGAGGAGATGGAACATTGGTCACCTATGATCCGGCGAGAAGACCAATTCCACCACCACCACCGATTAATCCTAACGTCGAAGAAATACGGGTTCGAATCATGGAGCTCGGGGACGAGAGGATGCCACACGCCGGGATTTCACGGCCCGGGAGTGATCCACTTTCGGGGACGGGAGGTGAAACCTCTTGCGGGAACTAGACAACCCTTTGGAAGGCGAATGTTTATCGAGACGCCTTATGGAAGATCGCACCTCGACCCAATACATCCATATGGGTTGATGTTAAATCTGGACATCCCGATTTTAAAAATAGAGAAGTTCTCATTGATGAATGGGCTTGACTATGAGAATTTCAATTGAGGAACCCTCGATCTTACAAAGGATTCATTCATTTTACTCCTTGAAATGAGTCTTGAAGGATCGGTGAAGATTGCAGGGATATGACCGATGCTAGTACAAAAGGTTCGGTCACATCGGAGAATCACTTAAAGGAATTGTCGATGGTATGGCAAAACTATTCAAAACCCAGTTCATCGGCACAAAAGTTATTTCAAGGGATTAGAGGATGAAAAAGAAAGAGATATAAACAAGCCCTCTATAGCTTGAAGTTATTGATATTTGTCATATTGACGAATATATCAAGTTGTTCACCGAATACCGGTGGAAATCAAGATTGAAGAAAAGGAAGTCGCACAACTATTCTTTGCCAAGATTCTCGAGTCCCGGAGAGAAATGCGTCGGGAATACAAGGATAGAGCGGAAGTAGAAAGCGTGGCGAGAAAAATGTCTTTCCTAAAGGCCAAGTTATCGAATGGTGTTACCAAGCAGCTCTGTCTGACGGGGAATTACAAGAGATTAAGAGGAATTAACAAAGCGGTTCCTCTATGTTGCGTGGATAATGACATCCCAACAATTGTGGGGAGTCAACCAAGCGACACAGAAAGAAGAAGGAGCGAAGCCATCCATACCGCCGAGGAAGCAACAAAAAAAGAAGCAGTCTTCATGGAGACCTAGAAGGTTTTGATCAAAACAAAAAACCGAAGTTACAAAACGGGGCAAAGACCGGCTGGCGGGAGTAGAGCATCGTCATCGAGGGTCTAATCAAGCAAGTACCAATGAGAACACCATGAAGGAGAACTTTCGGGCGTGCTCACACGGAGCAAATGAAAGTTTCAAAGGCTGTAATTCTTTGGACATGCGGAGCAAGAGGGCATATCTCAACGGATTGCCTGGACAATCAAAAAACGAGGAGTCGACAGGTTCGAGGCTACACGAGAATTGAGGAAAGTTGTCTATTATCAAGATCTTATACTGGTGTATCAATTTGAGGATATACCCTCGGATGAAATCATCTATGAAGAAGAGATCTATTACGATGATGGAAGTGACTCATTTCGAGAATAAGAGTGACGAAGAAATTCTTGTGACAGTCGGGGAGGATATGTCGGGATTCCTCTCTCACACGACGGTTTCTCATAAAACTCTTATGAGAATCATGAAGGAAGATCCAAAACTTCAAGTCTATGATGGATTTACAATTGGAGTTATGGAAAAAGCATTGGATAAAATTGGGTTTCGTAACAGAAAACACCAAATTATCCACAGGATAACAACCGGAGAATTTGCTATTCTGATGGAGTTTACCGGTAACCTGATCGAGATGCAGTTGGCCCCTATTAAAGAAATCCAGGAGATCAAAGCAGAGTTAAAAGAGAAGCTGCAAATACACTCTCATGGATTCATATTGGAGCCATAAGAGTCATTATTAAAGCAACATTCAAAGAAGGGAAAAATTCGCCACTCAATCTGGCAATCTTTGACAAGCGAATCTCAAACCTCAAGGATTCATGCCTTGGAGCGATTCTGAGGAAATTTGTATCTTTGGGAAATTGGCATTTAATGTCTATCCTAGAATTGCATACAAACTGGGAGATCGAGATTTCAATAGAGTCATAACCCTTCATCAAGATTTCAAAAGAGATGATTTGATGAAAGAAGGGAATAGACCCTACTTGATCACATACAAGATAACCTATGCTCTCTCGAATACACATCATTGAAGTATTCTTGAGAAAGGAATTTATTGAAGTCCCAAGGATTTTCGAGGACTTTGCCAGGGTGGTTTTACCAGAGATTATTGAGTCTCCAACTATCAAGGAGATCCATATGAAAATACAAGATCAACCAGTCTTCAACAAAAGTCGAAGTCTTAGAGTTGAGCAAGAAGGATATCTTTCCAACAGACGAGAATGACGAGTAGCGACCATTGAGAAGAAAAGGAGACCAGAAAGCGATTCGGCGTATCCCAAATGTTTTCAAAATAGCGGGAGAGCCGAAATGTCGAATGATGGCGAGAAGTTGAAGTAATATTTGACATCACTCAAAAGGATAATATTTTTCCTTGTGATGTTCTATATTATCTCCAACAACCAATAGTTGGGACGGTATCAAGGAAGCACGAAGATAGGTGAAATTGAGTTGATTATCACGGGAGTTGCGGGAAAAATCCTAAACATTAATCTTTGGGAATTGAATTTCTTGAGGATCATAAACCTTGGGAAAGATTACAAGACGGAATGGAGTTCACAAGTGGCTAATAAAATATACATAATCAAATGACCACTAGTCCATTCTCCATATACATTTCTATTGGAATGTTATATGTTGAATACAAGGCCGAAGTATTTCGCCGCCTATATTGATTCAGTGTCGGAATGTACTACAAAGCGGATGTTTTTCTAAAGAAAGTGGAGAAGATTTACAGCTATTGCGGGGAAGAGATTTCTCTAAAAGGATTCTTATCCTTAATAAGGAATTAAACAAGCGTAAATCAAGATCGGAGGCGCGGGCGGTACCCCGTGGTACAAAGTGAAGACGCCACCAATCTATTTCCATGATACAGTGCGAGATGTTTTGCTAGGAAATAATTTCCTACAAACATTCAAGCAATTTACGGGGAAAATGAGACAAGAAGACTTATTTTCACCACATTATGTGATCATAAGATTATTGTCGAGCGGGAAGCATTTCTGAGAAAAATGCTTATTAATTTTCGCAAGCGTGGTGATGAAGCCAAACTTCGCAATCCAAAAATGGCGGATCGAAGAAAATTTGGTGAAGCGTTATTATCCTATAGACAATTCGGAAGCGAAAGGATAAAAAGATATGGGATAATAACTTGTATTCATTTAGAGTACAAGGAGAAGAGCGAGTTACTCGAAGCCATTGCGGGATTATGGATGGGTCTAATGGAGAATCCACAGTGGCGTGACCATTGAAGAACAAATATCACTCGAGGATGTCAAGAAGGATCAAAGGAATTATAATGAATATCCTACGGCATGGTGGGGCAAGAACGAGCTTAAAGCTTCCTTAAAGGTTAAACCTGGAAAGGAGTACGAGTTCGTGAGATTCAAACCAATCCTTATGAATCGGGAAGATCGTGAGGATATGCGAGAAGATACTTAAGGAACATCTTGACCTTAAGTTAATTTCACGGGAGTTTCTCCATACTGGTGATCCAGGATTCTAGTCGAAACCATGGAGAAATCAAAAGAGGAAAGCAAGACTTGTTATTAATTACAAGGGGATTAATAACATTTTGGAGTTCGATGGATACTATATCCTAGCGAGAAAAACATTTGGTTAATCGTATCAAAGGTGCCAGGATATTCTCAAAGTTCGATTGCAAACGGTTTCTACAGATTAAGATGGATGAAGAAAGCAAGTTCACGACTTTCTCTACACCACAAGGACATTATATTTGGAACGTGATACCTATGGGATTGGCTAACGCACTTTTGAGGATATATCAAAGGAAGATGGACAATCTCTTCAAGGATTATTTTAGTTTCATGTTCGTGTATATTGATGATATTCTTATCGCATCAAAGAACATGAAGGAGCATCTTAAACATTTGGAGATATTTTAGGATGTTTGTCACAATGAAGGATTAGTGCTTTCGGAAAAGAAAGCGTGATCGCAACAAACAGATTGAATTTCTCGGGATTGAGATCGATGAATGGAATTATCCTACAAAGTCATATTGTGGAGAAAATACAGGATTTCGGATAAGGTGAAAGACAAAGCGGCTTGAGTTTTCTTGGAGTTGTTAATTTTCTTTGGGATGTTTATTAACAATCTAGCTCATTACGGGGAAGGTGTTTAACCCATTGCTTAAAAAAGATACTGATATTCAAATGGGAGGATGAACATCAAGAAGGAATTAAGACTTAAAGAAGTTTGCAAAAAGCTTCCAAAACTTGCAATTCCACAGGATGAAGATGAATGCGGTTCTTCACACGAGATGCCAATGATTATTGGTGGGCGGCGATTCTTACTAAAGCCACACCAAGCGGTGAAGTGCCATGCGGATATTCAACGGTCCTTTTTACGAGACGGTGAAGCAACTTCGGTGGCATATCAACGAGAAAGAATTCTTTTGCAATCGAAAGGCTTTCAAAAAAGGGCCTTTATTCCTACTCGCTAAGCTAAAAAGTTTATCTTAAAAATAGATAATTCAAGTGTTAAAGCTTTTACGAAAAATTAAATCAAAACCGAGAAAAAGCTAGAATACTTAGATGGCAAAATTTGAATGTCAATATTATGATTATGATATTGTCATTATAAAATCTCATGAAAATGTTCTTGCATTTTCTAACAAGAGATGGAGGAATTGAAGGTGATTCCATCCTCATGACCTCAAGACATCTTGGAGACCTTGAAATGCTACTCCGAGAATTTGATACCCTGGTCATCAATCTTGATTTGGTAGGGAAATTACAAAGGAATGATCGGGACAAAGTAACCGATCGTATACGAGCATGTGTCCGGTCTCACTCTCGGTGAGAACGACATTTCAAGGCCACTCTCTGGGCCGCTAATAAGCAAACGGAGCGTTTAGAGCGCGGGGCTCCCCAACCTGTAACGGAGGATTCAAGTACCTCAGCACAAGTCCTAAGTGGCGAAATGTTGGCTCGAGGAAAAGCGATACTCGGAGTCAAATCCCGAGTTATCACATCAACCCAAAGACGTCGTGCGGGGTAAATGACGAAGATATTAATCTTAGGCCCATAATGGGCACTTCTAAGATTGATACTAACGAGATTAAAGTTTCTTCTTCTTGGCAGGAATACCAGGCGAATTATGAGAAACTAATCACCAGGCAAGGATATCTCGAAAAAACAAAAATTGATATTTCTGGAAAATATCCAAGGGTTTGGATGTTACCAAATTCCAGCCCTGAAGAAGTAAAGAGGTGGTATGAATTTGGGGCTTTGGCCTCAGTCTATACTACTTCACCAGCCTTCCCAGAGATCACAAAATTACCAAAATGGATCCATGAAGAGCGTTATGCGAGTCTTTGGTCCAACAATGACAGCCTAAAACGAGGGGATACATTGGAGCTGTATTTCATAAGTGCAGCAACATAGCCCATCGGAAAAGGTGGGCATGAAGCCTTCCATTACATTAAGCTTCGAAGACGGATGAATGAGCCTTGAAATATCAAGGAGGCAAGTTCGGAAGAAGTACAATTGGCCATGACCTTTTTCAAGATCGATTACTACAAGAAGGGCATGGGGATTGTGGGTCATCTCACGAGGAGATGGACAAGGTCAAGTTTCCGTTCAAATTTTATCAAAATTCAAAGTGAACAGATCTTTCTGTTGAATACTATGACAGAAAAACTACAAGATTTGAGAAGATCTGTTTGAAAAGAAAAGAAATCTTCTGTGGGAAAACAAGCTTTCTTTGGGAGTAAAGAAACTCGCCGTAAATATCGCAATATGGCTCACATCGGCCATTGGGAACTTGGTCTGTCCCGAATGTCAAAACCGAAGGAACCGGAATTTGGCAAAGGATTCGGCCAAAAGTTGATCGAAGAAGAGACGGCGATGGAGAAGAAAAGTCACGAAGTATCAAAGTTTGGGACCACCAAAAAAGTAGATTCCCCGACAAAGTTAAAGAGACATGTGACTCGAGGATAACCCACTCAAGAAAGAGACAAAAAGTGGGTCGGATCTAGTAATTGGCATCCAACTCATCAAGATCTTTGATAATTCAAGTTAATGACGTAAGCAATGACGTCATAAGATTCCATCTAGCTAAAAGCGGAAAAAAAAAAGTCAGTTGGCTTTGGAGCCTTATCAACTTGCTTTGGATACCGCATAAGGAGGGACCCGAGCCATGTGAAGATAGTAAAGTATTCCACTACTTTGACAAGTGGATGGGAGAATCCAAGGAATAGAGGCGACCCTTTACCTCTATATAAACAAGAGCTTTGAAGGCTAAAGGCATCGAACATCTCCTTAGTCTTCTATCAATAAATTTCCTTTGTAAAAATTTGTGGAGTGTTTAGAATTTCAGTGTTTTCGATTTTAGTTTCGATTTTTTAATTTTATGTATAAGAGTGTGATAGCCTTTATGAGAGGCTAAACAGGTTTTCTCCTCCCCAAAAAAGGAGATTCGATGTAATAAATTTTTCTATAAGTTCTTAATAAAAGAGGATTTCTGCTTCAACATGTGTTCATAATGTTCTATTAATTCATCCCGTTTAAGAATTACTTATACGCTTTGGAGTAGGAAACGAAACAAAGGTTTGTCTTTGAGCGATTCTTTGAAGGAGTCGGATAACTTGAGATCATCTTCCCTAAGGGTGAGTTGAGCAATGAGGAGTTGTTTGTCAAACGATATGGGGGCAATAATTTTCGATTTGGTGGTGTTGCGAGCCATCTCACCTGGTCTTTGTTTCGGTCAAAAAAGGTACGAATTTTAAGGAATTTATTAATTTTATGGAAGCATGTTGGGCCGATATGGTCGTAATGGACTATGTTCATTTTCGTCTATAGACCTAATTTGTATACTGATTTAAACTTGAAATGAGAATTTTGATCGAAGTATGTCTGTTGAGTTTATAGGTGGAAACCCGACATGATCCTTTTAAAACTCTACGAATAGAGCTGGATCTAAGTAGGTGTAACAACGCCACGAACAAAACAAGTGACGAGAAAATAAGAATTCTCGTTTCTCGAAAAATCAGAAAAACAAATTGATTACGGAGTAAAATTTTCATATTTAATGATTAATGCAATAAATTTATGATTATGTAGTAGATTGCCACAAAATAGAGTTTAAAGGGATAAGTTGAACTATTGTTTTAAAAAGAATAAAACTAGGGGCAAAATTGTCCATATATGGTAAAGTGTAACGATTTTCATAGTTCGGGGGCAAAGTGTCACGAATTAAAGTTTGGAGGGTAAAGTGTAAAAATCAAGTATAGTTCGGATGTGTAAGTGTATTTATCTCTTTATAAATTAATGATGAGCCTAATGGAGAATCCGCAGAGTGACGTAACCATTGAAGAACAAATATCACTCGAGGATATCAAGAAGAAGATCCAAAGGAATTATAATGAAGATACTTTGGCATGGTGGGACAAGAACGAGCTCAAAGCATCCTTGAAGGTTAAACCAGGAAAGGAGTACGAGTTCGTGAGATTCAAACCAATCGTTATGAATCAAGAAGATCGTGAGGATATGCAGAAGATACTTAAGGAACATCTTGACCTTAAGTTAATTTCACCAGGAGTTTCTCCATACAACGATCCGAGATTCTTAGTCGAAACCATGGAGAAATCAAAAGTGGAAAGCAAGACTTGTTATTAATTACAAGGGATTAATAACATTTTGGAGTTCGACGGATACTATATACCAAGCAGAGAACAACTGGTTAACTGCATCAAAGGTGCCAAGATATTCTCAAAGTTTGAGTGCAAGTCTGGATTCTACAAGATTAAGACGGAGGAAGAAAGTAAGAAGTTTACAACTTTCTCTACACCACAGGGACACTATATTTGGAACGTGATGCCTATGGGATTAGCTAACGCACCCCAAATATATCAAAGAAAGATGGATAATCTCTTCAAAGATTATTTCGCTTTTCATGTTCGTATATATTGATGACATTCTTATCGCATCAAAGAACATGAAGGAGCATCTCAAACATTTGGAGATATTTTCAGATGTTTGTCACAAAGAAGGATTAGTGCTTTCGGAAAAGAAGGCGGTGATCGCAACAAGACAGATTGAATTCCCGAATTGAAATCGATGAATCTGGAATTATTCTACAAATCATATTGTGGAAAAGATACGGGGATTTCGGATCACCTGAAAGATAAGAAGCGACTTGAGTTTTCTTGGAGTTGTTAATTTTCTTGGGATGTTCATTAACAACGGCATATTACGGGGAAGGTGTTTAGCCCATTGCTTAAAAAACATGCGATATTTAATGGGAAGATGAACATCAAGAAGGAATTAAGGAGCTTAAAGAAGTTTGTAAAAGCTTCTTAGAAACTTGCGATTCCCAAGACGAGGACGAATCGGTTCTTTACACGGATGCCGAGTGATGATTGGTGGATGCAGATTCTTACTAAGGTCACACCAAACGAAGAAGTGCCATGCAGATATTGCGCCGTTTATTCACACCAGTGAAGCAAACAGATGTCATATCAACGAGAAAGAATTTTTGCGATCGAGAAGGTTTTAAAAATGGCCTCTATTTTTCTTGGCTAAAAAGTTTACTTTAAAAATTGATAATTCAAGTGTCAGGGCTTTTCGAAAAATAAAATTGAATCAAAACCAGATAAGGCTCGATTACTTAGATGGCAAGCTGAATGTCAATATTATGATTATGATATTGTCATTATAAAATCTCATGAAAATATTCTTGCAGATTTTTTGACACGAGATGGAAGGACGTGTTGCTGACGAGGTCCTTAAACGAGTAAGATATTTTAGGGAAAACCTGGAGAGTCTAGAACGAGATTTTGGGACGTTATGTCTCAATGCGAGATTCTTTGGATGACTTCAACAGGCTGACCAGAAATCCGTTTCTAGTCAAATACGAGCATGCCAGTTCGCTCAAGGACAATTGTTTTTAGCACTGCAAGGGCCTCTCTTCCAGGCCGCATCTCCTACGGTGCAAAAAGGGGCGAATAGAGAACGGGGCTCTAACCCAGAGTTTATGGATTCAAGTACTATAATCACAAGTGTTGCAGGTGATGCATCCGCTGAGGGTGTACAAATTGTAATGAATGTTGAAGCTCCGGTGTCACAACCCGAGTCTTCAAGTCAACCCAGCACCTTTGGGGTAAAAGAGGGAGAGTTGAATCTTAGGCCACAGACCGGCAAATCTAAGGTTCAAATTGACGAGATTAAGATTTCTCCTATGCAGGTATATCAACGACAATGGGAGAAACTAGTTACAAGAAGAGATATTAACCCAGAAAAAACTATAGTTGATATCTCAGGCTAGTATCCCAGGGTTTGGATGAAGCCAGGAAGTCATCCAAATGAAGTACATGAATGGTATACGTTTGGAGCTCTAGCTTCAATCTATACTGTATCACCAGGATTCCCAGAAATTTCGAAATTACCGAAATGGATTGGGGAAGCAGTTTACGAACATTTTGAGTCAACAATTCTAAGGTAAATTGGGTATAATGTAAAATGAATTATTTTGGGACCGAAGGTGCAACCTTTGAAAATTATGGGACTAAATATGCTGAATTTAATATCTCGGGACTTCTTTTGCAACAATCTTAATCCTATGGGACTATTGCGCAAACGTGGGACTAAAATTGTAATGATGAAAATCTTATGAGACCATAGATGCAATTAACTCTGGAACGTATAAAACATTAATATTTATGATGTTGTTGAATCTGCAGCTCACTCCTAAGTATTAAAGGGATCTCTAAAGTCCTGGGAAGTCCAATAAAGTCCTTCGAGTAGTAATTTCTAGCTTGCGAACAAGCCTGCAAGAGTGCAACATGAACAAATAGTGAGAAGCGTCGACGAAGCCATAATTTCTTCACAATTGGGGCAACAAAATAAATACAACTACAAACCACATAAAAAATAATTAATGGGGACACACTTTATTTGAATTTAGCTAATAACTTTTTAAAAATAAATAATAAGTAGTAAAAAACTGTTTAAAAACAACTAGTGGGGCACAAATTTTAGTTTTTAAAAAACATAACTATAATACAATTTCTAAAAATAAATACTAAATACTAAAAAGACAAAAAAAAAGATATATATATATATATATATATATATATATAAAAGCAAGTTATGGGGGCATGTGCCCCCACAATGAGTAAGTGCATCGGTCTATGGTCAAAACGGCTCTGGGTTGTCCTCGAAAAGCCCTCTCTGATGCTTAAGTCAGTAATATTTCTGAATATAATCCAAAACACAGAGTAATTAGTAAGTTAATTGAGATTATTTACAAATGAATGGGGAGTAACTATTTCTACTCGGAACATTTGGCCTCATGGGACTGGCATTTGCACATAATACATATATTCTTAGGAAACTGAGATACACATAAATTTGAAACATCATAACATTCCAAGACTGAACTTATCATCCATAACCATAATTCTTGAATCCCAAAACTCACAAAATCCACAAAGAATTATGGACTCAATAATAACAAATATTTTCATGGATCAAAAATAATTTCGATTCTCAATATTTCAACATGAATAGGTTATGGTACCACTTATTGGAATTTAGCCTTAATGAAAAATATTTGAATCTCAAGACCATTCATGTTGGAGTATCAAGAATCAAGACGAATAAGCAGAAGCATACTTGAATGCATGGTTATTTTTGAATTGTATCGAATCGTTTATGTGGTATGGATCTTCCAAATGATTTGGTTCTCCTTTGGGTTTTTCTTATGAGACTTTGTAGAAGGAATACATAATTTTCCATCTTGTAAACATTCGTTTGGGGACCATAACCCCATTATACAGAGCCACAAGGCTCCCTAAGGAAGCTAATATAAATAGCTTACCAAGGAAGCTAACTTGAATGGCTTCCTAGTCCCTAGAAAGCTAGCTTAAATAACGTATTACTTAAATTTTTCTTGATTATTAATTTTGTCCTTCAATAAATTGGAAATTACTTATGGTATCGACACATCTGATTCCACATATGTTTTGATATCCTTTTAATCCAAATTAAAATTTGGTAGATTAACTTACGGAAACTATGCACATTAATTTAATGTATGTTAGTCCAAATGTTAATTTTCCAACATAAATTACTGATTAATCTTAAAGGTGGTGCTTTAAATAAGAGCATCACATTGGAGGTTTTTGGAGAGGGTTTTTAGGGAAAAAAATTGTGGAAAAAACCTCAAATTGAGAGAATGAGATTTGAGGTTTTGAAAAAACTAAAAAAAAATATTGAGAGGTTTTTTTTTTAAGAAATGTAAATTAGGTGTGGACTCCATAAAAAAGTTGTAGGAAGTTTTTCGATAGTGGAGAAAAGAAAAAAACAAATTCATGTGGAATAATGAAACCCACAAAAGAGAGGTTTGAACCTCTTATCATTAGGTTATTTCAAAAATCAAACTAGAACTTTTTTTCCTCTCTCTTCTCTCTACCCCAAACAAAAGTCCCTAACAAATTTCTCTTCCCCTCCCTCTCCATCTCACAGCCGCTCCTCTCTCTCTCCCCCCCCCTCCTTTCTTCCCCCTCCTCCCCTCCATGTTTCCTATTGGAGGGCCAACAATGGCGGTCCCTTGGGAGTCCGAAGGTGGCCGAAATTTTTGGTCCAGGGTGAAAGCGGGTCGGAGCTCCACGGAGGTGTCTCATAGCTGAGTAGACGATGGGCTGCAACAGTAGATTTGGGAGAGGGAGACGCATTTTTCTCTTTTATTTTTTTTTCTCGCTTTTTAGCTATATGATGTTGTATTTTTCTTATTTTTTTGAGTCTTTGTTTTCCCGGTTGAATTGAAACTCGTAGGCTGGCCAGTAATTTCTGTTTTGCAATGCGTGATGTAGCTCGTACCCGGATTGTTCTAGTTGTGGGTCTCCCTTGCGGAGTGCCTAGTCCTCCTTTTGGAGGCGGTTTAGTCTCCAGTCGGAGTGCGTAGTTTTTTTATATTTGTTTTGTTGTTTTTAGTTTGTTTTTCTTTGAGTCGTGTTTTACTCCCTCAATTAGTGATTAATTTCATCTTGTGCGGAGCTTTCCCTTTGACATTGATGTTTGTTCAAGGTGGCCTTTTTGCCAGTTAGCAGTATAATTTTGTTCTCTAGTTTTTAATATACAAGCTATCGTTTCGAAAGAAAAAACCAAAAGAACTGGAGAAAAGGCTAGGGTGACAAGGGGTGAGGCAGCACCGACAAGCTAGGGTCTAAAATGTAATTTGGCAGCTGTAATTTATTTACAACAGTGAGCTGGGAATAGATTGACCGAATTCCTCGTTTAATAACATTGCATTGTCGTCGTATACATTATTTTAAATAATATTCCCATAATTCTGTTGATTCCTTGTAAAATCAATCTCACATCTACACGTAAGTCGTAACATACTACATATATCCTATGTCATCTTTCTTTTGGATCCTATTGTTCATAATATTCCTTAAATGACCTAATAATTGTTTATTATATCACAACAAATTACGATAAGGGAATCGTGATGTGAATTGTGAATTTTAAACTGTAAATCCTAACCTACTTTTCTTTCAAACTCTCTCTTCCTTATGTTATCCTGTTTATTCTTCATCGTTAACGATTGTGTTGATTCTCGTTTTTGATCAACAAGGAAATAACTCTCAATTATATGACTGGAAAAATAAAACTAAACACCTGGAAATTATGTGAAGTAGCTGAACTGCCTTTTTATTAATAATGTCGAGCATAATATTTCTGGTCGGTTTTTTATATTGAATTTGAATTTTACAAGTTATATAGTGTTTTTCTCTCTTGTCATTTTTCTAATAAATGAGATCTATTTATATTAATACAATTAGTGGCTAAGTAATCATTATATCTAAGATAAATATGGGACACTTGTCCTCTTGATGTGCACGTGGTGCATGGTGGCCATGTGTTGAGAGGTACTTGTTGACTTGTCCCGTTGATGTGTTGACTGGTGGCACCTTGGTCTGCCATTGGTGAAAAAAATCTACTTAGTGGGAGAATGTTGAGTGGAACACTCACTTGAATTATTTTTGTTGTAGTGGGTTGAGCTCGGCTCGGTCCACGTCATTTGGCCTCGGTCCATGTCATCTAGTCAGTCTACATCATCTTGGAAGGCCTACGTCATCATTAGAATGGCCACGTGGATACATTTTCTTCCAACTCGGCTCGGGTATCATCAATGGCTCCCAAGTTAAATGCTGAGGGGTAGATTTTTCGAAACGGTTTTGAACTTTAATTTGGAGAGAGAGAGAAAAGGTCAAACAGTTTTTAAAATGCTGACAGTTGTCAACTGACCATTAATGCCTGAAACATCGCATTAATTTGATCCCATGATGATAGACACGTGGCAACTTTCTATTGGACCGTCGTGGCATGGGAACCGAGATGACGTGACAGTTGCCCAGTTTTTGAAATTAGAAAAGACGCGCCTTTTCAACTAGCGTGTGACTTTCGAGAGAAGTTAACCTATAAATATGACTTTTTTCCTTCATTTTCCACTTTCGCTTTCATTCCAAACATATCGGCTTTTGTAGAGACCGAGCAGAAGTTTTCAGGTCGGCTTTGAGAGAGGAGACTCAAGGATACTTAGGTAATCTTTAAAAATTTTGCTTTCTTTCTTCCTTTCCATTCTTTTTCGAATAAATGTGTCCGATTCCGCTGACGATAGCCAGAATCGAGATTATAGCTAGGAAGTTGAGGTTGAAGATCCCCTGTTGGAGAGAGAAGTGACTCCAGAAGGTCCCATCATAATCGACATTTCCATCTCCAACGTTAGTCCCAAACAAGAGGTTCCGTCCAGTGAAAGGTACGTGGTGTTTAACGCTACCCCCATTATAGTGATCCTTAGAGGCAAAGTGTATAAAACACGAGTTATCTCGGAAGATGAGTCGTAACGGGGAAGAAAACCTAGACGAATAGGAAGATAACCCAGAAACTTGAACATGGAGCCTGAAAGTAGTGACCGCGAGTAGGTTGACGTGCCGGAGGATGTGGCTGCTGCAGAGGTCCCCGAAGGGAGTGGGGATGAGGAGCCTGGCAGCCCAGGTGGAATTGGGCATGAGGCCGCGCCAAATAGAGCTGAGGCCATAGGGCCAAGTAGTAGGCCCCCTAGGACTACGGGGGAGGATTGGTCGGAGACCGACCAGAACCATCAATTGGGCTTAATGATGCCGCACGAGCTGGAGACCCTTTACCAACGACATCAATTCCCTTCGTCCATTCAGTTTTGGTTTCCTGAGCATGATGAGGTGCCCGAGCTGCCGCCCACAGGATGCATCACCATGTATGCTCACAACATTCTGTTTGGGTTGAGGTTCCCCCGCCAAAATTGATTACAAAGTGTTTTAGGAGGTGGAGTACGCCCTTGTTGAGTGCACCCAATGACCAGGGGCAGTTGATCGGCCGCTCGTGCTTTTCTCCTACCAAGATTATCCGCGCCCATTTCAAGGATTTAAATGAGTTGTTCGTGTGGAAGGCGACCCAGGTAGCGTGAGAGGTCTACCTTCCGGGTGGTTGTTAGGAATTTTATTGTTTAGATTTTGATGAATGCCATGTAAAACTTAGAATAGAAAGTTGGCACCCCAATTCTTGTTGTAAAATGCATTGTAATGAATAGAGTGGCCAAGCCGAGTCAAGACTACGCCCTAACATGCAAGAAGACAATCAAGATGGAAGGAAGACTCTTTGTGAGACAATTTGAGTATGGCAAAAGAAGAGTAGACGGGAACACTATCGAAGAAGCGGTGAGATGCGGTGAGTGGAGCATCATCAAGTCAACTCAAGAAAAGCCAAGTCTCAAGTTGAAGTGACGGAAGAGTCATCCAATGATTGGAAGTCGACTCTAAGTCACCTGGGGAAAGCAAGGAAATGCAGTAAGTCGAGATAAAGAAAAGAACCGTTGATTAAATCAAGAGATTTACTTAAACAAGTAATATCTCCATACAACCTTTCTTGGAGTGCTCGAGTCCCGAAGCGTGCAAAAGGAATGAACCAATGGGAAGCACGACACCGTGTCGAACTCGAAAAGGTGAAAAGAATAATTCATACGAGGAAACGGCAATTCCAAGCGCGCAAGCCAACGACGCAAAGTGACTTTCAAAAAATAAGCCTATCTCTTCAACGGGCAAATTTTTGAAAGTTCACTATAAAAGGCCGAGGAGTTAGTTTGAAAAAAAAAGGCATGAATGACACATACGTGAGATATACAAGCACATTAGAAAAATCGAAACAATCTCAATCCTCAAGCCTACATTCCAAGTACATCAATCCAACACTTACCCGTGAAGGAAGAGAGCTTCAACTTGATTGAAGAGGAAACCTTTGAAAACAAGGGGTCTACTTTCCGGGAAGGATTGTAGAAAAGTTCAAAGTTGAACTAAGTCTTAAGAATTTGGAGGGCTTCGTGATCAAATCCAAAGAGCTTGAGCAAGTGAGTGTAGTAGCAAGGCAACCGCCTGTGAAGAAGCCGAGTCGAACGAGAAGCCGGTGAGTGATCAAGGCGTCTCAGATCGAGTCCCAAAGGATCAAGTCACTGTTGTGATCAAGACTTGTATGGGACATTACCACTTTGTAAACCGATCATTACTTAGTGGATTCCTCCAGGAGTTGGAGAAGAGAGGAGTAGAAGAATTACCCCATCTTCGAACCTCTATAAAAACTTTATCTTGTGTCATTTACATTTCAAAGATTTAAATTCCTCGCACTTTTAATTGCTTATATCTCACGATAAATTTGCTATCCATTTGATAATTTACAAGTACTAAATCAAGCTCTAATATCTTGCTTAATCAAACTTAAGGGTGTTAAGTCTTCCATTGAAAATAAAACCACAATTTGAGTTAAATTGTAGCCAACAATTTGAGTTACTCCATCAACACTCAAACCGAAATCGTTGAAAGATTAACTCTTGAGTGACTAATTCGATTGTC
The DNA here is from genome assembly GCA_016081115.2 of Rehmannia glutinosa. Lineage (NCBI taxonomy): Eukaryota > Viridiplantae > Streptophyta > Magnoliopsida > Lamiales > Orobanchaceae > Rehmannia > Rehmannia glutinosa. The sequence continues at coordinate 69,142,070 of CM071926.1, read as the reverse complement.
CCTCAAGGACACAACGTGTAGAATTAACTCAGAGATTTAAAAGGACTAAATCGAAAATTTGGTAAGGTTTATTCAACCCCCTTCTAAACCTTACACTTACACCCCTTGGGACCTACAAGTGGTATCAGAGCGGTTGGTTCATTGAACCCTCCGCACCGGTTTCTTCGAACTAGATCTCCAAATTTTTCAAAGTCGCTTTAGTACTTAAACTTTCAAAACTCTTTTTATTAAAAGTCATTATCATGGAAGCAAATCTAACACGCATCCCTATGTTCACCATTGAAGAATTTGATGATTGGAAAATTCGTGATGTGTGCTCATCTATCAAAGATTACATGATGAGATGTGGATAGTGATAGAAGATGGGCCTCTACAAATATTAAAAGTGAACACAATGCACGAAGAGTTGCGGTGAAGGAGAAGAAGATCTCGCTCCCGGACTACGATCATGGTTGAAAAACCAAGAAGCGAGTGGACAAATGATGACGAGAAAAAGATACAACCTGGATAATGTAGCCAAGGACATCCTCTACAAAACCTTGGACAAAGCCATGTTCAACAAAGTCAAATCATGCAAAACGGCTAAAGAAATCGGGACAAACCGACATTAATTTGTGAAGGCTCGAGCAAATCAAAGAAAACAAATTATCAAGAGTCGTAAGTTTGAAAATTTCAAAATGATCTCAGGAGAGAATCTGGATCAACGGACGCTCGGTTTCTGTAAATCACAAATGAGTCAGTCTACACTTGGAAAGGAATATACAGAAGGAAATGTGTATGAAGATCCTAAAAAAGTCTTCAAATTGAATGGGAAATGAAGGTCATGGACCGAGACATTCCATGGACCTATCAAAGACATCCAACCATGAACTATTCTCGGACCTCAAAGCCTATGAGTTTGAGTGAGAAGAAAAGACCAGGAAGAGACATTTGTACCCAAAGCGGTGCTCTAATTGTCAAAGATGGGAAGAGAGCGAGGTCAAAGAAGCAATTGACCCAAGAAGAAATAGCCCGATGGTTAAAAGATTTAACAAGTTCTTTAACAAGAACTACAAGAGAGGAAAGGGTGAATCTTCCAGAAGACACTCACCTCCCTCCAAATCAAGGGATGATAGGCCAACCAAGAGAATGATCATCAACAAGTTGAGTATCAAAGGGCTGACAACTCAAGAGTAGAAAGAGTCGATCAAAAGGTGAATATCTGTGTTGGAATTGTAGACAACAGGTCACTATGCCATTGATTTGCTCATATCCATGAGTCAACAAGTACATGAATGAAGAAGAAAGAAAGGTCTTGAGAGAGAAAGAAGACAAGAAAAGAAAAAGGCAATGATGGTCTGCGCAGAGCTGGAAATAAAATGACCAAGTCAAGAAGAGGTGATTGATTCAGAGAGCAAAGTGAAGGCGACTACTCGAGTGACTGAAGAAGAAGCCTTCGACCGCTTAATGGCCAAAGAACAAGATCAAGAAGATGAGGTACAATCTAATTCAACAAGCTCGGACACTAGTGATAGTGATGTGACACACACACTTCATCACCTCTGATCTTTATGATTCATTAGGCAAAATGATGAAAGATTTTGAGCACATTAAATCCTCACACACACTATTGAATGAGGAAAACAGCCTACTTAAAGGTCAAAACTCAAAGCTGACTAAGGAGTTGAGTACTCTAAGTCAAATAGCTATTGAAAATGAAAGTTTAAAGGCTGAAAATGCTAAATTAGTAGCGAAAATCTGCTATAGAAAAGAGGGAGAATGACCTCAAAAATGTTATTGCCTCATTCACTAAGGCATCTAAATCATTGGATGATCTTATTATGAGTCAAAGAGAATGTGGAGACAAGACAGGCTTAGGATTTAATTCCTTTGTGCCATGTCAAACCTCAAGAGTAATTTTGGAAAAAGGATCTTCAAGTCATGAAGAGTCTGAAAAACCCAAAACTCTAAATGTTGCACACACATTCACTCCAAAGCACAATACTAAGCAAAGCGGCCTTGGTTACAAAGGAAAAGGAAAACAACCGAGTTGAGTATGCCGAAAGGGCAGTGAGAAGAGATTCAAGGAGTCCTCAAAGCAAACTCCTAAGTAGAAAATACTCTGTAAAGAAGAAACAGAGCTACCAAAAATTCAGAAAATCCATAAAAGAAATACATATGATGGGAATGGTAGAAAATATCCAAGCAAGTGATTGGAACAATGTGAACTATCAAAGCATAGACTTATGGAATATAAGCCCCAGTGGCAAAGGCCACAGAACTCAACAAAGGCCATTCCAAAAGTATAAGAGCTTTCATCAAAGACACACATGCACCTAGGCACTACACTCAAAAGCACCACAATTACCCAAGGAAGGCAATTGCTAAAACACATATGCGGGCATGTCTACAGACAAAAGAGACAATTTGTATGAACCTAGAATCCCAAGCAATTTGCGTAATTAATTATGATTATGGCATCGATAGATGGCAACCCCTTAGTCAAATCATTTGGCTATAGGTTGGTTGGATCATCTTACAATTCTAACCCCTCGGGGACCCGGACAAGTATGGGTACCTAAAACTTAATTTCCTTGATTGCGGAGTTCAAAGGAAGTGAGTGCCAAGGAACCTGGTACATGGATAGTGGTTATTCCGGACATATGACAAGAAATAAGAGAAATCTGTCAAAATTCAAGGAAGTCAAAGGAGCCAAAGTCATATTTGGAGGAAATGAAGCTCCTGGTGAAATAAGAGGCATTGGATCCATCAAAAGGAATGGATTAGAAATCACAGATGTTGCATATGTTGAAGGACTCAACTTCAACCCATCGAGTATCGATCGGACTCTGTGACAAGGGCTACAATGTTGGATTCAACATGGGTGTATGCCAAATCAAGGATATTGAATCAAATGAAGTTGTCTTTGCAAGGAAATAGACAGAAGAATATGTATGTAGTGGATTGGTCAATCGCAACACCCAACACATCTACTAGCAAAAAGCACATTTGAATCAAGTTAGGCCGGGCACAAAAAAGCCGAGTCACCCGAATTTCAAAACAATTAACAAGCTAGCAAGAAGTCATCTTGTAGAAGGACTTCGGACTCAAGATACAAGAAGGAGAGTATATGTGATGCATGTCGAAGGGAAAACAAATCAAGTCGTCATTCAAAGAAAAGACATGCCCATCCTCAACAAGAATATTGCATCTACTTCATATGGATCTATTTGGCCCGATGGAACCAGCCACAAAGATAAGTGGAAAGAAATACACCTTGGTGGTAGTAGATGACTACTCAAGATATACATGGACAATATTCATGTGCAAGAAGAAAGAAACCCTACAAAAACTACCACGATGAAGAGAATTCAAAATGAGAAGAGTCAAACCATTATCAAAATAAGATCGGATAGAGGAACCGAGTTTGTCAATGGAATAATAACTGAGTATTGTATTGAGAATGGTATTGGTCATGAACTATCGCAGCAAGGACTCCACAAACAGAATGGAGTTGCGAGAAAGAAGGAAATTAACCCTCAAAGAAGCAAAAAGAAGAACCATGTTAGTCGGGCAGGGTTACCAAAAAGATTTTGGGTCAAGCAATCAACAAAGCTTGCTACACCCAAAACAGATGTATGATAAATAGACAAAGCTGACAAAGACTCCCTATGAGATCTGGACTGGAAGAAAACCAAATGTTGCATATTTCAGGATATTTGGATGTAAATGCTTCATCCACAACAATGGCAAAGACAACCTAAAAGGCTTTTGATGCTAAGGTGATGAAGGTATCTTCTTAGGATACTCGGCTGAAAGCAAAGCCTACTGAAATACTCAATAAAAGAACTATGGTTACTGAGAGGAATCCATTCATGTAGTATTCGATGAGCCAAATGTAAATGGAGAAAACATTGAAGAGTCGGTGATAAGTTGAAACATCCAATCATACGAGAAGAGTCCCTACGCTGCCGAAAATTTGAAGGATTATCAACTCGGAAGAAGATGAGATAGCTGAATCTCAAAAGCAACTGAAAATTTGCGGACTAAGTGACCACGAAAGAGCCGACCACAAAGAACACAACCGCAAGTCGACTGAATCCAGCCTAACTTACTCCAACCTGATGTAAGATGGTCGAGAGACCATCCACCGAACTTGTCATTGGAGATATGAGAGAAGGTGTCAAAACAAGATCCAGAACTCAACAAGAAGCTATGTTCACATGCTTCATTTCGCAAATAGAGCCAAAAGATGTGTCACAAGCATTGGATGACACACATTGGATTCAAGCTATGCAAGAAGAGCTGAATCAGTTTGAGAGAAATAAAGTATGGGAACTAGTGCAAAGACCCATACATCAAAATGTTATTGGAACCAAATGGGTATTCAGAAATAAGATGAACGAGGAAGGCCTGTGGTAAGAAACAAAGCAAGACCGGTAGCCAAAAGGATATTGCCAAGAAGAAGGGATAGATTTTGATGAAACATTTGCCCCTGTAGCAAGATTGGAAGCTATAAGGATGTTTCTTGCCCATGCAGCTCACAAGAATTTCATTGTATATCAGATGGATGTAAAAAGTGCATTCCTAAACGGTTTATTGGAAGAAGAAGTATATGTTGAACAACCTCCAGGATTTGAGCAGAAGACTCTTGGAGACAAGGTATACAAACTCAAGAAAGCCTTGTATGGATTGAAACAGGCACCCAGAGCATGGTATGATACCCTGTCACAATTCCTAACTGAAAATGGATTCACAAAAGGAAAAGTAGATAGAACACTTTTCAGAATTCAAGACAAGAAGAGTATACTGCTTGTTCAAATATATGGATGACATCATTTTTGGATCCACTAACAAAGAGTCATGGTGAAAAATTCTCAAACCTCATGCAAAGCAAATTTGAAATGAGCATGATGGGAGAGTCGACATTTTTCCTTGGACTTCAAGTGAAACGGTGAAGGATGGAACCTTCATAAGTCAAACAAAATATACAGAGATTTAATGAAGAAATTTGGTATGGAAGAAAAGTCTTAGAAAAATACCAATGAACACATCATCAAAATGGACATGGATGCGGATGGCAAGCTCGTAGATCAAACAAGATCTGAGCACTTATTGGATCATTGCTCTATCTCACAAAGAAGCGTGCGGACATCACCTTTCCGTAGGTGTATGTGCAAGATTTCAATCTGCTCCAAAAGAGAGCCATATGACAAAGAAACTAAGAGAATATTGAGATACTTGAAAGGAAGCCAAGAAGTAGGCCTATGGTATCCAAAGGAAGGTGGATTCAAGCTAATTGGCTATTCGGACTGACTCATTTGGATGCAGAGTGGGACGGAGGAAGAGCACTTGTGCACTGTCAAATGCTAGGAAACAGACTAATTTCTGGTTTAGCAAGAAGCAAAACTCAATAGCCACTCTGGTGAGGCGGAGAATACATAGCCATGGGCAAACAAGTTGTGCCCAAGTCCTATGGATGAGACAACGGTGAGAGACTATGAAGTTGAAGAAAAAGAAATTCCAATCATGTGTGATAACACAAGTGCCATTGCAATCACTCAAAATCCGTGTTGCACTCAAGAACAAAACATATAGATGTCGATATCATTTCATAAGAGATCATGTTGAAAAGAAGGACATTATCCTGGAATACATCTCAACCGATAAACAACTAGCCGACATCTTCACAAAACCATTATGTGAGTCAAGATTTGAAGAACTCAAGCATGAGTTAGGGTTAATTGAGTGGTGACAGGACAAATCAAAGAAGAGCATTAGAACGAAAAAGAAGTGAAAAAGAGCCGAAAAACAAAAATCAACTCAAGAAATCACCAGACGGAAAGACAAATACACCGAGTCGGTGATAGCCGAGTCACCAAGAGAATCGCGAGGAGTAGAGTTAAATCGGCTAAGAGATAAGTGAATAACTTATGAGCAAAGTGACAAAAACGCAGATCATTTTAACTTAGCGGGAATGTTTTAAGGAACACGTCAAAGATAATGATGATGTGTACTGACATAAAGCCGCACACTAAGCTTATGATTGGATATAAATGTTGCCGCATTAAATACGAGGCGTGAAATGCTCAATAGGGCGCGAAATCCAGCCGTTGATTTCGATCACAATTCAAAACCGCCCGCACGCCCTTTCATAAACCATATTTAAACCATTTTCGTCAGTTTCTCTCTCACACTTCTAAAACCGTTCATCTTTTTCTCTCAAAAGCAAAGACAAACTACTCGAAAAACCCTATCAACATTCAAATCAATTTCGAGACTTTTCTTGATATAATTCTGAGAAATGGCACCAACTTACGACTTTACTAAGTTAGGAAAGCAAATCCACACCCGGTTCGACGGTGGATTTAAACGGAATGGTGAAGCGGTCAAGCGACACCTTGGTAAAGAAAATCGCGGAAAAGTTGGAAACGCCCGGACTAAAACCGTTTCTAACGCTGGAATATCCTATGACCTATGTGGAGGAGGTCGCACAATTTCTACGTGAATGCCGAGATTCACGACGAAGGAATCAAGTCATCCATTCACGGGAAACGGTGACTATCACCGCCAAGGATTTGGTGAATATTGCTCACTACTGGAAGGAGCAAATCGAAATTAAGAAAGCGATGTAAACTTGGGTGACGCATGGAAAGAAATAGCCAAGTCCGATCTTTTGATAAAATTATATACACAACAAACAAGAGATCTTTGAAGGAGGATTATCACAAATTGTTGGACATAGTTGCCAAATGTATCGACATCAAATTTGGCGGCTTTGACCAACTATCAAAGGCAAAGCTGATTGTGATGGCGCAATCATCGAAGAAAGAAAAAGAAGATAAATTGGGCTGAGTTTATCTACGAGACTACGCCGAACGTGGGGAACAAGTCCTTCAAAGAAGATGGCACATTTGGAGGATCCCGGGATATGGCCTAGTGATTGGCGGCTATTGGAGGTGAAAGGAGTCCTCTTAGACATGGGAAGGCCTTCCATGTTAACAAGAGGATGTTGAGCTAACCTCTCTGGTGCTCGAAGCGAGCTTATGCCAAGAGAGGCGACACGGTGAGGGGAATGGTGACCCGAAGATACAAACCGCTTCCTCTCCGGCCTAAGAAGAAAGTCGCCCTGCCCTGCCATAAGAAGACGCTGCCCCAAAGAAAGAAAACCAAACATGCACACCCCAAAGCCGTGTCACTGCCCCTGCAGAGGTCGAGAAGGACTCACAAATACCTTCTCCGATCGTCAAAATGAGGAGAAGCGACAAGCCCCGGACGGCCGGCTCCTCGAAACAAACACCAAAGACTGCCCCCGCCGCCCAAGACTCGAGAGGACACCGCCTCTCGAACTGTAAATTCCCTGGTACAAACCAGAGACGAAGAAGACTCGTCAAGCGGTCGAACGAGGAGAAACCAGCTGGTGAGTCGATTCTCGGCTAGCACAAATACCGGAGACTCTGGAGAAGTAGAGTCTCGGATGTAGTTGATGAAACAGCCAAGTCTCTTTGAAGGCGATCAGCAGAGGCAACTCGAAGACACTGTGTAGCTCACACAAACAAACACAAGAAGAACCAGCCCAAGCCGGTATCAAAGCAGATAGTGATGTAATGATCCTATCTCCACCTTACCCGGACATCCAAAATCGTCTGCGTGAGTGGAGAAAATGGAAGTTGAGCAAGTCAAGGGAACAGTTCCAACGGCCCGAGTTCATAGAAGAAGAAGAGGAATCGCTAAATTTCCTTGGATTAACTATCGTGCTCCCAAAGACTTGATGAGGACAAGCGCTTAGACATCCTGCAGATCTACAAGGACGGGAGAGAGCAAAGCAAAGTGAAGAAGCCGAGAAGCACGTGAGAAGGCAAGCATCCGCCTATCTCGGCACCACGTAACACTTCCATCCTCTTCTTGATGTCTTCTCGGATAGTGATGAGGATCCGGAAAATTTCCGCCCGCGAGAAGAGTTACAAATGCAGCAAGCCTTTGCATGAATCAAGAATTCTTCACGAGCAAAGACTAATGGAGGGACTAGGAGAGTCCTCCGAACCACTGTTGAAATCGATCCTATGGGAGTGGTTGACAAATAGCTTGTGATGTTGCGGCTACCACTTGACTCACTCGAAAAAGAAGGCAATAAGGAAATGGCGATGAAACGGGCTAGTGGGGACCCGATCGAGCCAACCCCTATTGAAGGTGTCTTTGCCACACCGCCCCAACGGTGAACCATCGATTCTGCAACAATGAGTCCGGGAGACGAGTGACCCCACTCCAAGTCACTCAGTGGTGCGCCGAGGGGGAAACTCCTTCCACCTGCAGGCAAGGTCGGAGGATCTGCGGATGACTCCACAAAGAAGCAAGGAGGCGAAGAAGAGAAATTACAATCACAGGGAAAAACTGCAAGTTGCCATCAACGAAGCTCGAGGCGATTGAGGCCTCATCTCGGTGAGGTGCCAATCTCGAAGGCTAATGTGGCTAATGACGCCTGTTGCGATCGAGGCACAGGAAGGAACAGCCCTGGGAGTTAACACTGCAGGCGATGAAAGTGCAATCCATGGGGTTGAGACTCAATGGATGCCCTGTAGAAGACCACTAAGACAGTGACACTGTCGAAAGGGAGGACCAAGGCCTCGCGCAATAGAGAGACTGTTGGAGGAAATGAAGGCCACGGGAGGTTGAGACTTCCCGGGGTAAAGAGGTCAATCTGAGAACATCCCTCCCGCAATCATCGACCCATCCGAGAAGGAGATCAGCGCACTTCATGATTCCCAGGACAACCCCGATGTCACTTTTCCGGGATCGAGAAGACGAAGAAGAAGCTGAGTCAACCCCCATGACAAATCCAAAAGAATCATTGCGGGTGTTCCAAGCACGAGTAAGTCGATCCCAAGACTACTCGTCAAACTTTTAACTTTGATGATGAGCCACCTCTAGAAATCTCATCATCGTCCGATGACGCCTTGATAAGGCCGGGGACAAGTCAACTGAAAAGGAAAAATCACTGAGACCAACGGTTGTTAAGACAATTTGAGGCTCGAGCAAGCCGAGTCTATTTCACAACCAAACTCATTTGAACCAAAGCAACCAGCTGCTCCGGCTCCTCAAGCTATAGCATTTGGATCGATTCCCAAAAGAACTTCACACGCACCGCTCATCATCGAACAGATCGATCGGCGGTGATGAATCTTTTGTAGAATCTTTCCCTTTCTCACTTTGGAGATGCGAACTCCACGAAGAGTCGAGAAAATGAGCAAGCACGATATCACAAACCACCTCCTGTTTTTCACTCAGGCATCATTGTTCCGGCCCGATTTTGATTTCGATCTTTGTATGGCCATCAAGCAATGAGAAGAATCAAATTTGAAGTTCGAGAAGTGTTCAAGGCACTCTTTCTTTGAAGTTGAAAAGATGGAGAGGCATCAGGCCTCTTTGGACATGCTGGACAACAGAGATGCCACTCTTACTGGTGACTTAAGAGGCATAACAGATTCGAATAAAGGAATGGTAACATGAGAAGAATCAATGCGTGTGGAACAAGTGAGATACTTGAACCTTGTTTAACAAGTCTTTGGTGTGGAGAGCTGAGAATGTTGATGCGAAAACAAAGTGAGGGAACACATTGAGCATATGCATGAAGCTCACACCGCCGAGAGCAAGCTTGCTGCGTGAGCGAGAATGCAAATGACATCTGGCGTTTGGAAGAACACATGACAAGAAAATTCAGCCTTCTCATGTTTGAGATGAAGCGATTTCAGCAGAATCCAACGCTACTAGATCGAATTTCGTCTTGCATACAACGCAGCAGACTTGAAGCAAAAATTCAACCATCGAAGACTCGACTTCATGCTTGCCAAGACATGTTCCCGGGGTTCCTCTATCCTTTGATGATGCCAAAAAGGGGAAGAGGAATACCTTAAAGCACAAAATCTGAAGTGAAAAAGAAAGGAGCGGTGAGAAGGGAGCGGTGAGAAGGGAAAATCTCTTTGAGGGGGAAGGATCAAAAGATATGACCTTGATGATTGCACAAACCCCCCAGGAGGTCTGTCCACGGTGACATTATAAGCGACAAACTCCCCGTGACTCTGCCACTCCAAGACTCTTTGTATCTATGGTGAGAAGAGAAAAGAAATTGAAGCGAGGGATGAAGGAAGTGGAAGGAAGAATGGATGCCAGGGTGATGAACATCTTGAAAGAACATGGAGGCATTCCGGGTTAGCAGAGACACGTATGCTATTTCAAATGTCGGGACAGAGCCAAGATCGAGTTGATGAATTCAAAACGCTCGAATCGCGAAGGATATTTTGCAAATATGTCCATGGCTCAAGCACAGGACTTATCTTTGGGAAAAGGGTCTCACATTGTGTGAAGAAGGCTGACAGACAGCAGACTTCGCGATCACTCTGCTGGTCACTCGCTAGTCAATCACCTGGGAAGAAGAACCCCGACAAAGATACGCCCAGAGGTAGAGGAAGAAAATGAGTGGAGGAAGAAGCTTGGACCTAGGCCTCCGCCCAAGAATATCGAATACGTAGATCCGGAAAGAAAGGAGGGATCTCTTTGGGGTGGGCTTGACCAAGTGGCAAATTTGCGAGTGGCTAAAACTAACGCGAGTATGCAAAGAGAATAGAAGAAGAAAACAAAAGACAAACTCGGCTATGGGGAGAGACAGGAAAGACTAAGGAAAGATGAAGCTACAAGGAAGGCATATGAGAAGAAAAAGAAGGCGGTGACGACGAAAAAGAGAAGAAGAGAAGAAGATCTTTGATCAAGATGAAAGAAGAAGGAGACGAAGGAGATGAAGTGTTTTTTGCCCAACCCTTCATGTATTTTATTATGTAAATACATACAATGTAAGTCTTACGTAATAGAGTTATAAATTTTTTTGTGTGAAGACAGTTATATACTCGATACACCTTGTTGATTGTGTTAAGTACAAGAATGATATGATCAATAAAAAGATTGATTTGCGCGCATACATTCTATGTCAATACACTATCTGTATGTATCTTTGTTATTTACATATTTGTATGATCTAAGTTTTGGCATCATCAAAAGGGGGAAATTGTTAGGAATTTTATTGTTTAGATTTTGATGAATGCCATGTAAAACTTAGAATAGAAAGTTGGCACCCCAATTTTTGTTGTAAAATGCATTGTAATGAATAGAGTGGCCAAAGTCGAGTCAAGACAAACTACGTCCTAACATGCAAGAAGACAATCAAGTTGGAAGGAAGACTCTGCTTGTGAGGACAGTGAGTATGGCAAAAGAAGAGTAGACGGGAACACTATGAAGAAGCGGTGAGATGCGGTGAGTGGAGCATCATCAAGTCAACTCAAGAAAAGCCAAGTCTCAAGTTGAAGTGACGGAAGAGTCATCCAATGATTGGAAGTGACTTAAGTCACCTGGGGAAAGCAAGGAAATGCGGTGAAGTCGAGATAAGCGTAAAAGAACCGTTGCATAGAAATCAAGAGATTTACTTAAACAAGTAATATCTCCATACAACCTTTCTTGGAGTGCTCGATCCCGGAAGCGTGCAAAAGGAATGAACCAATGGGAAGCACGACACGTGTCGAACTCAAAAGAATAATTCATACGAGGAAACGACAATTCCAAGAAGCGCAAGCCAACGACAAAGTGACTTTCAAAAATAAGCCTATCTCTTCAACGGGCAAATTTTTGAAAGTTCACTATAAAAGGCCGAGGAGTTAGTTTGAAAAAAAAAAAGGCATGAATGACACATACGTGAGATATACAAGCACATTAGAAAAATCGAAACAATCTCAATCCTCAAGCTACATTCCAAGTACATCAATCCAACACTTACTTGTGAAGGAAAGAGAGCTTCAACAGTTGAAGAGGAAACCTTTGAAAACAAGGGTCTACTTTCCGGGAAGGATTGTAGAAAAGTTCAAAGTTGAACTAAGTCTTAAGCATTTGGAGGGCTTCGTGATCAAATCCAAAGAGCTTGAGCAAGTGAGTCAGTAGTAGCAAAAATGTTGCCTGTGAAGAAGCCGAGTCGAACGAGAAGCCAATTTGAGTGATCAAGGCGTCTCGATCGAGTCCCAAAGGATCAAGTCAAATTTGTTGTGATCAAGACTTGTATACGGACATTACCACTTTGTAAAGTGATCATTACTTAGTGGATTCCTCCGGGGAGTTGGAGAAGAGAGGAGTAGAAGAATTACCCCATCTTCGAACCTCTATAAAAACTTTCTTGTGTCATTTACATTTCAAAGCATTTAAATTCCCGCACTTTTAATTGCTTATATCTCTTTGATAAATTTGCTATCCATTTGATAATTTACAAGTACTAAATCAAGCTCTAATATCTTGCTTAATCAAACTTAAGGGTGTTAAGTCTTCCGCTGAAAATAAAACCACGGTGAGTTAAATTGTAGCCAACGGTGAGTTACTCCATCAACGGCTCGGTCAATTTGAGTGCATTTGAAAGATTAACTCTCTTGAGTGACTAATTCGATTGTCCCTCAAGGACACGGTGTGTAGAATTAACTCTGTAGATTTAAAAGGACTAAATCGAAAATTTGGTAAGGTTTATTCAACCCCCCCCTTCTAAACCTTACACTTACACCCCTTGGGACCTACAGTGGTATTACATCCAAACCCGACCCAGTTATCCGGATGGTTTGGTTCTGGGCCTTTCCCAGTCGTTGAAAGAATGGAAGGACAAGTGGTTCTGGGTCGGGGATGATTGGCAGACTCCCCGTGGTCGGGATGACGATTCATTCCTTGCCCATCCTCTATGATTCCGATATGACTTTCGTAAGTATATTTCCATTCTTTAAATTTCCAGAAATTTTTCTAATCGTTAATTCTTTATTTTTTTGTCCTCCTCAAAAGCTTTGTCCTCGGATGATTTATCAATCGGGCTGGACTCAACTTCGTCATCAGTTCCCAAGAACTCAACATCTACGTTCTCTTAGGAGTCATGAAGAGCACTAATTTCCTCTTCATCAATGTTTTCTTCCTGAGGAGATGACACTTTTTCAACAACTTTCTTACCTATGGAAGTCTCAACCTCCACTAGGACTTCATTACCCTCAGCCGTCTCAACCATTGATGGGCCTTCAACATTTCTTTTTGCAGTCTCAACTGCAGCAGGGTCTTCAACAGATATCCCTTCAGTAGATGGAGTTGCTTTAGTGTCTTCGGTGGCATCCTTCGAAGTCTCAACTCTTTGGATTGTACTTTCATGGCCAAGAGTCTCAACTCCCATGGCCTTAATACCATCTTTTGCCTTGGTTGCATCAGCAACTTCATCGGCCTACATGGCAGCTGAAGCTTCAGCTAAGACAGTGAAAATCGTCCGAGCTTCGTTAACCTCAGTCTGCTGTTCAAATAAAGTTTCACCATTTCCTCCTAACTCCTTTCGAATTTGGTCTCCCACAGCCTCCTCCGACCCGACTGTGGTGGTTTGAGTTTTTCCCTCAGCTGGCACACCAGCTGAGTCTCGAGCAGTGAGGTCACTCGAAACCTGAGACATGACTGTTTGTCCAATTGAGTGATCAACTGTCTGGGTAGGTGTCTCCACACCTTCTTCAGGGAGTAGCTTGGCTAAGGTGCCCTCTACATCACCTTGCTTAGCTTCATCGCCAACTTTCCTGGAACTTTCATCCTCAGAGTGCACAGGGGATGTGGTAGCATCAATGGTTCTTACCACCTCTATTATGTCTGGGCTAGGAGTAATCATAACAGATGAAGATTCTCCAGGGCCCTTTGTCATACTCTGCTCGTGCAGCTCTTTGGATTCCCTTATAGCTTGCCTAAATTCAGCTTTCTCCACGGCAACATTAAGATCAATTTCCTCAATGTCACTGTCACTGCTGTCAGTTTGTCGTGCATGCTCAGGGAATTCTGTCAGGAAACAGGTGTGAGGTTTGAGAGAATCCTCAACAGCCTTTGCCTTAGCCATCTCTTTAGCATTCTCTTCTTCCTTCTTCTCAAAAAAGGTAACAGAACAAAAATTTGGGTCGAGCGCAGAGCTAACAGAGACATTTCCCAGAAAGCTTAGAAACTCTTCTTCCTTCTCAATGAACTCAGTACTCTGGAATTGATATCTGGCATAGCTTAACTTCCAATGTCTCCAGATCCTTAGTCTTTATTGGATGTCAGGGTAGGCAGGGGACAACATTTCAAGATCATCGGCATCCTCCTGAATAGGCTTAAGGGGAGCCCGTTCCTCCTCAATGGTTAGGTGTGTAAACTTCTTGATCTTCAGCTGTGTCATGTACATCTGTCACTCTTTCAGTCTGCTGACCTTTATCAGTAGTGGTCTCCTCAACTTCAGTAGTGGTCTCCTCACCACCTTCTACTTCCTTAGACTGCCTCTCTTCGACTCCAGCAGTCTCCTGTTCAAAGTGAGTACCAGACTCAGCTGGCTTTTCCAAGGTAGATATCTTCATCAATCGCCTTTTTTTCTTTTGACAAGAGGAATTTGTTTCTCTTCAACTTCTTTAATGGCAGCTGGCTCCACCATCTTTATCTTCTTGGCCGCAGCTGGCTTGCGAGGCACAGTTGAGCGCTTTTTCTTCACGACTGGAGAAGATGCAGTGGTATCCTTCTCAGTCTCGGCTATTGGGGAGGAGCTGGTTCTTGGACGGCTGCAGGGGTAGGTGCTTGGCTTTTAACGGCTGCAGGGGCAGGGGCAAGCTTTGCTGCTGCAGCTCTCTTCTTCTTTTGAATTGGCTTAGGAGAAGGAGCTTTAGCGGTTGCAGCAGTTTCCTCGGGGACGAGATCAGCTGACTTACCTTTGCTGGTGTCAGCTCTTCTAACACGTGTTTGCCTCTAAGAACCGGAGAGATTTGCTTTGAACATCCTTTTGTTCACGTGGAAAGGTTTCCCATGTCCGAGGGGAATCCCCTTCACCTCCATCAAATGGCCAATTACAAGGCCATACCCCAACGAGCTCACAAACAAACCAGCATTGTTAATGATCTTGTTTATGACATTCTGGTAGATTCGACTGAAGATGAACTCAGCCCAATTCACTTTCTTCTCTTCAATTATCGCAACCATGACAACCAACTTCATCTGAGACAGCCGATTGAAGCTGCCAAACTTCATATCTACACGTTTGAACACAACATCCATCAGTTTGTGGTAGTCATCCTTGATCAACGACTTCTTGGCTGTGTAAATAGCCTTAGCAGCAGACTCTGGCTTGGCGATCTCCTTCCATGCCGCAGCCAGGTTCACATCTTTCTCATAAATCTCCTTCATCCCACTTGAAGGAAGGTGGCAATGAGCAGCTAGGTCCGCAACATTAATTTTGATGTCTTGGTTGTGGAATGATGACCTTATCTCTCCATCATCATGTAAGTCCAAGCGGCTATGATAATCTAGAGAGGGGGTGAATAGATTATCTCCATCTTTTCGATTTCGCCCTCTTTTTCTAACCGAATGCTCAAAGACAATAATAAAGGTGTGGAAAGTAAACAACACGCGTTGATTTATAGTAGTTCAACCCACCTAGGGCCTAATCTACTACCACCCCAGTATATCCGGGATGGATTTCAAAAAGAAAAAGAATTTTATTAATTACCAAAATTAATACAAATTCAACTTACAACACCTTGAAGAGCACCACACTCTTCTTTAACACCACCTTTGGAGATTACCACAATCTTCCTTCAACGGCACCTTGTGAAGATTACCACAATCTTCAACCTTGAAGAATACCAAATTCTTCAACACCTCAATAAGAAGATCACCACAATCTTCTTGCACCTATCACCTAGATCATCCAAGTGTGTTCTTACCACAAGAACACTCACAAGGATATCTTGTGTTTGAATGATAACCAAAAATCAAGATTACAACTCAATAATGAATATTACAATTTGAGTGCAAAGTGTAATCAAGAAATAAAGCCTAGACCTCAAGATGTGAAAGTGAAATCCTTAGGCTATAAATACAACAAGAGTGTTGAATATGAAAGCTTGGAAATTTGCAGATTTCTTGTTGTGGATTTGCTTGTGTTGTTATCTCTTGTGTCTTCAATTCATCCTCTATTTATAGGGAAGTCTTCACCAACATAGGCTCCCAACATAGGCTCCTCTATCTTCACTTTTGTCTACAAAAAGAGGATCACAAGATGTAGAAATATTGTACAAAATTGAAAAGTAAATCTTGCTGTCAAAGAATTCAAACGGTATAATTTTGCTGTCACAAAATAGCATAGGGCAACCGGTTGCCCTGTATAAGATTTCGAACGTTTGAAAAAGATAGTGCGATCCAGGTACAGGTCGGAGGGGGGGTCGGCCGGTCGATGGGGGTGCGACCGGTCGCCCAGGGGTGCGAGACCGGTCGGCCCTCCCCTGGACCGGTCCCCCTCCCTCTTTTTTCAAGACCTGCATGTTCTGTTTCGTGTTTTCTTTTCTTCAAGTACATGTCGACCATTTGGGCGACCGGTCGACCTTCAATTTGAAATGTTGTCCGATTTTTATCAAAAATGAACTTCAAGAAATACTCCAAAAAATTAGTAAAAACATTTTAAATCAATTGGGAGTATTTGGACAACATTTACAAACATTGTTTTGGTGTAAAAACCAATATAAACAAAATCATCAAAAGTGTTGTCCAATTTTAATCAAATTAAAAACTCTAAGAAATACTCCAAAAATTAGTAAAAACATTTTAAATCATTTAGGAGTATTTGGACAACATATAAAAACCTTGTTTTGGTATAAAAACTCATTTAAACAAAATCATCAAAATCTTGATAAAAACATTTATCTAACAAACTCCCCTTTTTTGATGATTACAAACCAAAACAATTTTAGGAAGTTGATTTTAAAACAAAACCAATTTTCCGGTCTTAAAGCATCAACCATTTCAAGCAAGATTTATCATAAGTACAACACACAAGAGTAGGAGCAAAGATTTTTCAAAATCATTTTTGCACAAGCTCCCCCTATCAACATGCATATAAAGAACAAGCATTAAAGCAATCAACTAAAAGCTAAAAGCTTGGCTTTTACAACTAAAGCTTGAATTCCATGAGCTTATAAGCTCCCCCTGTCACAAAACATCATTGGTCAAGCATAAAAGTCCACAATACATCAAATGGACTAAACAATATTCACAGGTTATGGCTTTTAAGAGCCCTAGCTTATAGCTTTTCTTGCAAGCTTATTTTCGCTTCTTTGAGCGTATGAGCGTTTTTCCTGTTTCTCCCCCTTTGGAATCATCAAAAAGAATGTTAGCACGATAAAAACATCATATATTCATATCAAAGTGCGCAAATTTATCTATTTATCGAGCTTTTTGAAAATTGAAGCTTAAATTCCAAATAAAAGGGAAAAGTTGATCAATTGACTTGCAAAAGCTCATTTGATTGATAAAACATGATCTCTATAAACTTATAAGACTTTTCAAATCGAGAGACTCATGTAGGTGATGAATTTTTCATTGAAACATTTTGTCGAACACTTGGCATGTATCGAATAAAACTAGAAGAATATAACGCCTTTGGAATTCATTTAAAGCCAAAAAATTTCATCACCAATTGCAATAATACAACATTCATCCATCAACAATAATAATTCACAACACAACTTTGCAAGAATTCCAACAAAAAAACAATACATAAGCACTTTATCAAGGGTTCCACCCAATTGAGATAAAGGAGTAGAATTCTTACCAATTAATCGGAGAAGTCGAGTAATAAGGATGATAAACTCGTACTATAAACCCAAAAATATAGAATATACAAGAAAGAAATCATTTTGGGTGAATTGTGTGTGAAAAATGCGAAGGGGTTAGATTTTGGAAGAAAAGAACCAAAATAACGTTTAAGAGACGAAACCATTTTTAACTCGAAAATGGCGGGGCGTGGTTGAAGGGGAGTGGCGGCCAGGTGGCCGGAGGCTAGGGCGGCCAGTCGGCCTCGGCTCCTTCACCACCGCTTCTTTTCTGTTTTGCAAATTCGAAGTTTGATTCAAAAATCCGATTTATCGCCCCTAAGTTATAAAAACGTGCAAAATGCAAACGTAGACCTCATTTAGTATACATTATGTCATAATCAAGCTCGAAATGAGGTAAAATACTCGGCAGTAAATGATTAAAAAGTCCGCGAGTTATCCTTGAGACGGAGTTAAACACATCTCAAGTTTTTGTTAAAAACGCAATCCCTTAGAAAAAGATATCGAATCTCAATATGTTTAGTTCGATTATGACGAACCATATTTTGATAATTTGTAAACACCGAACTTGTTATCCCGAAAAAATAAGAATGTTTTAATACTTTGGATATACAAGTCATAAGTAGAAGTGCCTTTTAAACATTTGAAAATTTCTTTTAACGGCACTTAAATGAGATTCGTTGGGATAGTTTTTGAAATCGAGCATATAGACATAAGGCATATAAAATGTCGAGTCTATGGGAATAATACAAGAAAACATACCTTGAATTTGTTTGTCAACCGATATGCCTTCCTCAACCTTTGTCAATCTTTTACATTGGTAACCATAGAGGTTGAGATAATTTTTCCTTCTTCAATGCCTAACTTCTTCAAAGGTTCTATTGTACACTTTGATTGACATTGTTTAACTTGAAGTCAAGGAAGAATATTTGCTCCTCCATCATGCTCATCTTGAATTCTCCTATCATTAACTTAGAAAATTTCTTGCACAAGAATTCATTAGAAGCACCAAAAATATCATACATTGCACAAGTAAGTAATCTTGTCCTTTTTCAAAAACAAAGAGAGTAATATAAACTTTACCTTTTGTAAAACCATTTAGCAAAAATAGCTAAGTCTATCATACCATACATGGGGTACTTGTTTTAAACCATACAAGGCCTTTTATAAAAATCATTTGGCCTAGAAAAATTTTAAACCCCGGAGGTTGTTTTATATAGACTTCTTCTTGAATTAAACCATTTAGAAACTTGGATATAACATCCATTTGGTAAAGCTTGAAATTTTCTTAAAACAAGAATGGGCAAGTAAAAAGCAAATAGCTTCTAAACGTCTTTATGAGTGCAAATGTTACATCAAAATCAATACATTCTTCTTGACAATACCTTTTGAGTTACTAACCTCCTCTTGGTTATTGAGCTTGTTCCAAGATAAAAAAAATTTCCGCAAAATCTTTATCAAGATATCTTGCACAAGAGCATAGTAATATCGAATAATAGAGACATAATAACAAGTAACACATACTATGCTTTCAAACAAATTATCACGAGTTTCATAAAACATGTAAGTTCAAATAAGCTTATAGGAAGCTACATAAGGTCTCTTTTGAAATTTGAAAAATTCAAGAGCATATAGTTGAGACCTCATTTAAAAGAAGCATTTGAACAATAGTTTTGACAAGAATGAATATAAGCAATCAAATGGATAATTTTTGAGATAAGGATGAAAATCAAAAGTTTTTATCAAGACAAATTATAATCCTTTATAAAACTCGGATAAAACAAGCTTTATCGAATAGTGCCTTTCAAAAATTAAAAAATCCTTTTAATGGCATTTGTATGAGATACTTTGAAATATCTTGAAAAATAAGCACATAGACATATGGCAAAAATTATATCGAGTCTAAGAGATGAATAACAATGGTGAGCGTACATCGATAGTTTATATTTCTCTTGTCAAATAATGAGTGGATAACCATTGACGAAGATATATAAATCCTAAACAATTCTTAGAACAAGTCTTGCACACAAGAATAATTGTAATAGTGTAGGCTAGAGCAATAATATATATGACAAGTATGCTTATGCCATAAAAATCCATAAGAGATGATAAAAACACTATAGTTTACAAAAATGCACAAGAGTTTTTAAAAACATCATATAAGGTCTTCTTTTTTAAAAATATTTTAAAAGCACAAATATATATTGAAGACCTTAATTAAAAAATAAATACTTGAAAACTCATTTGCAATTAAGACACAAATAAAAACATGCATAATAACAAAATAAAATGCATATTTAAATGGGGAGATACGGGTTACCAATTACGCCATTTCCATGGGTTGTGTCGTTCCCATTGTTGATGATATCTTCCCCTTTGAAAATCTTCATGTTGATGGTGGATTCTCCGATTACTCCATCTCCAAGGATTATATCCTTTCCTTTGTTGATAATATTTCCTTCTTGGAAATTCATTTTGGTGGTGTCTTCTTCTTTGATCAAATGAGATGGTCATTTGATGTCTTCTTGGCGGTATGTATTTTCCTCGATTATTATTATTCAGCAGGGTACCTAATATGACATTGTTTTGTGGTACCCTCAAGTGTTTGGGTCCTTTGGAATTAGCTTTGAGACTTTTAGGTCTCCAATAATAATTAGAGCTATTTCTAGCCCGACAAGTATTAACCGTGTGACCCGTTTTACCACAATAAAAACAAATAGTAATTTTGGGAGCATAATGACCAACATGCATAGGGACTTGATTTCTTTTCACATAATTAACAACACTAGGCTTATGATCAAGTCCAAGTTTCAAATTATCACAACTATGAACATCAATAATATCGGTCATTTTATCGGTACTCAAGTTGGATTTTGATAGATCATTTTTCATGCAATTAATATCCTTAACAAGAGTACTATTTTCTTTTTCAAGGTTTCTAACCTTGTCAAGTGTGGTGGTGTGATCACATGAAAGTGATTCATAACAGGAAAATAAATTATCCTTATCAATTTTTAAAATATTGAATTCCTTTTTCAAATTTTTGTATTTAACAAGTAAACTTTGGAATTCATTTTGAAGCTCATCAAAATCATTTTGCAAATCACTATAATCATCTTGTAATACATTATCATAAGAAGTGGAGGGTTTAGAACTTACCTCATTTTCTTCTTCAAAGCCCATAAGACATCGTTCGTTATCATCGACGTCGGAAGTTGTAGGAAGCTCATCCCATGTTGGATTTGTATCCATTTGAGAAGTAGACGCTTTCGAGTGGCTCCTTTCATTGCATATACTTCTTCTAATTTTCTCCATAATTCATGAGCCGATTTAATTCCTACAATATGATCATATTCCAAAATGGTAAGTGAACAATAAATAACAATAAGAGCTTTACCATTTAAAGATATGATTTTCGTCTCTTCATCATTGAGCTCTTTGAGGCCTTTGTGTAGTGTGTCCATCATTGGAATGGATTCTTCATTTATGACCATGTTCCAAATATCGAACCCACAACCTTGTAGATAGCATTCCATTCTTTCTTTCCAAAATGTAAAATTTTTGGAATCGAATAGTGGTGGCTTGGTGGTGGGAGGCGCTGGTAAGGTAGACTTCATTCGTAGCGGTGATCGTTCCTCTTTACTCGCAATGTGGAACGAGGCTTGCCAAAGAGTTTGGCTCGATACCACTTGTAAGTCCAGCGACTACGATAATCTAGAGGGGGGTGAATAGATTATCTCCATCTTTTCGATTTCGCCCTCTTTTTCTAACCGAATGCTCAAAGACAATAATAAAGGTGCGGAAAGTAAACAACACGCGTTGATTTATAGTAGTTCAACCCACCTAGGGCCTAATCTACTACCACCCCAGTATATCCGGGATGGATTTCAAAAAGAAAAAGAATTTTATTAATTACCAAAATTAATACAAATTCAACTTACAACACCTTGAAGAGCACCACACTCTTCTTTAACACCACCTTTGGAGATTACCACAATCTCCCTTTGAAGAATACCACAATCTTCCTTCAACGACACCTTGTGAAGATTACCACAATCTTCAACCTTGAAGAATACCAAATTCTTCAACACCTCAATAAGAAGATCACCACAATCTTCTTGCACCTATCACCTAGATCATCCAAGTGTGTTCTTACCACAAGAACACTCACAAGGATATCTTGTGTTAACGTAGAACATTGCGACCTCCTCAAGGTATGTATGCGAGAATTCCATGGTGAGAAATCCCTTAAGGCCATATTTCTCTAACTTATTAGCAATCTTCTGGGCTAGAGCTTTGTCAACTCCCTGTTCACAAACCCATCAAAATCTATTATAGAGCCGGAGTGAATCTTCTTAGCATCTTTACACAACTCCCTGTTTCAACAACTAATCGAAATCCACTGTAGAGCCGGAGTGGATCTTCTCATCCATCTTCACAAAATCATAACTTGAAGCCATTTCTCGAAAATGAACGGTGAAAAGCTTAAATATCGAAAGCTGTAAGAACTAGGGTTTTTCTTTAGTTGCAGAGAAAAATTTATGTTGCATGAGAGAGACGAGTGTATTGCGAGAAGAGAGAAATTTGAGTTTTGGTATATAAGGGATGTGAAGGGCGATTTTTAGAATTTGAAAGGGCTGATAAGGATCAACGGTTAAGATTAAAAGCTTGAGACCGCATTAATTTTCCCGCATTAAATGCAATAACATTTATATCCAATCATAGGCTAAATGTGTATACCCTTTGTTCTGACACCATACCTATGCTGACGTAATGCCCAAAAACATTCCCGTTCGTAGAAAACGACCACGTTTTGTCACTTAGCTCATAAATAACTCAGCTATCTTCTAAAAGTGACTTAACTCTGCTTCTCTCTTCTCATGATGATCACTCAGCTGTCAGCTAACTCGATACAATTGATTATCCGTCTTGGCTATTTCATTTGGCTGGAAAATGAAACTTTGTTTATTTTTATTTCTCTCTTCTTTGACTCTGATGAATGAGTCTTCTGAGTCTTCTAACTCAGCTCAATCAAACCTAGCTCATTATTAAGCTCTTCAAATCTTGATTCACATAATGGTTTAGTGAATATGTCAGCTAACTGCTTATCAGTTGAGATGTATTCCAAAGTGATGTCTTTCTTTTCAACATGATCTCTTATAAAATGATATCTGATATCAATGTGCTTTGTTCTTGAATGCAATACTGGATTTTATGTAATTGCAATAGCACTTGTATTATCACACATAATTGGAATCTCTTTTTCTTCTATATCATAATCTCTCAGCTGTTGCCTCATCCATATAACTTGGGCACAACAGCTGCCTGCATCTATGTACTCTGATTCAGCTATGGATGTAACTATTGAGTTTTGTTTCTTGCTGAACTAAGAAACTAATCTATTTCCCAGCATTTGACAAGTACTTGATGTACTCGTCCTGTCCACTCTACATCCAGCATAGTCCGAGTCTGAGTAACCAACTAGCTTGAATCCTCCATCCTTAGGATACCATAAGCCAACTTCTTGGCATCCCTTTAAATACCTTAGAATTCTCTTGGCTGCAGCCATGTGACTCTCTTTGGGTGCATATTGAAATCTAGCACATACACCTACAACAAATGTGATGTCTGGCATACTTGCTGTTAAATAGAGCAAAGATCCAATGAGAGCTCTATATCAGGTTTGATCTACAGCTTTTCCATCAGCATCCATATCCATCTTGATTGATGTATTCATGGGAATCTTTACTAATAACTTTTCTTCCGTGCCAAATTTCTTCAACAAATCTCTGGTATATTTGGTTTGACTTATGAAGGTTCCATCCTTCAATTGTTTGACCTGATGACCTAGGAAGAAAGTCAGCTCTCCCATCATGCTCATTTTAAACTTCCCTTGCATGAGGTTTGAAAACTTGTCACACAACTCTTTATTTGTGGATCAAAATATGATATCATCCACATAAGTTTGAACAAGCAATATACTATCCCCATCTTGAATTCTGAAGAGTGTTCTATCAACTTTACCCTTGGTGAATCAATTGTCAATTAGAAACTGAGACAATGTGTCATACCAGGCTTTTGGTGCTTGTTTCAATCCATACAAAGCTTTCTTGAGCTTGTAGACCTTATCTCCAATAGTTTACTTCCCAAAACCTGGAGGTTGCTCAACATAGACTTCTTTTTCCAAAAGTCAATTAAAAAATTCACTCTTCACATCCATTTGATACACAGTGAAGTTCTTGTGAGCAGCATAAGCAAGAAACATCCTTACTGCTTACAATCTAGCAACATGAGCAAAGGCTTCATTAAAATCTATACCTTCCTCTTGGCAATACCCTTTGGCTACCAGTCTTGCATTGTTTCTTACAACAAATACTTCCTCTTTCATCTTGTTTCTAAATACCCACTTAGTGCCAATCACATTTTGGTGATTAGGTCTTTGAACCAATTCCCAAACTTTGTTCATTTTAAACTAATTCAACTCTTCCTTCGTAGCCTGAATCTAATGTGTGTCATACAATACTTGAGACACATCCTTGGGCTCTATCTGGGAAATGAAACAAGTAAACATAGCTTCATGTTGGGCTCTGGATCTGGTTCTTACTCCATCTCTAACATTTTCTATAATTAGTTTAGGTGGATGGTCTCTCAACCATCTCACATCTAGTTGAAGTAAGTCTGTTGGATTCAGCCGTCTCACAGCTAAGTGGTTTTAAACAGCTTCTTCATCATCATTCAGCTGCAGACCTTCCAGCTATCTCTGAGATTCATCCATCTCATCTTCATCAGGGTTGGGTGCTCTTACATCTGCTTCAACATAGGGACTCTTCTGCATAGTTTGTTGATTCTTCTTCTCAGCTAACTCATCTATGTCTTCTCCATTCACACTGGGTTCATCAAAAACCACATGGATAGACTCTTCTGTGATCATAATCCATTTGTTCAGCACTCTATATGCTTTTCTCTCAGCTGAGTATCCCAAGAAGATATTCATCAACTTTAGCATCAAAAGCTTTTAAGTTGTCCTTGCCATTGTTGTGGATGAAGCACTTACATCCAAAGATCTTAAAATATCCAACTTTTGGCTTCCTCCCTGTCCAAATTTCATAAGGAGTTTTCGACAATTGCCTGTTAATCATACACCCATTCGGAGCGTAGCAAGCAATGTTGATGGCTTTAGTCCAAAATCTCTTAGACAATCCAGCTTCAGCTAACATTGTCCTTGCAACTTCCTTGAGAGTTCTGTTCCTTCTTTCAGCTACTCCATTCTGCTGTGGAGTTCTTGCAGCTGATAATTCATAAGCAATACCATTTTCAACGCAATACTAAGTTATAATCCCATTGACAAACTCAGTTCCCCTATCAGACTTTATTTTGATAATGGTTTGACTCTTCTCATTTTGAACTCTTCTCATCAGCTGAGGCAATCTCTGCAAAGTTTTCTTCTTTTTACATATGAACATAGTCCATGTATATCTTGAATAATCATCCACCAGCACTAAGGTGTATTTCTTTCCACTTATACTTGCTGGTTCAACAGGACCAAATAAGTCCATATGCAATAGATGGAATATCCTGGTTGAAGAAGGACTTGGCTTGTCTTTGAAGGATGATTTGATTTGCTTTCCCATCTGGCATGCATCACAAATGCTTTCATTTTTGTAAACTGAGTTAGGAAATCCTTCCACAAGATGACTCCTTGCAAACTTGTTGATTATCTTGAAGTTCAGGTGACTCAGCTTCTTATGCCACAACCAATTTGATTCAGCTGTACTCTTTGCTAGCAGACATGTGCTTGGAGTAGCAGTTGACCAATCTACTACATACATGTTCTTCTGCCTTGTTCCTTGAAGCACAATTTCATTTGATTCAGCATCCTTGATTTAGCAAACACCCATGTTGAATCCCACATTGTAGCTTTTGTCACAGAGTTGGTTGGTGCTCATCAGATTGAAGTTGAGGCCTTCAAGATATGCAACATCTGTGATTGCCAATCCATTTTTCTTTATGGATCTTGTGCCTTTGATTTTCCCTGGAGCTTCATTTCCTCCAAATATGAGTTTTGCACCTTTGATTTCCTTGAATTTTGACAGATTTCTCTTGTTTCCTATCATGTGTCTAGAACAACCACTATCCATGTACCAGGTTCTTTGGCACTCAGTTGTTCCCTAAACCTGCAATCAAGGAAATTAGTTTTTAGGTACTCATACTTGCCTGGGTCCTGAGGGCTTAGTGCTATAAGGTTTTCCAACTAACCTATAGCCAGATGATCTGACTCTAAGAGGTTGCCACTATCAGTTCTATAATCATAATGCACATTGGCAAATTGCTTGGGGGTTTTAGGTTCACACATCTGTCTCTTTTGTCTGTATGCCTGCGTGTTTGTTTGGGCATTTGCTTTCTTGGGGTAATAGTGGAATTTTTGTGTGTGTTGGGTTTTGTGCCTGGGTGCATATATGTGCGGATAATAGCTCTTTTTCCTTGGGAATGACCTATGATGAGGTTGAGGTCTTTGCCACTTTGGCTTGTATCCCATAGGTCTTGGCTGATATCTCATTTGGTTATTTCAATCAGCTTGGCTTAGATAATTCTACCATTTCCATCATATGACTTTCTTTGCTGAAATCTCTGGGGCTTTTGGTAGCTCTGTTTAGCTTTCAAAGAGTATTTCCTATTTGAATTCTGCCGTTGGACCTTTTTGAATTAGGTTTCAGCTGTCCTGTCAGCAAACTCAAATGGCTTCTTGCCTTTTCCCTTATATCCAAGGCCAGTATGGTTATGATTGTGTTTTTTAGTGGGAGTAGGTGCAACATATGGTTCTTTGGATTGTTGGATTCCCTCATTGGTTGGGGATCCTTTTTCCTTAACCACTATTAGAACTTGGGCATGCACAAAGGAATTGAATCCAATGCCTGTCTTGTCCCCACTTTCTTTTGGTGTCATTATAAGTTCATCAAATGATTTGGATACCTTAGTGAATGAGACAATCACATTTTTAAGATCCTTTTCCTCTTTTTCGTGCGAATTAGCTAAGTCTGCTTGGATCTTGGCCATTTTAGCCTTCAGCATAGTATTCTCATCAGTTATGTGACTTAAAGTACTCAACTCTTTAGTCAAGTGTGAGTTTTGGCATTTAAGCTGGCTATTTTCCTCATTTAATAGTGTGTGTGAGGTTTTGATGTGCTCAAAATCTTTCATCATTTTGCCAATTGAATCATAAAGATCTGTGGGTGATAAAGTGTTTGTGTCACAATCACTATCACTAGAATCAGAATGAGATGAGTTAAAGTGTACCTAATCTTCTTAATCTTTTGAATCTTGTTTTTTTGGCAATGAGGCATATTAGCCTCTTCCTCTGTGTCTCTTGAGTAGCCTGCTTCACTACTATCTGAGTCTGTTGGTTCCTTGCACTTGGCTGTTTCAGCAGTCTCAACAACCAACATGGCTTTCTTTTTTTCTTTCCTTCTCTATGAAGACCTTTCTATCCTCTTCATTTCTGTATTTGTTGACTGGTGGATAAGTACAGTCAACAACAAAATGTCCTGGTTGCTGCAATTCCAACATAGGTTTTCAGCTCTATGCAAGTCACTCTATCGGTCCTCGATTATCGGTTCTACGATCACGCGATTCTTTGATGTTCAGCTCTCTTGGGTGGTCTGTCCTCCCTTGCTTTGGAGGGTGCTGAGTGCCTTCTTGAGGATTAACCCTTGTTCCTTTTATAGTTCTTATTGAAGAACTTGTTGAACCTTTTTACCATTAGGGCAATCTCCTCTTGGTCCATTGTCTCCTTTGGCTCAGCTTTCCTTCACTGGCCATGAGTGCAGCTGTTTTGGGTACATCTATCTCCTCTTGTTCCTTTTTTCTCAGCTCAAACTCATATGCTTTAAGATCAGAGAATAGCTCATGGTTTGATGTCTTGGAGAGGTCCATGGAATGTCTCAGGGCCATGACCTTCATTTCCCACTCGGCTGGGAGAGACCTTAGGATCTTCATACACATCTCCTTTTATGTGTACTCCTTTCTCAGAGCTAAAAGCTCATTAGTAATTTCTGTAAATCTGGCATCCAGCTGGTCTAGACTTTCACCTGCAATCATTTTTAAATTTTCAAATTTTTGGACTGCAATAGTTAATTTGTTTTCTTTGATTTGATCAGATCCTTCACAAATCAAAGTGAGTTTTTCAAGGTTTTATAGAGAATGTCCCTTGCAACATTGTCAAGATTATATCTCTTTCGATCTTTGTTGGTCCATTCACAACGAGGCTTTTCAACCATAGCATGTCTGGGGTAAGCCGCAACATTCTCTCCTTCAGCAGGGGCTCCTCTTCTTATAGCGGTGTTGACCTTTAGGATTTGCAGTGGCCCATCCTCAATCACTAGCCACATCTCATCGTGCAGGGCTGATAGATGAGCCTGTATATGATTTTCCAGTCATCAAACTCTTCAACATTAGACATGGGAATGCGAGTTAGATTTGCTTCTATGATAATAACTTGATTTTGAAATAAAAGCTTTAAAAACTCAAGTGTTGATTCTTTTTAAAAGAATGAGATCTTGTTCAGTAACCAATGCGTAAGGCTCAATGAACCAACTGCTCTGATACCACTTGTAGTTCCCAAGGGTTGAGTAGTAAGGTTTGGAAGGGGGTTGAATAAACCTTGCCAACTTTTCGATTTAGTCCTTTTAAATATTTTTAGAGTTTTACATAAATCAACTTAGTCCTTGAGGGACAATTAGGTCAGCTTACTCAGCAAAGTTACCCACTCAATAGACTCGACTGAGATGTTGATCGTATAACTTAGCTGGTATCATCTAACATTTAAAATAACAGTTGATTTGGTTTTTGTTCATCGAAAGACTTTTCACCCTTGTTGTTTTAAACTTGTTTTGCAACACTTGTTTTAGCAATGGTTATTATCAGTTGAGTTCAACAACTATAACTTAGCCACATATATAAAATATATGCAAGAATAAAAAGTGATGTAAGTACATAAGACACAAGCAATTTTTATAGTGGTTCGAGGATGGGGTAGTTCCTCTAGTCCACTCTTCTCCAACTCCTGTAAGAATCCACTAAGTAACAAGATCTTGGTTACAAAGCGGTCAACAGTCTGAGTCAGCTTTGATCACACAACCAGCTGCTCCTGGGACTCAACTTCTTCACCAAACAACTGTCTTGCTACTTCAGCTCCTTCAAACTCTTGGATTTGATCACACATCCTTCCAATGAGTCCAAACCTACTAGAACCTTACTACTTCTCCTTCAACCTTGGAGAGTAGACCCCTTTTGTTCTTTAAACATAATTTCCTCTTCAACTGGTGAAGTAATCTTTCCTTCACTGGATGTGTTGGATTGAGTTCCTTGAATTTAGGCTTGAGAATATCTTTGAAAGCTTGAGAGAATTTTTGCAGGTTTTGGTTGCTTGCTTGTATGCATGTAATGAACTTTGTTACCCTCTCTCACTTACTTCCTCAGCCTTTTATAATGCAGATTTGAAGTTATGTCCGTTGAAGAGATAAACAAACATTTTAAATCACACTCGTAGGTTGTTGGCTTGTCTTGTCTTGCAATATTAATGTGGATCGTACCATGATTTTAATGCTCTACAACTTTTCCCTCATCTCTGCAGGTTTTCAGGTACATCTCATTGGTTCCTTGGTTTTGCACTCTTTCAAAGAAAAACAACTTTATTCTTTGTGACTGACACGAGGGCCTATTTCTAGCAAAACCTTGGGTTGTGTTGACAACGGATCTCTTTCGACTTTCTTCAAGTCTTGTCTCTTTGCTGATACCCCTTTGACATTCGATTACAATCATTTTGGAATGACTTAGCTATCACCAATCGGCGAGACAATTTTTGTCACTTGACTGAACCTTCTCTTGGCTTCACACAGCTGACACACAGCTGGGTCTTCTCTTCAATCTTCAGTCGACTCTTGTAATCTTCAACTTAGCTCACTCCAACTCATCTTATTCAGACCTATCTATTACAAGTTGAATTACATAGAAAATGAGGTGCCAACTTCCTAATATAAGTTTTATATGGTATCATTAAAATCTAAACATAGAATTTCCTAACAGTTATGCCTGGTTATAATCTTCAACCTTTTAATGGAAAAATGACTTTTCGATATGGTAACAAAAAATGAAAAAAATTTTAATTCAACAAAAAGTTTATAAAGTTGTGACTGATGTTTATGGTGAAAAAGATACTGCTGAAAAGAAAGCTGAAATTGATGAGTATGCCTATTCTTCTATAATTTTGAATCTTTCTAACTCTTTGCTTAGAAAAGTTTGGTAAGCTTGATTATGCGAAAGCTTTATGGGATAAGTTAGAAGAATTATATACTGAAATTTCTTTGCCTAGTAAGCTGTTTTTGTTAGATTTTTTTTTTCAGATTTAAACTTGAATTGAACAAGGATATTGATGAAATTGGACGTGTTTACTAAATTGATTCAAGATATTAAAGTGACCGGTGATAAAAATATTGATGATTACAATCCTATTGTGCTTTTAAATGCAATTTATGAATCTTACAGTGATGTTAAATCTGCTATTAAGTATGGTAGAGATTCTATTACTCTTGTCATTGTGGTTAATGGCTTAACAAGCAAGGAACTTAATTTAAAAGTCAATAAGGGGGTAGGCAGAACTCTGGGGAGGTTATGCATGTTCAGGGTAGGTCCCAACATAGGTTTGGTAACCACCAAAAATCTGATAGTCATTAAAATTAGAATTTTCACAAGAAAAAGGGTAAAAGCAAGACTAGATCGAAGTCTAGGTCTAAAGGATGAAAATATTATAAATGTAGTGAGGTAGATCATTATATTAAGGAGTGCCCTAATAAGAAAGGAAACCAGAATTTTAAAAACTAGTCTAATGATCAAGCAAATTTTAGCTTCTAGTAGTGAAAATATTGGTGATATTCTTATGTTGTCTGAATTATCTGAAAAACGTGTTGTTATTTCTGTGAAATCAAACTCTGTGCTTGATAATGGATGGCTATTCATTCTGCTTGCATTTCTAATATGTCACCATTTGAAAATCAGTTTTCGAGCTACAGTGAAGTGAAAAACTGTTATGTTTCTATGGCTAATGAGAAAAAATGTGAAGTTCTTAGAATTGGTAATATTTTCTTGAAATATGATTTTGGTTATGCCTATACTTTGAAAAATGTTAGACATTGCCTGATTTGTGCAATAATTTGATATCATGTGTGTTAGGGATAGTGCCTTAAAGTAATTATGAATTATTTTTTATTATTAATAAATGCGACATTTATTTTCGAACTCTTTCGCATATTGTATGTATTTTCTTGAACATCATGAAAATCCCTAGTTTATTTATTGTAACCATAATCTTAGTATATAAGAGTTATATACAAGAGGATTAAGATTATGGATAATAAACTAAAATTAAGTTCGTGATGAAATTAATTAAAGTATGGGATCTTTAATTAAAACATCATTAATGCGGCCCATAACATTTTGAATGTGACTGTCTTATCCGGACCGTCGATGTGGAGACATCTTAGTGGGGGCATTTATATATGATTTGATCATATAGGACATGGACCGATTTAATTTGAATTTTTCATACAAATTCCGTTGTAGAAATGGAAAATTAAATTAAATCACTAGATGATCATATATGGATAAATCTTAATCCTGAGTGATTATAGACTCTTGTTTATTTCTGTGTGATTCTTAATTTGCTCATTTAAGTTTGTCCTACGACATTCCCAACACTTGTATTTTAGATTCACATTTGAATTAAATAGCTGGGAATATAAATTCACAGATATGGAATCCATTCATTCATGCGAGAAGTAGAAAGATGATTCCCTCATTTGTTAATTCTGGACTGAATGGTTTGAGATCTCTAATTTATAATCCGATTATAAATTAACCATTCGCTAGTGAATTAATGGTAAATGAGGATAAGAGGTAATTGAAGAGGTTTAACGGATACTAACTAGCTTCAATTACGAATTGTCTATGGAGGATTAATCTATATGTAATGATTATATCAAAGGTGACTTGCTCAATTCGTAGTAAGTAAGATATTCTATAATTATAAGAGTGCAATTCGAATTTATAGTGGAGTAATATCGGAATTAATAAGTCGAATAAATTAATTAAAGAGTTAATTATTTATTCAATTTATTGGAGCTTATAATTATAGGTCCATGGTCCCAGGTTCGCCTTCCTATAGTAAATGGGTTAGAAATAATGTTTTATGTTCCTAAGGGTTTTTGGAAAAAGAGTTTTCCAAAATATTTGAGCTAATATATTAATATTAGTTAATTAGGGAATATATGATATTCTGATTTTATTTTGTATTTGGAATTAAATAAATATAAGATATTTATAATACTAATATAATTATTAAATTGATAATTATATTGAATAATTATCAATTAGAGTTTAAATCTATCTAGAATTATGAATTCTAGGTTAGATAGAAACTTAATTAGAGTGGGAAAGCTGATTGAACAAGGCCTATAAAAAGTGGACCACATCTCACAATTGGAAAACACGAATTTCAACTGCCCATCTCATTCGATTAAGAATCTTTGTTTGGCCATACATGAAATTCGGCCGCCCCTATACAGTGGTATACGAATCCTCTTAACCAAATTGATAATACCAATTTTCCATATATTTTGAGAAATTCATATTTCGCCAAATTCATTGAGTGATTGACAAAGAAGATTTGGTCAATTCTTTTGAATTCAGATTTGCGTCAGTGGCATTTGTTCGATTAAGGGCCGATTTTGTGTTGTGAGATTTTGTGGTTTAATTTTTGCCTAGTTCAATTCCCCTCCTATCCAGTTAGCCCAATCCTACGATCTCATGAATTGAGTACATCGTAGGAAAATAAAAGTTAGGAACTTAGAATTATTATTTGGGTGCCCACACACTGCCGTTGATAGGGAGGATCGAATTGGAAGATCGTGGTGTCTACGAGCACCGGGGATTGAAAGGTTGACGGAGAAAAAGCGAAGAACAAGAAAATCGTCGAAAGAGGTAAATTTTCTTTTCTTCCTTTAGTTTGAATAAATTTAATAAGTATGATCTTATGTTCTTATATCTAAAACTCGATTTTTGAAATCACTCGCTTCCGCTTCCATTCAATTTTATTGAAAAGCCAGATCTTATTTGGCCCGGATTAGATCCAGTACCCGAATAATTTCCAACAAATGGTATCAGAGCCATTTGGTTTTGATATAAGAACTAGATCTACTTTATTAAATTTATTTTGGAGTGGGTTTAAGATTTGATCTTGCATGTTTTGATATATGGATGCATATGCGTTTTTGAATTTAAGGCATCGATTCAAATCATCATATTTATTATTTCGCGGATTAATATTTATGTGATATATATGTGATATATATGTCATGCATATTGATATGTTATTCATGGAACCCACTCCCAAGCATGTCATGCATCATGATAATTGAATTGTTTAATTGTTATGATAGATCTATGAGATGGATTGAAATTGATATAAAAGTGTTTTATATGGTTTTTAAAATTGATATAAAAGTGTTTTATATAATTTTTTTAAAATTTTGTATAAAAGTGTTTTATATATTTTTTTTTAAATTTTGTATAAAAGTGTTTATATGATTTTAAAATTGGGATAATTGTTTGGAATGAATTTTGTGAAAAAAGGATCCATTTTTTTATGAAAAATCTCCGTATTACATGTTTTAGAAACAAACAATATGTCGGATTCACATTCGGGCAGCCTGGGCAGGTGCCGGGTAGCCCTGGACTGCCTCGAGCAGGTCCTGGGCAGGGCTCAGGCAGGTCCCATTTTCAGTTGGCGCGTTGTTTCCTTTGTTCTTTGATGAAATTTTTCCGTTTTATTCCTATTCCCTTAATTATTTTGTTAATTTAGGGGTTTTAAAAGTTGATTAAAATTATGATTTAATTTCTAAAAGTTAGTTTTTTAAATTAGATGATTTTAATCAATAAGACCAA
The DNA here is from genome assembly GCA_016081115.2 of Rehmannia glutinosa. Lineage (NCBI taxonomy): Eukaryota > Viridiplantae > Streptophyta > Magnoliopsida > Lamiales > Orobanchaceae > Rehmannia > Rehmannia glutinosa. Next base: position 69,108,444 of record CM071926.1, on the reverse strand, counting down.
TAGGATTGGACTTGACTTATTAAAACATAAGATGTTTTATAACTTAAATGTTTAGAAAACATTTATTATAAAATAGTGAGTGGGAGAATGATTCATGATAATAACTATGGCCTCCATTATTGATCAAAGCACCGTGAGATTTAAGTGACGCCTCGCGACGCTCAGATTCGTCCCCCTACGGATGGTTTTCACTTAAATCAATAATCAAGGCTTAATCTCCGAAAGGATAGGAATTAAAAATTTCACTCTTATTTTTCCTACCCTACGGCGGCGATTTTGAGTTAATTTTTAAAATACGAAATAATGGGTAACACTCATAAGGATACAATCAAATAGTTTGGATGTATCTAGGCTAAATTAAAAGGTGATTAATTAATAAATAAAGATATGAGATGTCCTGATTATTTATTTTATTAATCTGAGATGGTCTCGATTTAATCGCCATTTGATTTGACCTACCCTACGGCGGCTTTTCAAATGTGAGATTAAATTTCCTTGGAATTGATATGATAAACTTTATTGCTTTCATGCATCATGTTTATGATTCCTAAATTGAATGCTCTATGATGTTCGTTCGCTTATTTATGTCGCTTTATTTAATTTTCAGCAATGATGTCTTGTTCTATGCTTGCACTGTTGAATGATCATTAACTGGAGAAAATTATAACAAGTGGAATAGTAACTTGAATATTGCACTCGTACGTGAAAACCTTAAAGGCAAGAAGCAAGGTTTCTCTAAACCAAAGGGAAATTGTTTCCACTGCGGTGAAGAGGAACATTGGAAGAGATACTGTCCCAAGTTTCTCTCCAAAATAAAGGAAAACAAGAAACGTAAGTTTGATTTACTTGTTCTTGAACTTTGTTTGGTAGCTAGAGATTCTTCTACTTGGGTAGTTGACTTTGGAGCTACTAATCATGTTTGTTGTTCCTTACAAATGCTTAGCTCTTATGAAGAGCTTGCCGATGGGTCTTTCACAATGCGAGTTGGCAATGGTGCAGTGGTTTCGGCCAAAGCAGTGGGAGTAATTAAGCTTTATATTAGAGATAAAATATTGATTTTAAACGATGTTTATTATATTCCTGGTTTCCGTAGAAATTTGATTTTTGTTTCAAAATTGCATGAACATTTATTTTCACTATCTTTTAATGATAATTGAATTATTATTTCTAAAAATGGGTGTGATATTTGTACTGCAAAATTGGAAAATGGACTCTATTTAATTAAGCCTAATGAACAACCACTGCTAAATGCCGAAATATTTAAAGTAAAACATCCTAAACCAAAAAGGCAAAAGGTTTCTCAAGATGATGAAACATATCTTTGGCATATAAGGTTAGAGCATATTTCACTAGAAAGGATAAATAGGCTTGCAAAGGATGGTCCTTTGAGGGAGCTAAAAGTTGGCACTCTTCCTGTTTGTGAATCATGTCTAGAAGGAAAAATGACTAAGAGACCTTTCTCGAAAGGGCAATAGAGCAAAGAACCACTAGAGCTTGTGCATAGTGATGTTTGTGGTCCCATGACCACACAAGCTAGAGGTGTGGCCAGTACTTCGTCACTTTTATTGATAATTACTCGAGGTTTGCATATGTTTATCTCATGCATAGAAAATCCGAGACTTTTGAAAAGTTCAAGGAATTTCATGCGGAAGCTGAAAATCAGCTAGGAAAATCTTTGAAGTGCCTTCGATCCGATCGAGGGGGTGAGTATGTTGATACCGAGTTCAAAGATTATTTGCTAGAGCATAGTATTTTGTACCAACTCACAGCACCTGGCACCCCTCAGCAAAATGGTGTTGCTGAAAGGAGAAACCGAACGTTGCTTGATATGGTCAGGTCGATGATGAGCTACGCGACACTGCCTATTTCGTTTTGGGGGTATGCATTGCAAACGGCAGTTTACATTTTGAATATAGTTCCGTCTAAGTCAATCCAAAAGTCACCACTAGAGTTGTGGAATGGGAGTAAAGCTAGATTACGTCACTTTCGCATATGGGGGTGCCCAACACATGTGCTGAAAGGAAAAACTGGAAAGTTGCATTCATGTTCAGAAGTGTATCTGTTCGTTGGATATCCCAAAGGAACGAGAGGAGGTTTGTTTTATGATCCGCAAGAAAAGAAAGTAATAGTTTCGAATGCTATCTTTCTTGAGAACGATTATATAGAAAACTTCCGACCTCGAAGTAAAGTTGTACTCGAGGAGTTACTTTCTGATGAGATCAGACCACAACCAACAAGAGTTGTTGGGGAAATCACTGAAAATACCACTATACCTGATCAGAATGTCATGACACCTCGACGCAGTGGAAGGGTGATTAGACCACCAATCCGCTATCGTCAAATCGAAGAGGCAAATGTTGCAGTCTCTGATGGGGTAGACGATGATCCGTTGTCTTTTCGACAAGCGATGGAGGATTCTGATAAAGAGAGGTGGCTTGAAGCTATGAACCAAGAAATGGAGTCATGTACTCGAAAGCATGCAGGTTCTTGTAGATCACTTTGAAGATGTCGGGCCCATTGGGTGCAAATGGATCTATAAGAGAAAGAAGGGTGTGGATGGGAAAGTAGAGACTTTCAAAGCAAGGCTAGTGGCTAAGGGTTACACCCAAAAGGAGGGAGTCGACTATGAGGAGACTTTCTCGCATGTAGCAATGCTAAAATCTATCCGCATACTACTTTCAATTGCTGCATGTCTTGACTATGAGATAAGGCAGATTAATGTCAAGACGACCTTTTTGAATGGCCATCTAGACGAGTAAATCTACATGCAGCAACCAGAGGGTTTTGTAGCCGAAGGTCAAGAGCAGAAAGTCTGCAAATTGCTTAGATCTATTTATGGGTTAAAGCAAGCCTCAAGGTCATGGAACCATAGATTTGATGAGATGATCAAGTCTTGGTTTTGACTAAAGTGTTGATGAGCCTTGTGTGTACAAGCAGATCAATGATGGTAAAGTGGCAATTTTAGTGATTTACGTAGATGACATTCTACTAATTGAGGATGAAGTAGAGATGTTAGCTGCGGTTAAAGGTTGGTTTGCCAAGCAATTCCAAATGAAAGATTTGGATAAGGTAATTATGTTCTTGGAATTTGAATGGTTCAAAATCACAAGAATAAGTTATTGACATCGTCTCAAGCTTCTTATATCGGTAAGATGCAGTTGCATTATAGAATGCAAGATTCCAAGAAGGGTTACCTACCAACTTGATATGGAGTCGTACTTTCCAAAGAGGAGTGTTTAAAGACATCTCAGGAGGAAAAGAACATGAGACGCATTCCATATGCCTCTACAAGTGTACAATATTGTGTACTAGACTTGGTATTTGTTACGCGACAGGATAGCCATCCAATTTCTATCTAATCCAGAAATGTTTCATTAGATAATAGTCAAGAACCTTCTCAAATATGTTTGAGATCAAAATGTTTGTCCATTTAGGTGGTTGACCTTAAAATAGACGACTGCACTGATTCTGACTTCTAGTCAGACAAGGATACTCGAAAGTCGATATCTGGGTCAGTGTACATTCTTGTTGATCCTGTCAATAAGACTCAGCCTGGAAAGTGTTTTTAAAAGGCACAAAAATATAGGACTGGGAGACATGTCTCATATGCTTTAGGGCAAGTGGGAGATTGTTAGGGATAGTGCCCTTAAAGAAATTATGAATTGTTTTTGATTATTAATAAATGCGACATTTATTTTCGAACTCTTTTTCATATTGTATGTATTTTCTTGAACATCATGAAAATCCCCAGTTTGTTTATTGTAACCATAATCTTAGTATATAAGAGTTATATACAAGAGGATTAAGATTATGGATAATAAACTAAAATTAAGTCCGTGATGAAATTAATTAAAGTATGGGATCTTTAATTAAAACATCATTAATGCGGCCCAGAACATTTTGAATGTGACTGTCTTATCCGGACCGTCGATGTGGAGACATCTTAGTGGGGGCATTTATATATGATTTGATCATATAGGACTTGGACCGATTTAATTTGATTTTTTCATACAAATTCCGTTGTAGAAATAGAAAATCAAATTAAATCACTAGATGATCATATATGGATAAATCTTAATCCTGAGTGATTATAGACTCCTGTTTATTTCTGTGTGATTCTTAATTTGCTCGTTTAAGTTTGTCCTACGACATTCCCAACACTTGTATTTTAGATTCACATTTGAATTAAATAGCTGGGAATATGAATTCACAGATATGGAATCCATTCATTCTTGCGAGAAGTAGAAAGATGATTCCCTCATTTGTTAATTCTGGAACTGAATGGTTTGAGATCTCTAATTTACAATCCGATTATAAATTAACCATTCGCTAGTGAATTAATGGTAAATGAGGATAAGAGGTAATTGAAGAGGTTTAACGGATACTACCTAGCTTAAATTATGAATTGTCCATGGAGGATTAATCTATATGTAATGATTATATCAGTGGACTGCTCCATTCGTAGAGTAAGATATTCTATAATTATAAGAGTGCAATTCCGAATTTATAGTGGAGTAATATCAAAATTAATAAGTCGAATAAATTAATTAAAGAGTTAATTATTTATTCGATTTATTGGAACTTATAATTATAGGTCCATGGTCCCCGGTTCGCCTTCCTAGAGTCAATGGGTTAGAAATAATGTTTTATATTCCTAAGGGTTTTTGGAAAGAGAGTTTTCCAAAATATTTGGGCTAATATATTAATATTAGTTAATTCCGGGAATATATGATATTCTACGATTTGAATTTGTATTTGGAATTAAATAAATATAAGATATTTATAATATTAATATAATTATTAAATTAATAATTATATTGGATAATTATCAATTAGAGTTTAAATCTATCTAGAATTATGAATTCTAGGTTAGATAGGAAACTTAGTTGGAGTGGGAAACTGATTGAACAAGACCTATAAAAAGTGGACCACATCTCACAATTGGAAAACACGAATTTCAACTGCCCATCTCATTCGATTAAGAATCTTTTTTCGGCCATACATGAAATTCGGCCGCCCCTATACAGTGGAATACGAATCCTCTTAGCCAAATTGATAATACCAATTTTCCCCATTATCATTAGTGAATGATTGAGCTATCTCTATATATTTTGAGAAATTCATATTTCGCCAAATTCATTGAGTGATTGACAAAGAAGAGGTAAATTTTATTTTTCTTCCGTTGATAGGGAGGATCAAATTGAAAGATCGTGGTGTCTACGAGCTCCGGGGATTGAAAGGTTGACGGAGAAAAAGCGAAGAACAAGAAAATCGTCGAAAGAGGTAAATTTTCTTTTCTTCCTTTAGTTTGAATAAATTTAATAAGCATAATCTTATGTTCTTATATCTAAAACTCGATTTTTGAAATCACTCGCTTCCGCTTCCGTTCAATTAGATTGAAAAGCCGGATCTTATTTGGCCCGGATTAGATCCGGGACCCGAATAATTTCCAACCATGTGTTGCGTTAGAAGATGATGGATTAGAAGGTAGATTTGGAAATGGTTTGATGAAAATTTTGAAAGGTTCTTTAGTGCTTTTCAAAGCTATCAAAAGGAATAACTTGTATCTTTGATTTGTTGAACCTATGTTTGTTGCTGTGAATTATGTGAATGTTGTCCAAGGTGATAAAATTGATCTATGGCATAAAATGCTAGGTTACATGAGTCGTAAAAGTCTTGAAATTCTACATAAAGCTGGCTATTTTGGTAGTGATGTTCTATCATGTTCGCCCTTTTGTGACTCATGTGTGTTAGGTAACAACATAAGGTTAAATTTCTTGTTTCCCCTTTTCCTAATTAATCTGTTTGCACTTATATACTTGAGTATTTGTATCTTTGATGATTTTTCTTGTCTATAATTAATGGTTTTTTAAGAAAAATCTGGGTTTTCTTTAATGAAAATAAATCTGATGTGTTAGAAAAATTCAAAAACTGAAAAACATTGATTGAGAATCAAACTGGTAAAAGAGGATTAAAACCTTTAGGACAGATAATGGACTTGAATTCTGCAATAACTTGTTTCCTCGGGTTTTTCAAAAGGTTACGGGGTGAATTTGTTCATACATCGCTTATATGATTAATAGGTCTCCTTCGTGTCGCGTTCAAAGGAAAATGTCCCGAATTTGTGTTTTTCGGTAAAAAAATTAATTTTTCAAACTTGAAGGTATTTGGTTGTCTTTGCATTTGTTCATCAAAAGGTGATAAACTTGAACCAATGTCTAAAAAATGTGTTTTAGGATATCCTGAAGGTGTGAAAGGTTATAGATTGTGGCATACGGGTAAACTGATAAGTGTCATTTTATATATATTTTAATCTATTAATTCAATAAGTTTTAGATTGTTTTGTTAAAAAAATCATAGTCTTTTTGTATTATCTTAAACATTTTATTGCAGGATGTTTTTAACATTATAGGTGGAGCAAATTGGAGCCAATATTAAGTGAAAAAGTCAAAAAAATCACTCAACACGGCTAGGAGGTGTCAAGCAACATGGCCATATTCAAATAAGATGAAAATAAAATGAAGAACTGAAAAAAAGGCTCGACATGACCAAGCGTGTTACCAAACACAACCATGTTGAATCGGATCAAAAGAAGAAAAAACCGCACAAAATAGTGTCGACCACGGCATTTGTGTTGCCCAACACAAGCGATGTCGGTGACGACCGACCGTGTCCGCTGATTTCTTTGTCAAGAATTCGGACAACACGGCCTGGCCGTGCTATGCATCACAACCGTGTCCGGGCACTTTCTCGCAACCTTTTTCGGTAAATTATAGAAAACTCACCAACCAAGCTTTTTGATCACTTTTGTACACCTTTAATATCCAATTTGCTGCACTATGTCCCCATGTTTCCTCAATTATCACATGAAAACAAGGATTCAACAACCCAACTATTGAAGTGGGCAATTGTTTAACTAAATATGACATTGTTAATGTGTTCCTGCACAAAAATAATGTCTATAAAAGCCAATAGTATGGGTTGGGATTAATCATCCATTATTCATCCATCATCATTTGAAACAATTCTTTCATTCATAAAAATTGAGTATTAGAGGGACACTTACAAAATTGAATGTAACGACCCGAATTTTTATGCCTTAATAAGAATTTTATTAATTATGTTATTTGTTTATTTTATGGAATAACAATGGACAATTATAATTTATTAATGATTTTACTAGATAGTTAATTTGTTGAATTACGGATAATAAAAGAGCCTTTTTAATTGGACTGTGAATTTATTTTTTTTGGGCGTAATAGGACCTTTAATTATTGGAGTTTTAAACCAGGCCCATATTGTTAGTAAGTTAATTATAAGTCCATGTACTCTAAGACTAGCCCAATTGAGAGTAGCTTAAAACACATATATAAGACACATAAAATTCCACTTTAGAGAACACTCAAAATACACGGCAGTTAGAGGAGAGGAGTCGACCAAGAGAGAAGAAGAAAAGAGAAAAGAAGAAGAAAGAAAAGTGATTTCCCCAACCCAACGTGATTAATTCGATAAAAGGCTTGAGAAGAATTTATTATCGTAAGTGAACAGGCAAGTAATCTCCTTAGTTTTCATATAGAATTGATTCATTATTATTATTATTATTATTATTATTATTATTATTATTATTATTATTATTATTATTGTTATTATTATGTCTAATTGAAAAGCTTGTTGCTTATGATATAGATGCTTATATGAATTTACGTGATCCTTCCTATAAACCTATGCGTTTTTCAGTAATTTTATTCGGCCTGCTACAACCTATCGGTATTTTATACAAATTGCCCCTCGAATAATGCGTCTGTATGTAATTTGAAAACCGATTCGATAATAATTCCACATGACTAATTGATAGTTTTCTAAAGTAATGAAGTCCAAGTCATAATGTTATGAATGAGTAATGATTAGGTTGATATTCACCTCCTCAAGTACTTGTGCATTCTGTTTCAATTTAAGACAACTGATACATGAGGTTATATTTAAACTATGTAAGAGGCACTTTGTTTTGTTGATATTATCTCGTATGTATGTCAGGCTTTTCTATGAAGCCCCCGATTTTTCCGAGCGTGTAATTAATCCTTTTTTATACATGTATTTTATCGACTATTTTACCGCGTCACTTTGACGGGTAAATATTAATAATAAATATATTTCTGCATTTAATTTCATTTTTTATTTATTACTTGTGATCATAATCATTTATTAATTCTATTTCACAGTAATGATCACCTGATTGATCATTATTATTATTTGTGTATTTATTAGTCACGTTAGAATTTTAAGAGACTATTTATTTTAGAGACTTTTACCTTATAAAATTAAGAATTTCATTTAGAATAAGTGATCATGAGACTTATAAGTGATCAAGGAGATCACTAATTATTTTGGAGATTAATATTATTCATCTATTATCATCAAATTTGGGACAAACAAAAAATATGGAAATACCACAATTGCCCTTAAGTGGACGGCAATGATGATGTATTTGGTGTAGAAATATCTTCCAACTCTTGTATACATACACCTTATGTTATTCATCTTGTGTATAATTACACCATTAATTCAAACATTATACACATTATCTTATACATCAATTCTTTAATATTAATTTCCCCAACTTATTCCCACTCACCCAACATTCTTCTCATTTCTCTCATTTTATTCCCTTACCCATCCTTTGCCCATACCTTTGACTCTCCTTTTGTCTCCATGCAAGAGACAAATTGCAAGACACAAAAATTGATCATTCTCTCCCACCTCTCTCTCAATTTTCAGCCATTAGGCCTAGTTTTATCAAAAAAAAAAAAATCATTTCATCCAACATATTCATCATTCAAGCATTTTCTCCAACTTCTTTCTAAAATCCCCAACATCTCTCTAAGCATATCTTCAAACACTTTCTTCATATCTTCAAACACACTTTCTTCATATCTTCAAAAACTTTCTTCATATCTTCAAACACACTTTCTTCATATCTTCAAACACTTATTCATATCTTCGAAAATACTTTCTTCATATCTTCAAACACTTCTTCATATCTTCAAACACACTTTCTTCATATCTTCAAACACACTTTCTTCATATCTTCAAACACTTCTTCATATCATCAAACACTTCCTCTTTCTTCAAACACTTACCAAAAACATAATCATTCTTGCTACTTCTTCATAGAATTCGAACCCCTCTCTCACAAAGGTAAGAAACTTTGTTCTTCAATTCAATTTGATATCCTATAACTCATCACCTTCTCTTCTTAACTTAAGTTGATTTTGACTTTTGGAGGTACCTTAGGACATGCATGCATGGTGGTCACCTTAGAAGACTTGAAGAGAAATTGTCAGAGAAATTGGACTACAAGGTAAGATTTGGACACTAGAGCCCTTTTCTCTTCTTCTTCCTATTTTCTTCAAATTTTAACACCCCATTTTAATTTTTGAGAAATAGGGGCTGACCTTAAGTAGTTTTGAGGGTGAGCCAAAAATTCCAACTTTGAAGCTTCAACTAGTTCCATTTCATCTACTACACAAGGTAAAGTGTAGTATTTCCAATTTTCTCACCTTCTTCTTTTTCTCCTTAATTTTTCACTCATTTTTCTAACTCTTAATTTTTGATATTTCTTGAATTAGGGGCTGTCCTAAGTGAGTTTCAATCAAGTTGTGAAATTTATCCTTTTATTTCACAACTATCCAATTTAAGGTGGGTGGAAAAATCTATCCAACTTCTAAGTATTTTTTTGTTAAATGCATGTAGTATTTTGTTAATGAGCACTTGAGATATATATATATATATATATTATGTATTGCATGTTAAATTCTTGTATCAAGTTGTGAAAATTCTAAAGTGTTGCTCAAAAATGCTATTTATTGAAATTTAGGTGCATGCATCCACAATTTATTGTTCTATTTGATGAATTCTTGTATGAAATGGGCATGCATGTGTATGATCCTTGAAATCCATGTTTTGTATGACTTATAACATGGATAAGTCGAGCATAATTGATTAAATTTCAATTTTTGGACTTAAAATGCAAAAATGGAAAGTTGGTGGACTTAATTGCAAGAAAATAAAATTTAAGGGACCCCTCTGCAATTTTCGAAATTGGGGCCTAGATTGTAAAATTTTAGAAGTTTAAGGGCTACATTGCAATTTTCGAAACTGTACCAGACCCTAATTTTAAAATTTAAAATTTTAACTCTTAAGGGACTGGAAATAACATATTCTAAGTGTATTCCAAAAATCTAAGTGTTTAGAGTTTGGAAAGTAATTTTATAAAAATTGAGGGACCAAATTGTAAAAGATTAAACTTGAGGACCCAAATGAAATTTCCAGGACTTATACAGTCCATGTACCTGGAAATACTAATTTAACTATAACATAATTATATTTTGGACCCAAGGTTCAAATTTCATAACAATTGGACCCCTAAAAGCCTTAAAGGCAATTATTTCAAAATGGGACAAAAATGAGATTTTCAAAAGTTAAGGGACCTATACTTATTTCGTTTTAAAACTGTTTTTGTCCCAATATTTCACTGACCTTAGTGACATTTTCCAACTGCAATCACATTAAAATCCCTTTCGGTTTGTGAGTTCCAATTATTTTAAACTTAGGGTCCAAAATGACAATTTTAACAAATTTGGGGCCAATGTGAAATTTTTATAAAAAATCGACCTCAAAACTTTAAAAACCTAAATCTCTGAATAATTTAGAGAATTTAGGAACTGACCTCATAATTTTTCAAGGTCGGGATATTTAATTATTCAATTTTAACCCCAGACGTACTGGTTTTTACAAAATGGGGCTAAATGTAAATTTTCTTTTTAACAAGGACCTAACTCAAATTATTTTTCTTTTAATGAAACAGCCCTGGACCCTCTGACTTTAATAATTTATTAAAATATTTTATTTTCTCAAAATCCCTTGACTCATCGGATCGTCTTGACCGATTAATACACGATCGCGGGGCGACTTCCTCGTCTTGCGATTTCGAATCTATAACGGGACTTATGTTCCACCTAATCTTTCAAGATATCGAAGATTTCTTATCCTCTCGATAATCATCTTCATCCAAATAACTTCACCAATGCCATAATTGCCACTCGCAATTTTTGAAAATTTTCCTGAACTGCTTCCCTGAATCAATAATACTCGAATGCCTGGTTGACTACCTGAACTTGTATTTACTTTCCTGCCTGAGTCAACTTAGTGTGTCGAGCTCACAGTCGGAATGGATACGTCGGGGATGGGCAAGCGGCTCGAGTTTGCTATTCCACTCTCGGCCCCATCATCGTCCAAATCCCCAGGAGGGACGGAGTTTGTCAAGGGAAGCGGGTCGTAGTACTTGAGGTATAATCATGATAATGACAATCAGGGCCTAGCTAGCTCTCTTTGTGGATTTGTCTTTGCCTATGGAGCGATAAGGTGACTGGTCTTGGACCATCTTGCTCGGGGAGTTACAAGGAAGAACGAAGGAATCGCTGTTTGATCCACACGATTCTGGAGTTAATTGGACCCATTTGGTTGACGCTACAAATCTGTACGCAACCGCTACTTGTAATGCATTGGTTGGCGCTACAAATCCGTACGCAACCATTACTTGTCTTGCATAGGATTGGCGCTACAAATCTGTACGCAATCCTACCTATCTTGCCTGAATCACATAGTGCCTGTGTGACCACGAATTGTTTCTTAAACTGTATAAGTATACTACTTAAATGTATTTGTCACGATGCTTGTGGACTGTGTGTGGAATCATGCATCATATCTCATGCGTTCTCATACAACTGATTTTCGCGCATTAACTATATATATCGCCACACTCGCACACGATCACCCCATCCACTGAGATTTCAATCTCATCCCCTCCTGTTTTCTAACCTTTAGATGAGGACTATGTTGAAGATGTCGAACCGGCCACAGACTGATTACCCTCGCCCCACCTGTCGAACTTGTATCATTTTTCTGATGATTGTACTTATTTCATGTACTTCTGCTGATGTTGGACTCCCATTTATCCTGCTACTCTTTTCTCTCTTTGACTGTAATTTAAGGGCGTAGGACCCTTTGATATTTAAGATTGGGATATTGTGTACTTTAGATTTTAGTTTTGGCCTATAAACTTATTCAGGTAATTATGTCGGATGTATTTGGATGTTGTTGGACCTTAAGATGTAATTCGTACTTATGTTTATTTTTATTTCCGCTGCTTTAGACTCTGTTTCACTTGGGATTGTTGTATCATTTGTCTAGACTGTTGGGTTTATTTTTGTTAAGTGGTTGATCGTCGTCGCGTCCCATCTGGGGCGTGACATTTTAAATTTCAAAAAAGATTTCTAGAATTCACGGCACAGAGCTAGCCGACCTTAGTTCATTTTCTGTACGTTTTTCCTGTTAATAAAACTCTTTGAGTTCCTAATATTTTATAGTTACAAAATTATTAACTTACGCAAGGTGATAGCTAAATTACCGCTTGACTAATTTAATGTAGGATTTTCCCTTAACCAATGGAATATAGGGTTGGGTTTTCCCTTAACTAATTGAATATATGATTTTCCTTTGAGTAATTGAATATAGGGTTTTCCCTTGACTAATTGAATGTAGAGTTTTCCCTTAACTAATTGAATATAGGGTTTTTCCTTGACTAATTCAACATAGGGTTTTCCCTGACTAACTGGATGTAGGGTTTTCCTTAACTAATTGAATGTAGGGTTCACTCTTGATTAATTCAATATAGGGTTTTCCCTTAACTAATTGAATATAGAGTTTTATCCTAATTAATTGAATGTAGGATTTTCCTTAACTAATTGAATGTAGGGTTTTTCCCCTAACTAACTAAATATAGGATTTGTCCCCAATTAATGGTGAGTATCTTTAATGTAGGTCTATCTTCATTCACAAATTTCAAGTCATGTTTGCTTTTAATACGTTTGTCAATTAATGTGATTTAATTATAATGTTTGTGCCCTTTGAATTTATGTTCGTATTCAATTGAAATTGCATCACTTAGGTTCATGCATCATGTTAATGTATGCTCATAGCATTTCACAAGCATGCAAAGATTAAATAAAATCAAGTATTAATAATGTTTTTTCAAAGAAATGAGTGCACATTGTTCTATGATGCTGGAGTGAGTGGGAAATGGGCGCGGGGGACCGGCGTTCCGACCATGTAATGTTAATGTTAAAGGAAAAGGACCTTCGGGCAAAACGAATGGAAATGGGCCTTCGGGCAAAACGAATGGAAATGGGCCTTCGGGCAAAATGTTCACGGGTTCCAAATAACAAGGCCCACTGCGACCCTGATTAAAACAATGTGTTACCAAGTGAGCTCACGTCCTAACAATATTTCATGCAACGAAGGTCAAAGTTTTATGCAAAGGAAAGTTTTAAACAATGAAAGGAAGGTTTTTAAGCAAGGAAAACATAAAGTTTTTTTTTTAAGTTATAAATGTTAAGATATTGCATTAGGCATGCATTTATGCAAGAGGTTACTTGTTGAGCTCCTTTAGCTCACCCCACGAATATTGAATTTTTCAGATGAGAATGCAGGAGAGGAAGGAGATGGCCGGGCGCAGTGACTTGGGGAACCCATGTCAATGGAATTATTTTATTTTCAAAGTTTGACTTTAGTTCAATAAACGTTGAATGTCATTGCGTCTTCAATACGAATATTTTGGACTAGTAATTATTAGTATTTATTCCGCTGCAGAAGTTTTTGAACGAAGTAAAAGTTTTACTAATTCGTAATTTAGATATTTTTACAAGTTTTTTATCTTTATTTCTTATTTTCTGCATTAAAATTTAAGTAAGCCAGAAAGGGCGCTACATTTAGTGGTATCCGAGCCCAGGGTTTTTCAAATCGGTTCTGTAGACTTTGAAATGATTAATTTATGACAAGTTTAAAGTCAATAAGTCATGGGTTCAAAGTCGCGCTTCGAGCATCTCTTTCCGCAGCTTGGTAAGCTTTACATTTATTGTCCTTATGAATTTATATGTTTATGTCTCTATGAAATGTATGTTTATGTGAATGTGCTTGAGATAGTATTGATTATTTGATACACCCATAATATGTTTCGTGCTTTGTTATTGATTTCATTGTGTGTTTAATTATGCCTTCACTGATTTTGCTCCATCGAATACGAGACTTGTTTCCATGCCTTCATATTTTTTTTTCATTCATTTATATTTGACAAGTTTCGAGGACGAAACTTTTATAAGGTGGGGAGAATGTAACGACCCAAATTTTTATGCCTTAATAAGATTTTATTAATTATGTTATTTGTTTATTTTATGTAATAATAATGGAGAATTGGAAATTTATTAATGATTTTTCTAGATAGTTAATCTGTTAAATTACGGATAATAAAAGAAACTTTTTAATTGGACCATGATTTACTTTATTTGGGCCTTATACGAATAAATGGACTTCTAATTAGGTTGGAGTTTTAAATCAGACCCATATTGTTAGTAAGTTAATAATAAGCCCATATACCCAAGCCCAGTTTAATTGGGAGTAGGTTAAAACAGAAATATAAGACACATAAAACACACACATTGAGAACACACATGATAGGCGCCTAAGTGAGAGCGAGACGACCGAGGAGAGAGAATGCAGAGAGAGGGAGAAAAATCGACCAGAAAGAAAAGTGATTTCCCCAACACGATTGATTCGAAAGAGGATTTTACTACCCCTAAGTTGAACCGACAAGTAATCTCTTTAGGTTTCACGTAGATTTAGGTTTGGATTATTGTTATGTATGTGATTTTCATTATATTGATTTCAATGATTGTCCCCTTACCATGTTTGACTATGTTATGTATGTGTTTTATTATGCAGATCTCAAGGCCTGTTGTCTTATCATGTTTGATCATATGTCTTGTTGCCTTAAATGTTATAAAATTTCATGTATTAGGCTTGCTTCCAACTATGTATGATTTGAGTGTATGCTTTTCCTAATTAGTTGAACATAGGGTTTATCCCTATATTAATCGAATGTAGGATTTGGCCTTAACTAACTGAATATAGTGTTTCCCATAACTAATTGGATATAGGGTTTTCCCCTAACTAACTGAATGTAGGGCTTTCCCCTAAATAAGTTTGAATCATTTAATATAGGCTTATCTCTTAGCTAGTTGAACTAGAATTTTTCCTTGACTAGCTGAATGTAAGGTTTTTCCCAATTAATGTGGAGTATCTGAATGTTAGTTTATCCTTGTTTACATGTTTTATTTCATGATTACTTTTCATATGCTAATTAATGTGATTTAATTATTATATTTATTCCATTTAAGTTTAGGATCGAATTCAATGAAAAATTGCATCACTTAGGTTCATGCATCATATTAAATGTATGTTCATTGCATTTCACAAGCATACAAAGATTAAGTCAAGTCAAGTTTTAAGGTTTATATTAATAATGTTTTTCAAAAGAAATGGGTGCACATTGTTCTATGATGCTGGAGTGAGTGGGAAATGGGCGTGGGGACCAGCGTTCCGACCATGTGTTGCTTGCGGCTAATGTTAATGTTCAAGGAAAAGGGCCTTCGGGCAAAACGAATGGAAATGGGCCTTCGGGAAAAATGAATGGAAATGGGCCTTCGGGAAAAACGAATGGAAATGGGCCTTCGGGCAAAATATTCACGGGTTCCAAATAACAAGGCCCACAACAACCCTGATTAGAACAATGTGTTACCAAGTGAGCTCGCGTCCTAAATGTTCCAAGGTAACGAAAGACAAAGTTTTATGCGAAAGAAAGTTTTAAGCAATGAAATGAAGGTTCTTAAGCAACGAAATGTAAGGTCTTTTTAAGTTAAATGTTAAGATATTGCATTAGGCATGCATCCATGCATGAGATTACTTGTTGAGCTCCTTTAGCTCATTCCACGAATGTTAAATTTTTCAGATAAGAATGCAGAAGAGGAAGGAGATGGTCGTAGCGCAGTGACTCGGGGAACCCATGTCCTTCAATTTTTATTATTTTTAATGTTTTGACTTTTTAGTTTATTAAACGTTGAATGTCGTTTTATTTTTTGTAGGAATATTTTAGACTAGTAGTTATTAGTATTTAATTCCGGTGCAAAGTTTTCAAACGAAGTAAAAGTTTTTACTATTTCATAATTTAGATATTTTTTAAAAGTGTTTCTCTTTGTTTATTATGTTTCGTATTAAAATTCAGTAAGCTAGAAAGGGCGCTACATTTAGTGGTATCAGAGCCCAGGCTTTTTAAAATCGGTTTTGTAGACTTTCAAATGATTAATTCATGAAAAGTTTAACGTCAACTAGTCATGGGTTCTGAGTCGTGCTTTGAGCATCTCCATCCGCTAATCGGTAAGCTTTTTATGTGTACGGTCATTATGAATATATGTTGGATTTTATGAAATGTTTGCTTGTGTTTTTACTGATTTTATTTATGTATGTCATTAATTACTCTTGTCTTTATTTAGATGAAATGATTTGTTGCTCAAATGAATGTATATATATGATCACTATTGCTATTTCTAGAAAAAAAAACTGAATTGAGACTTGTTTTCACGCCTTGGTATATTCGTATTTTATATTTAACAAGTTTCGAGGACGAAACATTTTTAAAGGTGGGGAGAATGTAACGATCAGACTTTTTATGCCTTAATAAGAATTTTATTAATTATGTTATTTGTTTATTTTATGGAATAACAATGGAGAATTATAATTTATTAATGATTTTACTAGATAGTTAATTTGTTGAATTACGGATAATAAAAGAGCCTTTTTAAATGGACTGTGAATTTATTTTATTTGGGCGTAATAGGACCTTTAATTATTGGAGTTTTAAACCAGGCCCATATTGTTAGTAAGTTAATTATAAGTCCATGTACTCTAAACCTAGCCCAATTGAGAGTAGCTTAAAACACAGATATAAGACACATAAAATTCCACTTTAGAGAACACTTAAAATACACGGCAGTTAGAGGAGAGGAGTCGACCAAGAGAGAAGAAGAAAAGAGAAAAGAAGAAGAAAGGAAAGTGATTTCCCCAACCCAACGTGATTAATTCGATAAAGGCTTGAGAAGAATTTATTATCATAAGTGAACAAGCAAGTAATCTCATTAGTTTTCATATAGAATTGATTCATTATTATTATTATTATTATTATGTCTAATTGAAAGGCTTGTTGCTTATGATATAGATGTTTATATGAATTTACGTGTTCCTTCCTATAAACCTATGCATTTTTCAGTAATTTTATTCTGCCTGCTACAACCTATCGGTATTTTATACAAATTGCCCCTCGAATAATGTGTCTGTATGTAATTTGAAAACCAATTCTGATAATAATTCCACATGACTAATTGATAGTTTTCTAAAGTAATGAAGTCCAAGTGATAATGTTATGAATGAGTAATGATTAGGTTGATATTCATGATGACACCCGAGCCGAGCTGGAATTAAATTAGTCCACGTGGCTATTCAGCCCATGCACATGTGGGACCCGCAGGACAGCTCAGACCGAGCTGGTGATGTCAGTTGCCGACCCGATGACATGGCACGAATTGGGTTGTTAATTTTGTGTGGAAGTCCATCATCTGTAGGTTTGGGATACCATACTCGATTGTTACAAATAATGGAAAACAATTTGATAATCGAAGATTTCGAAATTTTTGTGAAGGCTTTCACATTAAGAATCATTTCTCGACCCCGTATCACCCACAGTCCAATGGGCAGGTCGAAGCGGTGAACAAGATACTCAAATATACTCGAAAGCAAGGTTGGAGGAATCTAAAGGAATTGGCCGAGGAGTTTCCGTATTGTGGTCGTATAGAACTACACCGAAAGCGCCCACAGGGGAGACGCCTTTTTCTTTGGCCTACGGGACCGAGGATGTCATCCCCTGTTGAAATTGGAGCCCTACTTTTAGAGTTGCAAATTTTTTCGAAGAAAATAATGAAGCCGCGCTCCGTGCCGAGCTGGATCTACTGGAACAGAGGAGGTGCGGTGAGATGAGAAACGCGTATACAAACAAAGGAGGAAAGGTACTACAATTCAAGGGTAAAGGAAAGAAGTTTCCGAGTTGACGACCTCGTTCGAAAAGGGTGGTAACGGGGTTGAACCCAATAAAACCGACTGGGAAGGTCCATTCCGGTCGATAAGATCATGTCAAATGGTGCGTCACGAGCTTGAGTACTTGAGTGGGGAAAAGTTTGTACATCCGTGGAATGTATCATATCTTAAGAGGTATTATCAATAAAGTTTGAGATTCAAGCTTGGATGCGGCTATAAAGACTTATCCTTTCATCCGATATTCGTGGAGCTCTCTTAAAGGGGGCAATTTTTTATTCGCTTGGCAAGTCTTTGAGCGCCAGTATCATTCGTCTCGGCCAAGATCCGAGCGTCGCCGATCACCTCTATTTGAGATCGAGCGCCCGCTCGTCTCGTCTCGGGTAAGTCTGTGCACGTTTAAAGGGAGCTCGACCAAGAGGCAAGCCTACCCAAAATAAAGACTCGGCCAAAGCTCCGAGCATAAAACTTGGCAAAATAAATCTAGGCAATTATAGTCCATTGCTCGCATTATTGATGTATTGGAGGGCCGAGCCCCATACTTAAGAAAAATAAAAAGAGGCGATGGACCATAATTTATGTAATAAAAAGGAAAGCGAGCACAATACTTGGTAAAAATTTAAGAATGCGAGTGGCCGAAAGAAATTTCATTCATTAGTGAAATACATACGAGGGGGGGAGCCCATTACATCAAAAGGCGAGGCCGTTTAGCCCTCTGAAAAGGAAAATGCAAAAAAGCAAAAAAATTCAAAAAAACAAAAGGTTCAAGCTCTGGTAGGACGAGGAATCTCGACAGGCTCACTAGAAGCCACTTCTTCTTCTAGAGGTGGGACATCTTGGCAGCCGGTGGTCTCAAGAAAATGGGGGCGGATGGCATCTGGATCAGCGTCCAACTAGGCCAGCTCAGCCTCAAGCTCAGCCATGGTCTTGCCAGCCTTTAAGTCCTGGAGGATCTCCCCGATGCTGGTCGCATGCCCATAGGTCAGCATGCATACTCCTCCGAGTCTTTGTAAGCCCGAATGGCCTCCTCCCGGGCCTCTTCAACCTACTTCTGGGAGGCTTCCTCTGCTTCCCTGCGTACCTCGGCCTCGCGCCTTTCCAATTCCCCGGCGTGGGCAGCAACTGCCTTCTCTAATACCGCAACCTTAGCCCGGAGGTCTTCTTCGGCCTTACGAACCTAGTCCCGCTCAGCTTCGGCTTTCATGGCAGCCTCCATTTCGGCATTAGCCCTGGCCGCGGCCTCTTCCGCCTGGGTTTTCAAGGACTCTTGGACGCCCTGGAGGGTAGCGTGGGCATCTTGCAGATCCCGATGACACCTCTCCAGGTCCTGCGCCCCTCCGATCATATGCCAGAGGATCCCGGTAATGCGAGCGGACAAGCCCATAACATATTGGGCCTTCTCCTCCCAACTGGTCTCTAGGCAAAACCGTTCAATGCCGGTAGTCCAAGCCCGCGCCGACACGTCCCTGGCAGCTCGCCTAGCCTCCGGCAAATTTTTCACCTTCTCCTCGGTGGGTGTGGAACATGTGGCGAATTCCACGAACTACTGAGGCTGTAGCCGACCATCCTTTCGCAGATCTCCTCCCTTCCTTGGCTTGGGGGAATGAAATGACCCTCCCGACCAAGGTCGTCGGAAAAGGTCCTTGGGACTTCGCCCGCTGGAACTTGTACAGGTGGCACTGGCGGAGACGGCCTGGCCTCATCTGTCTGCCTAGGCTCCTCGATTACTATGCCCCCTCGTGTTCTCCGGAGTGAGGGCCCCTCCACTTCTGGAACCCCATCGGCGGGACATTTGCCGGCACAGATTTCTTCTCTCTAGGCCACCTCAACATCAGCAGGCTGGCCCGTAGCCGCCCTGGTCTTGCGGGTGGCCGTATTCCTCACACGCTGAAGGCGGGCGAAGACGTCCACCCCACGCCCTGCGAAAAGAAAGGCCGAATAAAAAAACGGAAAAAAATCAAAGAAAAGAAAAGTTTGAGAGTTGTAAATGAATACGCACCTTGGGCCCCAGTCAGTCCCGGCCGTTCGGGGGTCCGCACCTGCTCGACAGGCAAGGGTGTTCACCTTTGAGGGCTAACCGTCTTTAGGGACGGCCTTGCCTACTCCGTCTGCACAGGCTGTCGCCCCAACTCAGGGGTTTGTTCCCTCTCATCCCTTGGTGGGCTTCTCTCTGGCTCTTCCTGAGCCTCCACCTCTTCCACCACTGCCGCCTCCTCCTTGGCCACCTCTCCCGCCTCAGGATCAGCAGCCGGCCTCAGGTAGTCTAGCCTTAGTGGCTAAGACCTAGATTCTTCTGTCCCTCCATCCTATGGCCTGGATGTTATCTAGCCGGCGGACAAAAGCAGCCGAAAGACGGTTATCAGAGGGACGGTTCCCTATGAAAAATGAACAAAGTAGAGTTAGTAAATAGGAAAGAAAAGAAAAGAAAAGATGAAAAAGGAGGAAAAAAGGGATACACTTACGAAAATTGTATGTAAAATCCGAAGGGGGATGGAGGACTAATCCCTCCGCCCCGACACGAGTCTGCCACTCGCCGCTCACCCAAAGCCATTTATCCTTCCACCCCTTCAAGGACTGTGGAAGGCCTTCAACCAGCCCGTCTGGGTATCCGGGCCTGGTTTGTACATAGTACCATCCAGACGGCTTCCCCCGGCCCGGAGTTGATGGGGTCGCCTTCCAGACGAACAACTCATTCATCTCGGTGAACCAGGGGCGAGGGTACCCTTCCGAATTTGGAACAACACCAAAGAACCCGATGATCCGGCCCGAGGTTAGAGGGTGCACCTGGGACAGTGGAAGACCCCATTTGCGAAACCACCTCGTGATTACCAACGGCAGGGGGAATCACAGCCCGAACAGGAGGCTATGAACGTACACAACCATGCATCCCTCTTGTGGGTGCTCAGGGCACTCTGCGCCATCCGGTAGCCAAAAAGTAATGCTAGTCGGGATCCTATACGTCTGGCGGAGGGCGTCCACCTCTCAAATCATCAGCATACTTGGCTGATCATTTTGGTCGGAGGGTCTCCACCCAGCTTCCACACGCAGACGGGGTCCTCCTCCGCGCCTGGCGTCCCCGTGCCTATGGCCCGCCTGCCCTACGGGCCTTGCAACCCCTACGCCTTCAGAGGCCTCATCACACTCCTGCCCCTGCTCATGCTCTCGAGGATTCATTTCTTCTTCTTCCTCTTGCTGATTTTCTAGGGGATCGGAGTTCAAAGTCTCTTCGTCGGACTCTTCTCGAACTAACCCAGGCTTGTAAATGACACCCTCTTGATAGATGGTAACTGGAACGGGTTCAAATATGGTGTGCGTATACTCAAGTGGAGTCTCGAATGGGGGCGTGTGATTCGAACTTGAAAGCTCGACTACACTGGGGCTGTGTGGTGAAGTTCTTCTAACTGGAGAAGAAAAAACAGAGGGATCAGAAGGTGGATCTTCGATTTCAACCTCAACACTATAGTTGCGGTTCTGGCTATCTTCGGAAAAAGACATTGTGTGAAAAAGAGAAAAGAAAAAGGATTTTGGAAAAATACCTAAGTGATTCTGAAACTTCTGAACTCTAAGGATCGACCAAAAATTTCTGCTCGCTCTCAAGAGGTGTTGCTCGGAGGATTGTAAATGCAAAAGTGTAAAGTGAAAGGCAAAAGGGGTATTTATAGATTAAGTCCCCTCGATAAATGGGACACCAACTCAAAAAGCGCGTCTTTTCAACTTCAAAAACCGAAACATCGAAACATCACATCCCCACGTTCATTGCTTTGCCAAGATCCCCACCTCTTCTTGGTTCTGCGCATAGTTGGTCCAACCAAAAGGCGCCACATGTCTATCATCATGACACCCCAATTAATGCCCCATTTCAGGCATTAATTGCAAGGCGACAACTTCGGGGATGAGTGACTTTTGAGGTTTCCTCTTCCCCATTAAAGATTCATGATTAGCAGTAAAGTTTAAATCCGATTTCAGAAATTCTTTCCTCGGAATTAAACTTGG
The DNA here is from genome assembly GCA_016081115.2 of Rehmannia glutinosa. NCBI lineage: Eukaryota > Viridiplantae > Streptophyta > Magnoliopsida > Lamiales > Orobanchaceae > Rehmannia > Rehmannia glutinosa. The sequence goes on along the minus strand of CM071926.1, from coordinate 69,086,418 downwards.
GGGCCCTTGATGACACCTGAGCCGAGCTGAAATTAAATTAGTCCACGTGGCCATTCAGCCCATGCACGTGTGGGACCCGCAGGACATCTCAGATCGAGCTGGTGACGTCAGTTGCCGACCCAATGATGTGGCACGAATTGGGCTCGGCTCGGCCGAAGCCGGATTATGGCGGGAGATTTATGGTGGGAAATTTAAAGGATAACCATCCAGTTAAGCTAAGTGCCTCATTAGCACAGTAAACAACCACTTGTCAGTGTAATAACAAGATGAGTCAACAAGTGGCAAATACTTGGCTAAGATGCATGCTCAGGGAAGGACACGTGTCCCTTTGATGTTATTATTATGTGTAATAGTTATTATTACAAACCCACTAATGAAATGGATATAAATAGGCCTCATTTGTGAGGAAAAAGACAAGAGAGATAATAGAGGAAAAACGCTTGTAAAAGTACAACTGTAAAAGAAAAAAACCGACCAGACACTGTCTGCTCGGCATCTTATATGAAAAGGCAGAATTAGCCCTGCATTAGAATCTATTTCCATTTCCACGTTTTACATTTCCATATATTTTGCTTGTTGACCAAAACGTACTTCAACAATTCACCTCCTCAAGTACTTGTGCAATATGTTTCAATTTAAGACAACTGATACATGCGGTTATATTTAAACTATGTAAGAGGCACTTTGTTTTGTTGATATTATCTAGTATGTATGTCAGGCCTTTCACTTTAAAGAAAGATTTCTACAATTCACGGCACAGAGCTAGCCGACCTTAGTTCATTTTCTGTACGTTTTTCCCGTTAATAAAACTCTTTGAGTTCCTAATATTTTATAGTTACAAAATTATTAACTTACGCAAGGAGATAGCTAAATTACCGCTTGACTAATTTAATGTAGGATTTTCCCTTAACCAATGGAATATAGGGTCGGGTTTTCCCTTAACTAATTGAATATATGATTTTCCTTTGAGTAATTGAATATAGGGTTTTCCCTTGACTAATTGAATATAGAGTTTTCCCTTAACTAATTGAATATAGGGTTTTTCCTTGACTAATTCAACATAGGGTTTTCCCTGACTAACTGGATGTAGGGTTTTCCTAAACTAATTTAATGTAGGGTTCTCTCTTGATTAATTCAATATAGGGTTTTCCCTTAACTAATTGAATATATGGGTTTCTCCTAATTAATTGAATGTGGGATTTTCCTTAACTAATTGAATGTAGGGTTTTTCCCTAACTAACTAAATATAGGATTTTTCCCCAATTAATGGTGAGTATCTTTAATGTAGGTCTATCTACATTTACAAGTTTCAAGTCATGTTTGCTTTTAATACGTTTGTCAATTAATGTGATTTAATTATAATGTTTGTGCCCTTTAAATTTATGTTCGTATTCAATTGAAGTTGCATCACTTAGGTTCATGCATCATGTTAATGTATGCTCATAGCATTTCACAAGCATGCAAAGATTAAATAAAGTCAAGTATTAATAATGTTTTTTCAAAGAAATAAGTGCACATTGTTCTATGATGTGAAGTGAGTGGGAAATGGGCGCGGGGGACCGGCGTTCCAACCATGTAATGTTAATGTTAAAGGAAAAGGGCCTTCAGGCAAAACGAATAGAAATGGGGCTTCGGGCAAAACGAATGGAAATGGGCCTTCGGGCAAAATGTTCACGGGTTCCAAATAACAAGGCCCACATCGACCCTGATTAGAACAATGTGTTACCAAGTGAGTTCGCGTCCTAACAATGTTTCATGCAACGAAGGTCAAAGTTTTATGCAAAAGAAAGTTTTAAACAATGAAAGGAAGGTTTTTAAGCAAGGAAAACATAAAGTTTTTTTTTAAGTTATAAATGGTAAGATATTGCATTAGGCATGCATTCATGCAAGAGGTTACTTGTTGAGCTCCTTTAGCTCACCCCACGAATGTTTAATTTTTCAGATGAGAATGCAGGAGAGGAAGGAGATGGCCGGGTGCAGTGACTTGGGGAACCCATGTCAATGGAATTATTTTATTTTCGAAGTTTGACTTTAGTTCAGTAAATGTTGAATGTCATTGCGTCTTCAATACGAATATTTTGGACTAGTAATTATTAGTATTTATTCTGCTGCAGAAGTTTCCGAACGAAATAAAAGTTTTACTATTTCGTAATTTAGATATTTTTATAAAGTGTTTCTCTTTGTTTCTTATTTTCCGCATTAAAATTTAAGTAAGCCAGAAAGGGCACTACATTGAGAGAAGAGAGGGAAAGTAGAATTGGGATTAAGGAGTTTGGAGGAAAAGGCTTAGTGCAACATTGGAGAAGAAGGCTTGGAGCAACATCATTGGAGTCAATCAAGAAAGAAGTCCATTTGAGATTTTGAGAAAAGATAAGTACACCATGTCTACAACATTTAATTCTTCTTGTATAACTTAATCATTTTGTCAAAAATCATGTGTAGCTAAACTCCTACTATTTGAATGTAATGAACTATAGATGAATTTGTGAATAAGACTTGTATGTTTTTAATATAATCTTCATGTTTTACGCGGTTCGCTTATATTAATCTTTGTTCATTAGAGTTATTATTTCCGGTATATTGATTTGAATTTTATTGCTCATCGGGTAATCGAGAGATTTATGGTGAGAAATAGCCAATATAAGTGAAAGGAGTTTCATGGAATCCTAGATATAGGATGACATAAATCTTCCAGATTAGGGTAAAACCTAATATGGGAATTCATAAATCGGTATAATGCAATCTTGGAGGTTTTAACTATAAAGAGATTTCGGTTAATCAACTTGAGGTTAGGAGTTTTTCACCTTAAAAGAGGATTTAACTTAAATCGGGAATTTCGACGGTCCAATTGAGAGAAAAATATTTACTTGCCATATAATATATAAGAAGTAAATATGGACTCTAACTATTATATCCAATTGAGAGAAGAAAATAAATAAAGAGCCGAGGCTGAGGCATGTCAACAGAAGTAAACCCCCGTTTGCCTCTAGAAATCATGGAGGAAATACTCTGCAACCTACCCGTAAAATCCCTAAACTACTTCCGTTGCATTTCAACATCTTGGCAATCTTTAATCTCCGAATACCGCTTCGTAAGAAAACACCTTATTCGCGCTGCCCAATCCGACAACCTCTCATAGAAAACATTGATCCTCAGCAATCTGAACCACTGAACTTCCCTGGTTTCTCTCGCGATTCTGGTGCTGGAACGGATGGAGCTGGAACTGATGATGTTGAAGCCATTTTATACACACGAAAATATTATCTTAAAATTGTTGGAAAAATAGGTGATGTATATCGAACGACTACGAAAACTTTTGAGCAGAGTTTCAGTACAAAATATCAAGGCAAGAGTTGGACTATTTCTCTTCAAGACAAGATTGCCCCACTCACGATGCATATGGAATGCGGCAATTGTCTCCCAAGGTACAACGACAAACAACTTGCGATAGTTGCACTACAAATCGCAAGTACAATTTCTTTTGTGATGTTTTTTTAACTCTCTTTTACTGAACTTATGTAGACAGAATGCTAGTATGAATTCGAATTTTCTGGTGCAAAAATGAAACTCTGGGAACTGATATTTATAGATCTTCTGGGGTCTCTTCAAACTAGGTGCAACCCCAGGTTCGGATCAATCATGACCGTTAGATCACGCCTTGTGGTCAACAGCTGCGATCTGATGGTCCTGATCACATCTGACTGAAGGAACACACGCCTTGGCATACACCTCTGCACAGTAGACAGTTGTATCCAGTCATGGCGCCCAATCAGTGAATAGATGTTCTCTACATGTGCGAGGTGCGCGGGCCTAGGCCCGGTTCTGGTCAAAATTGGGTCAAAACTCAATTTATTAAAACCAATTCCAACAATCCCCCACATGAATGAAAATAAATGCATATGAGTATGAAGATACTAAAGAGAGTTCAAGCGGAAAGCTATTGCATCGGGAGAGGTAGCTTGTAGCTTTGAACCTTCCTTAGTGGAATACTATCGGATTTAGTAGGTTGTATAGTGACTTGATGTCTTGAACTGTTCAGCTATTTGTGTAAACCAAAACAACAATATCCACACAATTTCTTTACTAACACCATTTGGTTCTCACGGTTGTGTCCATTTTGGCCCTGGACAACATCTTGGACTGATAAGTGTTTCGTTGAAGCGGCCCGTCTACACACTTATATAGGTGATATCCTATTAAGTGTATGCTGCCATACTCCACTTCTTTCAAGTATAGGAATCATTAAAAGTCTATAACTTAACCTCACCATATTCTGCAGGTTTTCCACTTGGACATGAATGAGCTATAACTTGTTCCAACTGTTTATCCGAATATTCATAACTTAGTTGTCCCATTGAAACAAGGTCATGGGATCTCCAATTCACAAGGTTGGGTTACCCCTATGAATACTCTTACTTTGTGGATTTTAAGCCCATTCCTTTTGACAAGCAGTATACTTGATCTCTATTCAAACCTTTAGTTAACGGATCGGCTAGGTTTTCTTTCGATTTCACGTAATCGATTGTAATAAGTCCATTTGAGATAAAATGCCTAACGGTGTTATGTCTTCGACTTATATGTTGAGACTTGCAGTTGTACATACTATTTTGAGCCCTTCCTATAGCCGACTGACTATCACAATGTATCATGATTGCAGCCACCGTCTTAGGCCAACAAGGAATATCCTCTAAAAGTTGCGAAGCCATTCTCGCTTCTTCACACCACCTTTATCCAGAACTATAAACTTCGATTCCATCGTGGATTGAGCTATACAAGTTTGTTTAGAGGATTTCCATGATACCGCTCCACCACCAATGGTAAAAACATAACCACTAGTGGGTCGGATATATAATTAGCATCTTCGTATCCTTATAATACGGGTTGGATATCTTGAGTAATGTAATCCATAATTTAAGGTGAGTCTTAGATACCTAAGAACCCTTATCAATGCCTTCCAATGGTTAATTCCAGGATTAATTGTAAATCTACTTAGTTTATTAACTGCGTAGGCAATATATGGATGTGTGCGAGTTTGTTACATACATTAGATCGCCAATAATCCGAGAATATTCTAGTTAAGATCTGAGGCTCACCCTGGTTTTTAGCTAAGTGTAAGCTTAAATCAACAGGATTTTAGCCGAGGATCGTCATAAGCATTGAACTTTCGAAGTACTATCTCAATATATTGAGACTGTGACAAAACAAGTCCATCAGATGTTTTAGAGATCTTAATTCCCAGAATAAAAATCTGCTACACACATTTCTTTCATATAAAAATGTTTGTCAACATTTTCTTAGTATTCATTTATATCATGATTACTACCCATAATCAACATGTCGTCAATGTAAAGACAACCAATCTAAGCATTAGGTGTGTCTTTAATGTAAACGCATTTATCACACTCGTTAATTTTGTAACCATTCGATAACATAGTTCTGTTAAATTTCTCGTGCCATTGTTTCGGAGCTTGCTTAAGGCCATACAATGACTTAACGAGTTTGCACACCTTCTTCTCCTGCCCAGGATCAACAAACCCTTCGCGTTGTTCCATGTAGATTTCTTCTTCTAATTTACCATTTAGAAAAGCCGTTTTCACATCCATTTGGTGTATCTCAAGAAACCACGCTGTGAATGGACTAATAAAGATAGAAAAAGATACAACCTTGACAATGTTGCCAAGGACATCCTCTACAAGACCTTGGACAAGGCTATGTTCAACAAAGTCAAATCATGCAAATCAGCCCAAAGAAATGCGGGATAAGCTAACCCCGATTTGTGAAGGTTCGAAGCAGATTAAGGAGAATAAATTAATGTTATTTGTTCAAAAATTTGAAAATTTGAAAATGCTTGCGGTGAGAGTCGGATCGGTTGTATGCAGATTCACAAAAGTTACAAATGAGCTTTCGGCTCTTCGGATAGAGTACACTCAAAAGGTGATGTGCATGAAGATCCCACGAGCCTCCCGGTGAGTGCGAAATGAAGGTCATGGCCCCGAGACACTCCATGGACCTCTCCCAAACATCAAATCATGAGCTATTCTCAAATCTCAAAGCATATGAGTTTGAGCGGAGAAAAAAAAGAGCAAGAGGAAACAAATGTGCCCAAGACAAGTGACTAATGGCTAGTGAATGAAAGAAAGTTGAACCAAAAGAAACAATTGGCAGGAGAAAATTGCCCTTATGGTGAAAAGGTTCAACAAGGTCTTCATTAAGAACTATTAAAGAAACCAGGGTGAAACCTCCAGAAGACACTCAACACCTTCCAAAGCAAAGGAGGACAGCCACCCAAGAGAACCAACATCAAAGAGCCGACTATTAGAGTGCTGACTTGCAGAGAGCTGAAAACCTGTGTTGGAATTGCAAACAACCAGGACGCTTTGCTTTTGGCTGTTCTTATCCACCAGTCAACAAATACAGAAATGAAGAGGATAGAAGAGTCTTCAGAGAGAGAAGACAAGAAAAGAAGAAAGCCATGTTGGCTACTGAGAGTGTTGAACCAGCCAAGTACAAAAAACCAGTAGACTCGGACATTAGTGAAATAGACTACTCAAGTGACACTGAAGAAGAGGCATTGATCTGCCTCATGGCCAAAGAACAAGATCCAAAAGATCAAGAAGATGAGGTACACTCTAACTCATCTCATTCAGATTCTAGTGATAGTGATAGTGACGCAAAAACTTCCTCACCCACTGATCTCTATGATTCAATAGGCAAAATGATGAAAGACTTTAAGCACATCAAAACCTCACACACACTATTAAATGAGGAAACAGCCAGCTTAAATGCCAAAACTCACAAAGCTGATGAGAATACAAAGCTGAAGGCTGAAAATGCCAAGATCCAAGAAGAGTTAGGCTCTGAGTAAAAGAGAGAAAAAAGATCTAAAAATATGAGATTTGCTTCATTTACAAAGGCATCCAAATCATTGGATGAACTAATGAGTCAAAAATAGTGTGGAGATAAGAAAGTCATAGGAATCAATTTCTTTGTGCATGCTCAAGCTCCTAGAGTGATTTTGGAAAAAGGATCCTCAAGAAATGAGGGAGTCCAAAAGTCCAAAATACCATACACCAACATCCACACCAAAATACAATCACAATCATATGGCCTTGGATAAAAGAGTAAAGGAAAAGAAGCTAGTAGAGTATCTTTGAAAGGACAAATTGAAACAAAATTGTAAAAGTCCATCACAGACTCCAACAAAATACGTTGTGAAAGCTAAACAAAGCTATCAAAAACCCCAAATAATTGAAAGAAATACACATGATGGGAATGGTAGAAACTATCCAAACCAACCTGATTGGAACAATCAAGTGAGATATTAGCAAAAACCTATGGGATATAAGCCAAAATGGCAGAGACCTCAAACTCAACAAAGGTCATTCCCAAGGCAAAAGACCTATTATAAGCACACATATGCATCCAGGCACAAAACCTATCAAGCACAAAAATTCACTATCACCCCAAGAAAGCAAATGCTCAAACAAATACACAGGCATACAGAAAAAAGAGACAGTTGTATGATCCTAAAAACCCCCAAGCAATTTGCTAATGTGCACTATGATTATGGAACTGATAGATGGCAACCTCTTAGAGTCAGATTATCTGGATATAGGTTGGTTGGAACATCTTATAGCACTAACCCCCAAGGACCCAGGCAAGTATGGGTACCTAAAAACTAATTTCCTTGATTGCGAGTTCAAGGAAGAACTTGATTGAGTTGATCCGATAAACGTTAAAAAATATGCGATTACTTTCGGTTTGTAATAATGTTTTACCTTATTAATATTAGTAATAATATAAATTTATAGTATTATTATGTGTTATAAATAAAATAGGAAATCAATACAAAATTGTAGTAGGAAGCAATTTTTATGCGAGTTCGGATCAATGCGCATAACTTTCAATTCGGCATGATTTAGGGATGATTCTTGAAGATATGGATTCACAATCCATTCTTTAACAAATATTCAGAGATATTAAAGCCTAAATCAAAGTTTGGAATGATATTTTCTTGGATCAAAAGTTCATCAACATTTCATGTTTCAAGAGACCCATTTTGTCAAGATGAACCAAGGTCAGTATTTTGGGCATAACTCGAAGACCACATGTTCAATGGTGCTGAAATTGTAATCTGTGTCTTCCCAACTCATTTGGCTACAACTGTCATTAAGACACCCAAGTCAAATTATGTCGGCAAGGAGTTTTAAAAAATGTAACAAGATCTTTGCATGAGATGATCCCATGAGCCAACCACTCCACAATTATTACATCATATCTTGGCCAATAATGCTTGGATTCCATTCAAATCAGTGGGAGAATGAAGCCAAGACATGTGGGAATTATTGTTTCAAAGAGAATCAAGATGAATCAGCAAGAATTCTTTCCAAAAAGACCAGACAAATGAAATAATGGAGTTGGTTTCAAATTTTCAGCATCTTGTCAATTATCTTGAAAATAAAAAAATAAAATAATTCCAATAAGAATTATTGTGTTGCCTATAAATAGAGGTCATTTACACTTGCTAAACACACAAGTTTGTATAGAAAGTTAGAGTTTCAAAGAGAGTTTCATTGTTGTTTTCTTATATTATAGTAGATTTTCTAGAATTTCATAAAAATGCTTTCTTTAGTTTTCATGCAATATCTTATTTTCTCTACTTAATTTATGACTTTCTAAGTTTATTTTGTTGAGGAATAGAGTGAAACTCTTGATGGAGGAGAAGGAATAATTGTAGCTTTACACTAAATTTTATTGTTTTGATCATCAATTTATCTTTTAGATTATACCCTTCTTGTTTTGTGGTATTCTTGATTTATGCATTCTATTGGCACAATAAATACTTGGTTCCATTTAGTTAAATGTCTGGTTTTACTTCAACCGACTACTAACGTGGATACCTTAATTTGTTGTAGACAAAAGAATGCATGAATACTTGAGTCCATAAGCAAGTATTGGCGTTATAAGATAAATTATAATTGGTAATAAAACATGTTCACCTTATTACATGATTTATATTTAGAATATCTTTCTATTGGAACCTTCGTTGTGTATGGATTCCAATAGTAGTAATTAAAGAGGTAAGAAAATATAATCATTCCTTTATCCAAAATCAAGAGTGGATCTCTATCCTCAACAATTTTATTATTCAAATTTATCGTAAAAAATATTTCTTGCTAGTGTAAAATACATCTATTTATTTCTCAAAGAAAAATATTCTCTGCAAACTTACATAATCTTCCCTGTGGATCGACCTCGGACTCACGAGAAATTTATTACTTGAGACAACTTCGCACTTGGGTTTGCAACCTTAAAGTTGTAGCAAGTTTTGGCGGCGTAGATTCTTAAAAGGGAAGGCAAGGTAGGTTTCCAGGTTTGTATATATATCACTTTGTAAATATTGTGTGTTTATATGCTTACATGGTGTCGTAGTCCAAATTCTCGCCGTTTAATTAGATATAATTCAGAAAATTTGATAAACAATTTTGATTCACCTCCACACACACCAATTATGGTGAAGAAGTAATTGTTCAAAATGAGATGGAAAGAGTGGAAAATCAAGAAGTGCATAATATGCGTTATTATTTGCAACCTCCTAATTCTACTCCTTCTTGTTTCATTTTTCCACTAAATGCAAACAACTTTCGATTTAAGCCAGGCATGATACCTTTACTTCCTAATTTTCATGGTATGGACTCGAAAGCCCATATTTACATTTAAAGGAATTTGAAGAAGTATGTGCCACATTTGATGATCAAAATTGCACGATTGAAATTGTTAAGCTCAAATTATTTCCTTTTTCTTTAAAAGATAAAGCAAAAACTTGGCTTAGCTCGTTAAAACCTAGATCAATTGGTACATGGCAAGAAATGCAAACCGAATTTGAAAAAATTCTTTCCAACTCATAAAACAAATTCTTTGAAAAGACAAATTCATAATTTTTCTCAAAATCCTAAAGATGTTTTCTTTGAATGTTGGGAAAAGTTTAAAGAGTTGTTGAATTCCTGCCCACATCATGGTTTTGAAAATTGGCGTATAATCAGTTTCTTTTATGAAAGTTTAAATCCACGAAACTAAGCAATTTATTGAATCAATGTGTAACGGTCAATTTCTTGATAAAGAACCCGATGAAGCGCTAGAATATCTTGACTATTTGGCGTAGAAAATTCTCAATCTTGGCATAGTGTTGATGAAAATAAAGGAAAACTCAATCTTACTCAAGAAGATAGTTTAAGTGCTAGGCTTGCGCTTTTGGCTAAAAGAATCGATGACATGGAAGTTAAAAAAGTAAAAGAAGTTAAATCGTGCAAGATAAAAAAGTTTGTGAAATTTGTGGACTTAAAGAACACTCAACTAATGATTGTCCTCACATTCTGTTGAAGCAAATGTCATGAATGGATTTAGAAAACCTTTTCAATCTCCATATTTCGAAACTTACAATCCACAATGGAGAAATCATCCTAATTTCGGTTGGCGTGATAATAATCAAGCTCAACCAATAAATTCACAAAAGCCACAAAATTTTCCTTCATATCCATTTCCACATGTAAAATCAATTGAGGAGACTTTGCAAGCATTTATGAATGAACAAACAAACATCAATAATAAAACTTCTCGGCTATCAATGAGATCAAGAACTCACTTTCAACACTCACGGCTTCTTTGCGAATTCAAGAAAAGGGTAAGTTTCTGCTCAACCTCAACCTAATCCTTCTACGCAGTGTTGTGCTTCTACTTGGTGAAAATTGATAAATGAGGCTAATTCAGTCACAACACTTCGAAGTGGAAAAATTGTTGATAAAACAATTCATCCTAAGAAAGTTCTAAATTCATCTTCAGAAATGAAGAATGAAAATTGTGATGATGAAGAAGGTAAGTTGAATAAAGGTAAGTTCGAAAATGATGAAACATATTCACCTCCTGTCCCTTTTCCTCAAAGATTGCAACCAACTCAAAAATTGAACTCAAATTCTGAAATTTTTGAACTTTTTAAACAAGTCAAAATTAACATTCCTTTGTTGGATGCAATCAAACAAGTCCCACCTTATGCAAAATTTTTGAAAGATTTGTGCACAATTAAAAGAAAACATCATGTGAAGAAAAAAACATTTTTAACTGAAAGTGTAAGTTCAATTATACAACAATTTGCTCCACCTAAGTACAAAGATCCAGGCTGTCCAACAATTTCATGCATTATAGGAGACACTAGAATTGAACGTGCTTTACTTGATCTTGGTGCTAGCGTAAATCTTCTACCTTTTTCAGTCTATGAACAACTAGGTTTGGGTGAACTTAAAGAAACTCCAATTGTACTCCAACTAGCTGATCGATCAATTAAAATTCCAAAAGGAATAGTAGAAGATGTGTTGGTACAAATTGACAAGTTTTATTTTCCCGTTGATTTCATAGTTTTGGATACTCAGCCGGTTATAGATACAAAAACACAAATTCCTGTCATTTTAGGTCGTCCATTTCTTGCAACTTCAAATGCATTGATTAACTGTAGAAATGGTATTTTGAAATTATCTTTTGGAAATATGACTTTGGAATTAAATGTGTTTAATGTTTGCAAACAACTCACTTTGATGATACCGAACTACATGAAGTGGATTTAATTGAAGAAATTGTTCATGAAAATTTCAATATCAATAATTCTTTTGAAAGTGAAAGAATTTGTGATAAGAAATGTTTTGATGTCTCATTTGAATTTTTGCAAGAACTAGAAAACCATTTTTGGAAACCAAAAAGCGAGGAGTTGTTATCATGTAAAACACAACCTATTTCTTCAAGCATAAAAGCTCCAAAAATTGATTTGAAACCTTTACCATCGATTTGAAATACTCTTTTTCTTGGTGAGAGTGAAACTTTGCTGTAATAATTTCTTCCAAACTTGATGCATCTCAGGAAAGTAAGTTGATCGAGATTTTGAAAATGCATAAAAATGCCTTAGGGTGGACCATTCTTTGACATAAAAGGTATTAGTCCTCTAATTTGCACACATAATATTTATTTAGAGGAAAATGCAAAACCATCTAGAGAAATGCGCGAAGACTAAATCCTAATATGAAAGAAATAGTGAGAAATGAAATTATTAAACTCTTAGATAATGAAATAATTTATCCTATTTTTACAAAGTAAATGGGTAAGTCCTATTCATGTTGTCTTCAAGAAGCCTGGGGTTACAAAGTGGTTAAAAATGAAAATAATGAAGCGATTCCGACTAGAACTATTCTTGGTTGGCGTGTGTGCATTGATTACAAAAACTTAACTCGTTACTCGCAAAGATCATTTTCCATTGCCCTTTATGGATCAAATTTTAGAAAGAGTTGCAGGTCATAAGTTCTATTGTTTCTTAGATGGATATTCTGGATATAATCAAATTGAAATTGCACTTGAAGATCAAGAGAAAACAACATTTACATGTCCTTTTGGTACATTTGCATATAGAAGGATGCCTTTTGGATTATGTAATGCATCAGCTACATCCAAACGTGCATGCTTAGCATTTTTAGTGACATGGTTGAACGTTTTCTTGAAGTCTTTATGGATGATTTTTCAGTTTTTGGTGAATCATTTGAAGATTGTTTGTTGAACTTAGAAAAAGTGTTGATAAGATGTGAAGAAAAGAACCTTGTGCTTAATTGGGAAAAATGTCATTTTATGGTAACAACTGGTATTGTTCTTGGACACATTACTTCAGTAAAAGGCATTGAGGTAGATAAATCCAAAGTTGAGTTAATTGCTAATCTACCAGTACCAAAATCTGTGAAGGAGGTAAGATCATTTTTAGGGCATGCAGGTTTTTACAGAAGATTTATCAAAGACTTTAGTATAATTTCTAAACCATTGTGTAATCTTCTTACAAAAGATGTTAGTTTTGAATGGACTGAAAATTGTGAAAAAGCTTTTGTCAAACTTAAAAACATGCTTACATCTGCCCCAATAATCCAACCTCCTGATTGGACTTTACCTTTTGAAATAATGTGTGATGCTAGTGACTATGCCGTTGGAGCTGTTTTAGGGCAAAGAAAAGAAAAGAAACCATATGTGATATACTATGCAAGTAAAACTTTGAATGGTGCTCAAATCAATTATTCAACCACTGAAAAAGAATTACTTCTTTGTAGTATTTGCATTGGAAAAATTTCGATCCTATCTTGTTGGTTCACCAATTGTTGTTTTCGATGATCATGCGGACTTTGAAATATCTTTTATCAAAAAAAGATTCCAAACCAAGATTGATTAGGTGGATTCTCTTACTCCAAGAGTTTAATATTACCATTCGTGATAAGAAAGGTGTAGAAAACGTGGTAGCTGATCATTTATCAAGACTTATTTGTGATGATTCATTTCAAACTCCACCTATCAATGATATTTTTCCGATGAACAACTATTTAATGTTCTTGTAGTACCTTGGTTTGCGAGATATTGTTAATTTTCTTGTGACAGAATGATGCCATCAAATTGGAATTCACAAGATAAAAAGAAGTTTTTTGGTCGAGGTAAAAATTTTTTTGGGACGATCCCTATCTTTTCAAATATTGTCCAGATCAAATCTTTCGTAGATGTGTACCCGACAATGAGGTAGGTAGCATTATTCAATTTTGTCATTTCAAGCATGTGGTGGTCACTTTTCAAGAAAGAAAACCGGTCAAAGATCTTACAATGTGGATTTTATTGGCCAAATCTTTTCAAAGATACTTACGCTTTTTGCAAAAGTTGTGAAAATTGTCAAAAGTTAGGATCAATTTCAAAACGAAACATGATGCCTTTGAATCCTATTTTGGTGATTGAAATCTTTTGTCGTTGGGGTATTGATTTTATGGGGCCATTTCAAAGTATCATTTGGTTTTATTTACATTTTAGTCGCAATAGATTATGTTTCAAAATGGATCGAGGCAATTCCTTTAAAACAATGATCATAAACTGTGATAAAATTTCTAAAAGAAAATATTTTGAGTCGATTTGGAATTCCTCGAGTCATTATTAGTGATGGGGAACACATTTTTGCAACAAAGTTTTTGCATCTTTAATGAAAAAATATGGAATCACACATAAAGTTCCAACCCCTTATCACCCCGAGACAAATGGACAGAGTTGAACTTGCAAATAGGGAGATAAAACAAATATTAGAAAAAAAAGCGTTAACCCGGATCGTAAAGATTGGTCTTTTAGACTTATCGACGCACTTTGGGCATACAGAATCGCTTTTAAAACATCATTGGGAATGTCTCCTTATAGAATAGTTTATGGAAAACCTTGCCATTTACCAGTGGAACTTGAACATAAAGCTTATTGGGCAATTAAAATGTTTAACTTCAATCTTGACGATGCTTCGAAATTGAGAAAATTGCAAATCAATGAGCTTGAAGAATTGAGAAATGATGCATACGAGAATTCAAAAATTCATAAAGCACGAACCAAAGAATTTCATGATAATAAAATTACAAGAAAAACATTTGAGATTGGTCAAAAGGTTTTGCTTTATAATTCTAGATTGCATTTATTTCCTGGAAAATTAAGGTCAAGGTGGAGTGGTCCTTTTATTGTGAAAAATATATATCCGTATGGAGCTGTTGACATTGAGAATTCTAGAAATGGTAATGTATTCAAAGTTAATGGACAAAGACTTAAACTGTTTCTAGAAAATCAATTCCTTCCAGAGGAAGTTCTTTTTCTTTATAATCCTTGTTATAATTAGTGAACATATTTGTTTCTTATAAATGTGTGTTTTGTAGTGTTTAATTATTTATTTTCCCGGTTAAATGGCGGATAACGGTACTCCGTGACGATTAAGTCGGACTCATCAGTTTCCCACAAACACTGATATTTGTACATAATTTTGTTTTCTCATTCTCTTTCATTTGGATTTTAAAAAAAAATGGATAAAAGAATTCCCCCTACTCTCAAAAAGCGATTCTATTTTCTTCCCAAAACTGAAATTTTAGAAATATATAAAACCAGGCTAGAAAGGTTAAGAATATTTATGAATAAAGGCATTCGAGAAGCGTACGTTGGATAATTGAAGCAAAGGTAAGATTAGCAGGAGAATTTTCATTTTCTCCTACTAAATGTTTGCCTGGTGTTGGAAAAAGTTCATATTCAAAAAAACGAAGGGCCAAAAGAATGCAAGTTTGTCACAAATGTGCTAGATGGACGTGTGACACACGATGTCGTTCTTTAGGTATGGTTTCCAGAAATCGAGAGGATAAAATTCAATTCATAAAGGATGGACTGAGTAAGGAGTCTTTAGATGACATTCTATGGACTTTTGATACGCATCCTTGTGGATTTGTGCATCGTGAAATTCTCCGATTATGGCTCCAATTTCGAGAAGAACGTGAACTTTGTCTTGGGAATCTGACGTTAAAAGACCCTGTTTGCCAATTTATAAGAAAATTGGATGGGAAGCATATCCCCGACCCATAGAGGGCGTTTAAGCCGTTTCTGGACGTAAAACCAGAGGAAGATGTGAGCCACAATCACAACTACTTTTCTGTTCATTCACATGCTAGCATTTTATTTTGACTTTATTGTCTTTATTTTCAAACTTTTTGACAAAATAAAAGTTCCAATAATTATATCTACTGTTGCATTCCCTGTTCATACGTCAATAAATAGCGTTGCATTCACCCGTTCTTTTACACCATTCAGTTTGTATCAGAAAAAAAAGAGAGAAAAAAATATATATAAAAAAAATGGAGAGTTCTTCTTCCCGTAGAATTAACTGTGTTGCTGTATTCTGTGGTGCAAATCCTGGGAAAGACGGCTGTTTTCTTGAGGCAGCTGATAATCTCGGTAAATTTCTAGCGAGAAAAACATATTAACTTAGTATACGGGGAGGTAGTTTTGGGTTGATGGGCGTGTTCTTTGGTTCGCCTATTTGGGAGGAGTCGAGTCTTAGGAGTTATCCCGAAACCATTAGTTGTCCGACAAATCACTGGCCAAACCATTGGAGATGAGTTAAGAGTATCAAACATGCAAGACCGAATGGTGAATATGATGCATAATGCAGATGCCTTTATCACCCTACCTGGTGGTTTTGGTACACTAGAGGAGTTATTCCAAGTGATCTCCTGGGCACAACTCAACATTCAC
This sequence comes from Rehmannia glutinosa, assembly GCA_016081115.2. Lineage (NCBI taxonomy): Eukaryota > Viridiplantae > Streptophyta > Magnoliopsida > Lamiales > Orobanchaceae > Rehmannia > Rehmannia glutinosa. Next base: position 69,070,320 of record CM071926.1, on the reverse strand, counting down.
CAAAAGCCTATAGGTATTCTTAATGTTAATGGTTTCTTTGATGGTTTATTGTCTTTCATAGATTATCTTTGTAGAGAAAGGTTTTATTTCACCGTGCGCAGGCGAATCATAATTTGTGCAACAACACCAAGTGAACTAATTGATCAACTCCAAGCATTTGTTGTTGAACCTGATCCAAAAGTGGCTCATGTTGTTTGGTCCGAGGATAGAAGTAAAAAACGCAAATTGGATTTGTCTCTGACGTTGTGAGATTTATCTTTCACGGGTATAACTACTCTTTGTATTTTTCGATTTCATTTCAATAAGCCATACATCAGGTAATATCTTCTAAACCTTACTTTCCTATTTATTTTTTTACATTGAGGACAATGTTTTAGATAAGTTGGGGGGAAGGGATAATTGATATTATTTTTGGTAATTTTTTTCTAGTTTGCAATGAGTGATTTTATTTAAAAAAAAACTGATGGCAGAGTAAAGAATGTCATTTTGATGTTCTTGAGACGCATCTCTATTATGATGTTGTTGTGTTCTTTTCTTTAAAAAAAAAACATGGCATGTTGTATTTGGTTTAAAAAAAATTGTGAATTATCAAGCATGAAAATAGCTTTATTGTTGAATTCAATGATGCTATCTTGATTAAATAAAAAAAAAAAAAAAGAGAAGAAATTGCTTTATGCACATTCTAGGCTTTGTGGAGAGATTGATTGTGATACATATAACTGAAAGTTTGATCATGATAAAGTGTTTTATTTTCAATATTCACACATCTTTTGTGAATAAGTGGTGAGTTTGAGAAAACAAGCATTCTGAACTTTAATTGGTCATTTGAAATGGTTATGTTGTGATCTGAAATACTTAAATATGTCTACCTACCATGTGGAGAAATGATTTGGTTAATATCTACATCTTCAATTTCTATTACAATACTCCATTACAAAATTTGTGATGAGTATTTCTCATTGATATATTATCATGTAAAGTCATGTTGTACAGATGAAAAAAAAAGTGAAAAATGAAAAAAAAAAAAAAATGGATAAAAAAAAGAAAAAAAAAAAAAAAAGAAAAAAAAAAAAGAAAAAATGGATATTATTACTTTGTTTGCCATTACCACTACCTTATAGTTCAAGTGGTATTACTGCTCTTTATAAAGGTATTGATGAGGTTCGAACCCGATATTTTTAAACTTCTTTGAAATCTATCCCCTCATTCCAATCAAGTCTCCCAACTTATTAAAAAAAAAAAAAAACTTTGTTTATCATTCTAAACCAATGAAATTTGAAACATATTTTGGGTATTTCAAATTTAGGTATTTCAAATTTTATAACTACCTATCTTATTCTCAATTTTGGTTTGAATGCTTGTCCTAAATTTTATTGGCCATTTCCTTGAGAGTTTAACTGTTTTCCAACTCCATGAGTGAACACCTTACCAGTTCAAATGATAAATACTAACCCGTGAGGATATGGAGTTGAGGCTTTTTCATGATTAAATTTGAAGTTTATGTATCCTGGTTTTGCGGAATGCAACGGTGGTTTTTGTGCATATATACAATATTTCTTCTCTATATAAAAATATATATAAAAAATTATATTTACTCTTGATAGCATATATGATAATTGACAATAAACTTTTTGATTGTTAGACATTTTCACAAGTTTTTGTTAAAGAAATAATATCATGCCATGTTCATAAAAATATCTTTTGTATTTTGTGCGCTTTAATTACTAGGGACTAGTAATAATTTAGTTGAAGTGTGATAAACGTTAAAAAATATACTGATTACTTTCGGTTTGTAATAATGTTTTACCTTATTAATATTAGTAATAATATAAATTTATAGTATTATTATGTGTTATAAATAAAATAGAAATCAATACAAAATTGTAGTAGGAAGCAATTTTTATGCGGGTTCGGATCAATGCGCATAACTTTCAATTCGGCATGATTTAGGGATGATTCTTGAAGATATGGATTCACAATCCATTCTTTAACAAATATTCAGAGATATTAAAGCCTAAATCAAAGTTTGGAATGATATTTTCTTGGATCAAAAGTTCATCAACATATCATGTTTCAAGAGACTCATTTGCTGTAAAGACTGAACCAAGGTCAGTATTTTGGGCATAACTAGAAGAACACATGTTCAATGGTGCTGAAATTTTAACTGTGTCTTCCCAACTCATTTGGATACAACTTTCATTAAGACACCCAAGTCAAATTATGTCGGCAAGGAGTTTTAAAAAATGTAACAAGATGCTGCAGCATGATCCCGCAGGCCAACCACTCCACAATTATTACATCATATCTTGGCCAATAATGCTTGGATTTCATTCAAATCAGTGGGAGAATGAAGCCAAGACATGTGGGAATTATATTTTCAAAGAGAAGCAAGATGAATCAGCAAGAATCCTTTCCAAAAAGACCAGACAAATGAAATAATGGAGTTGGTTTCAAATTTTCAGCATTTTGTCAATTATCTTGAAAATAAAAAAATAAAATAATTCCAATAAGAATTATTGTGTTGCCTATAAACAGAGGTCATTTACACTTGCTAAATACACAAGTTTGTATAGAAAGTTAGAGTTTCAAAGAGAGTTTCATTGTTGTTTTCTTATATTATAGTAGATTTTCTAGAATTTCATAAAAATGCTTTCTTTAGTTTTCATGCAATATCTTATTTTCTCTACTTAATTTATGAATTTCTAAGTTTATTTTGTTGAGGAATAGAGTGAAACTCTTGATGGAGGAGAAGGAATAATTGTAGCTTTACACTAAATTTTATTGTTTTGATCATCAATTTATCTTTTAGATTATACCCTTCTTGTTTTGTGGTATTCTTGATTTATGCATTCTATTGGCACAATAAATACTTGGTTCCATTTAGTTAAATGTCTGGTTTTACTTCAACCGACTACTAACGTGGATACCTTAATTTGTTGTAGACAAAAGAATGCATGAATACTTGAGTCCATAAGCAAGTATTGGCGTTATAAGATAAATTATAATTGGTAATAAAACATGTTCACCTTATTACATGATTTATATTTAGAATATCTTTCTATTGGAACCTTCGTTGTGTATGGATTCCAATAGTAGTAATTAAAGAGGTAAGAAAATATAATCATTCCTTTATCCAAAATCAAGAGTGGATCTCTATCCTCAACAATTTTATTATTCAAATTTATCGTAAAAAAATATTTCTTGCTAGTGTAAAATACATCTATTTATTTCTCAAAGAAAAATATTCTCTGCAAACTTACATAATCTTCCCTGTGGATCGACCTCGGACTCACGAGAAATTTATTACTTGAGACAACCTGCACTTGGGTTTGCAACCTTAAAGTTGTAGCAAGTGCCAAGGAACCTGGTACATGGATAGTGGTTGTTCCAAACATATGGTAGGAAATAAAAGAAATCTGTCAAAGTTCAAGAAAATCAAAGGTGCAAAAGTAATATTTGGAGGAAATGAAGCTCCAGGGGAGATAAAAGGCACATGATCCATAAAGAAAAACGGACTAGAGATCACAGATATTGCATATGTTGAAGGTCTCAACTTCAATCTATTAAGCATCAGCCAACTCTGTGTTAAAGGCTACAATGTGGGATTTAATATGATAGTTTGCCAAATCAAAGATGTTGAATCAAATGAAATTGTGCTACAATGAACAAGGCAGAAAAACATATATGCAGTGGACTGGTCAACTGCTACACCAAGCACATGTCTGCTAGCAAAGAGTACAACCGAATCAAGTTGGTTGTGGCACAAGAAACTGAGTCACCTGAACTTCAAGACAATCAACAATCTTGCAAGGAGTCATCTTGTGGAAGGATTGCCTGACTCACTATACAAGAAAGAAAGCATTTGGGATGCATGCCAGATGGGAAATCAAATCAAATCATCCTTCAAGGACAAGCCCAGTCCTTCTTCAACAAGGATACTACATTTGTTGCATATGGACTTATTTGGTCCTGTTGAGCCAGCTAGCATCAGTGGAAAGAAATACACCTTAGTGGTGGTAGATGATTACTCAAGATATACATGGACAATCTTTATGTGTAAAAAGAAGGAAACACTGCAGAAATTGCCTCAACCAATGAGAAGATTACAAAATGAGAAGAGTCAAACCATTATAAAGATAAGATCTGACAGAGGAACTGAGTTTGCAATGGGATTATAACTCAGTATTGTGTTGAAAATGGTATTGATCATGAGTTGTCAGCTGCAAGAACTCCACAGCAGAATGGAGTAGCTGAAAGAAGGAACAGAACTCTCAAGGAAGCTGATATGACAATGTTAGCTGAAGCTGGATTGCCTAAGAGATTTTGGGCTGAAGCCAACAATACTACCTGCTACACTCGAATATATGCATGATCAACAGGCAATTGACTAAGACTCCCTATGAAATTTGGACAGGGAGAGAGACAAATGTTGGGTATTTCAAGATATTTGGATGTAAGTGCTTCATCCACAACAACGACAAGGAAAACTTAAAAGTTTTTGATGCTAAAGCTGATGAAGGTATCTTTTTGGGATACTCAGCTGAGAGTAAAGCTTATAGAGTGCTAAACAAGAGGACTATGGTCACAGAAGAGTCTATCCATGTGGTGTTTGATGAGCCAAATGTAAATGGAGAAGACATAGATGAATTAGCTGAGAAGAAGAATGAACCAACTATGCTGAAGAGTCCCTATGTTGATGCAGATGTGAGAGCCCTCAATCTTTAAGATGATGAGATAGCTGAATCTCAAAAACAGCTAGAAGGTCTGCAGCTGAATGATGATGATGAAGATGTTCAAGACAACTTAGTTGCAAGACTGCTGAATCCAACAGACTTACTCTAACCAGTTGTGAGATGGCTGAGAGACCATCCACCTGAGTTAATTATTGGAGATGTTAGAGATGGAATAAGAACCAGATCCAGAGCTCAACATGAAGCTATGTTCACTTATTTTACTTCCCATACAGAGTCTAAAGATCTATCTCAAGCATTGGATGATACACATTGGATTTAGACTATGCAAGAAGAGTTGAATCAGTTTGAAAGGAACAAAGTATGGGAATTAGTTCAAAGGCCTACCCACACAAATATTATTTGTACTAAGTGGGTATTCAGAAACAAGATGAATGAAGAAGGATATGTAGTAAGAAACAAAGCAAGATTGGTAGCCAAAGGGTATTGCCAAGAGGAAGGCATAGATTTTGATGAAACCTTTGCTCCTACTGCTAGATTGGAAGTAATTAGGATTTTTCTTGGTTATGTTGCACACAAGAACTTCATTGTGTGTCAAATGAATGTGAAAAGTGCATTTTTTAATGGACTTTTGGAACAAGAAGTATATGTTGAACAACCTCCAAGTTTTGAGCAGAAAACTATTGGAGACAAAGTCTACAAGCTCAAGAAACCACTGTATGGATTGAAGCAAGCGCCAAGAGAATGGTAGGGCACATTGTCACAGTTTCTAATTGACAATGGATTAACCAAAAGAAAAGTTGATAGAACACTCTTCAGAATTCAAGATGGAGAAAGTATTCTGCATGTTCAAATCTACGTGGATGATATCATCTTTAGATCCACAAATAAAGAGTTGTGTGATAAGTTTTCAAACCTCATGTAAGGAAAGTTTGAAATGAGCATGATGGAAGAACTGACTTTCTTTCTAGGTCTTCCAGTCAAGCAAATGAAAGATGTAACCTTCATAAGTCAAACCAAATATACAAGAGATTTAATGAAGAAATTTAGTATGGAAGAGAAGTCATCAGTGAAGATTCCTATGAACACTTAAATTAAGATGGATATGATGTAGATGGATAAGTTGTTGATCAAACTAGATATAGAGCCCTCATTGGATCATTGCTCTATTTAAAGACTAGTAGGCGGACATCACCTTTCTTTGTAGGTATATGTGCTAGATTTCAATCTGCACCAAAAGAGAGTCACATGACTGCAACTAAGAGAATCCTAAAGTATTTGAAGGGATGCCAAGAAGTTGGCTTACGGTATCCAAAAGATGGAGGATTCTAGCTGGTAGACTACTCAGACTATGCTGGATGTAAAGTGGACATGAAGAGTACTTCAGGTACTTGTCAAATGCTTGAAATAGATTGGTTTCTTGGTTCAAGAAGAAACAAAATTCAATAGCTATATCCACAATCAAGCGAGTACATAGTTGCTTCAATTGTGGGCAGTTGTTGTGCCCAAGTTCTATGAATGAGACAATTGCTATGAAAAAGAAATTCCAATTATGTGTGATAATACAAGTTCTATTGCAATTACTCAAAATCTTGTATTGCATTCAAAAATTAAACACATTGATGTCAGATATCATTTTATAAGAGACTGTGTTGAAAAGAAACACAACACCTTGAATACATCTCAATGTTAAACAGGTTAGGTGACATATTCACTAAACCTCTATGTGAATCAAGATTTGAAGAGCTTAAGATTGAGCTAGGTTTAATAGAGCTGAGTTAGGAGACTCAAGAGACTCAACCAGCAGAGACCAAGAAGAGAGAAATGTAAAATAAGCAAAGTTTCATTTTCCAGTCAAGTGAAACAGCCAAGATGAGGAATCAACTGTATCGAGTTAGCTGACAGCTAAGTGATCATTATGTGAAGAGAGAAGCAGAGTTAAGTCACTTTTGGAAGATAAGTGAGTTATTTACGAGCTAAGTGACAAAATGCAGTTGTTTTCTGCGAGCGGGAATGTTTTTGGACACTACGTCAGCGTAATTATGATGTTAGTACAAAAGATGGACACGTTTAGCCTATGATTGGATATAAATGATGCTGCATATAATGCGGGGAAATTAATGTGGTTTCAAAGGTTTAATCTTGACTGTTGATTTTGATCAAGCTTTCAAATTCCAAAAACCATCATCTCATGTCCCATAAAAACCAAAACCCATTTTTCTCTCTCCTCAACACCCTCTTCCCAAGAAAGCAAGTTCTAATTTTCTCTCTGCAAAGCAACAAAAACGTTAGCTCTTCAAGAAAGGTTCTGCAAATATTTCACCGTTTATTTTTTGAGAAAATGGATGCCTCGTGTAATTTCGACAAAATGTCCGAGAAAATCCACTCAGGGTTGACTGTGGATTTTGAAGGGGTGCTGAAGCAGGGAGCTGATAAGGCTCTAGTTAAAAAGATTGCTGAGAAGTTGGAGAAATACGGCCTAAAGGGATTTCTCACGATAGAATACTCCTACACTTACTCCGAAGAGGTCGCTATGTTCTACGTGAATGCTGAGGTTCACGATTGGGAGATTAGATCATCGGTTCACAGCAAGGACATCAAAATAACTACTGCGGACTTAGTTGATCGTCTTCCGCCTTGAAGGGCTAAAGGAGATAAGCGAGGAAGACGTTAACTGGCTGCGGCATGGAAGGAGATTGCCAAGCGAGTCGATTGCTAACATTGTTGCCCAAGAAGTCATCAATAAAAGAAGATTATCATAAGCTGATGGACATCGTGTCCAAATGCGTTGACATGAAATTCGGTAGCTTTAATCAACTATCTCGAACAAAAGCTGATCGTGATGGTTGCGATCATGGAGGAAGAGAAGGTCAACTGGGCTGAGTTCTTTTTCAGCCGCATTTGCCAGAATGTTCTTAACAAGACCATTACTGATGGTGGTCTATTTGGAGGCTCGCTGGGATATGGCCTTGTCATTGGACATCTTATGAAGGTGAAGAGCATTGCTCTTAGGCATGAAAAGCCTTTCCATGTCAATAAAAAGATGTTCAAGACAAATCTATCTGGAGCTCAGAGGCAAGTGCATGCATGAAGAGCTGACACTAGCGAAGGTTAATCAGCTGATCCAATTCCATAGGATACAACAGCAACCATTCCAACTCCTTCTCCAAAGCCGACCTAGAAGAAGAAGAGAGCTATTGCAGCTAAGCCAACACCTGCCCCAGCAGCCAAGTCCACCCATGCACCTGCCCCTGTAGCCGTGCAAGAAGTTGCACCTGCCCCAGCAGTCAAGACCGAGAAGGTTACATCTACACCTTCTCCGATTGTGAAGAAGAATCACTCAGCGGTGCCTCGAAAGTCAGCTACAACAAAGAAGACAAAGATGGTGGAGCCATAAGCCACCGAAGGAGTAGAAGAGGAAGAAATTCCTTTGGTTCCAGCTAAAAGATGAAGATTGGTCAAGAAGTCCGAGCTAGAGAAGCCAGTTGAGTCTGGCACTCAGCCTGCACAGAAAGAGACTGCTGAAGCTCAAGAAGAAAAGTCGAAGGAAGTTTCTGGGGGTGAAGTGATCACCATAGAAATCGAGAAGACTGCTGATGTGGATTAGCAGACTGTTCAAGACCCAGCTATTCGAGAGACAGCTGAGGAACATGGAGCTGAGACAGCTGATCAAACTGAAGAGACAGTTGTTCAGTCCCCTCAAACGGATGCAAGAGAACCTCAGGAGGAACATGCTCCGCTCGCTCTATTCATGAAGAGGAGGATGATGATGTGGTAATGATGTTTCCTGTTTATCCTGATATCCAGGAGAGATTGAGGGTATGGAGAAGTTGGAAGCTGAGTTACTCAAGATATCAATTCCAGAGCCTGGAGTTTATTGAAGAAGAAGAGGAGCTCTTAAACTTTATAGGTAACATAGCTGTTAGCTCCGCCCTTGATCCTGATTTCTACGTGACCATTCTTTCTCAAAGGAGGGATGAAGAGAAACAAAGAGCCTTGGAGAAAGAAAAGGCTATTGAAGAATCAAAGAAATCTCACTCTTGCCCCTTCTCAGATGTACCTAAGTTTGCCATGGACTCAACTGACAGCAGTGATGACATTAAAGAGATCAACCCTGCTGTTGCAGCTGTTGCAACCGAGAAAGCAGAGTTCATGCAAGCTGTCAAAGAATCAAAAGAGATGCACGAGCAGCAGATGCGAGAGGGTCTAAGAGAGTCTTCTCAAATCTCTTCTGTCCCTGATGTTATGGATGTGGTGCGAACCATTGCTGCCACCACATCCCCTGTGCACTCTGAGACGATGGCACCAGGAAAACTGGCAATGAAGCTAAATGTGAAGAAACGGGTACATTAGCCAAGTCAATTCCTATAAAAGGTGTTGAGACACCTGCCCGGATGGCTGAATACTCAACAGGAATAACAGTGCAGTCTCAGGTGTTGAATAACCCCTCTACTCAAGACTCAGGTGGTGCGCCAGCTGAGGGGGAAACTGACACCACCACAGCTAGGTCGGAAGATGTTGTGGGAGACCAACCATCCATGGAGTTTGGAGGCAAAGGAGAGAACCTCAATGTTTAACAGAGTGAAGTTAACGAAGCTCAGATAGTTCATACTATCTAAAGCTGAGACTTCAACTACACTGCAAGTCGATGACGCTACTGAAGCAGCTAAGGCAAATGATGGAAGCGAGTCCATGGGAGTTGAGTCTCTTGGCCCTGAAAGTGCAATCCTAGGAGTTGACACTCCAACGAATGCCATTGAAGACCCCAAAGCAGCTCCATCTGCTGAAGGGACAAACATAGAAGACCCTGTTCTGGTTGAGACTGCACATATGGATGAACAAGGCCCATCAGCAGTTGAGACTGCTGAGGGTAATGAAGGCCTAGAGGTGGTTGAGACTTCCCTAGGTAATAAGGTTTTTGAAAATGAGCCTGCTCCTCATGTGGAGGTTGCTGAAGAAGATGAAGAGATCAACGCCCTTCATGATTCCCAGGAGAACATAGACACTGAATTCCTGTAATCAGACAACAAAGCTGATGAGGATGCACATGCCACACTGAGCCAAGTCAGTGACAAAGATGCTCCGATGAGATTTATCTTGGTTGATGGGACACCTCCATTGGCACCATCACACTCCGATGAAGCTGATAAGCCAGCTGAGGAACAAACGACTCAATAAGAAGCCACTATTGATGCCTAGGAATTGGTTAAGTCAGCTAAGCAGGCTAACATAGTTGCTCAAGATGCCGATGATGCTAAAACCGCTGAGGCACATCAAGCTGAAGAAATTTTGAAAGAAAAATGGAAAGGCTCCACAAACCCAAGATGTGAAGATACCTATCTTCCCTGAAGATTAATTCGCAGAATATTTTCCATTCGATGCTCAAATTCCTTTCGAAGCCGAATTAGCAGCCGAATGAGCCAGATACAATGTCCAAGTCCCCCCAGAAGAACTCAGAGCTCCAAGTGAAATTTCCATAGTGCCTATTGGTTTTGACTTTGATGCTTTGTGGCCAGAGGATCAGTCTGCTGAGACAGCTGACTTCCGGAAAACCTTTAAAGCCATCTATGCTGAGATTGAGAAAATGGAGCATAGCTTTGCATCATTGGACCAAAGGTTAGATAACAGGGATGCTACCATCACTAGAGACATCAGAGGAACTATACTGAGAATTCGAGAATGGGTTGGACAGGTCAAGGCTTTGAGGCATGAGCAGGTCACCTATTTTAAGTCATTATTCGCGAATATGGTGATTTGGAGCTTAGATAACCTCAAGTTCCAGCAGAGGCAAAGGGACCACATAGGTCTGACATGGAGTTACTCAAGCTTTAGCACAAATCTGAAAATGCAAGAATGGAGGCCAATGTTGCACATCATATTAAGGTGCTCCAGACGGAGATGAAGTTGATGGCAGCTGAGTCCAAGGCTCTGAGGTCAGAATTAAGAGCAGCGTACTCCACGACCCTTGACAAGCATGACTCTATGAACAACAAACTTGATTTCCTCCTGAGTGGTATTTTCCCAAACCTAGCTCTACCCCTTGGTGATGATGCCAAAAAATGGGAAGATGAAGCCATGAAGGAATTGATGGAAGGGCATCAGAGTGATAAGGAGGGAAGCAATGAAGGGGGAAGAAGTTCTATGGAGAAACCTCCGTTGAAAATAATGCTTGCTAAGACCCACAACAAGGAGAAGTGACAGCCTTGATTCTCAGCAGACTACCGAAAGAGTTGACCGTAGAGGAGAAAACTGAAATTGCAATCAAGCAGTTGAGAAAGGACATGGAAGCTAGATTCGAAAAGGTAGCTGAGAAGAACTCCGAGTGCATCAAAGATATCAAAGCAAGATTCGATGGCCCCCCAGTTGGATTACTGAAATATTCCCCAACAATAAAACCCCTAGAGAAATCCCGAAACCTGATGCTGGATCTAAACCAAGATCACTAGAGGAGTTTCAAACTCTAGAAGCTGAAGGTTATTTTAAGAACATGACTCTACCACAAGCGTGGGACTTGTACTGGGAAAAAGGACATGAATTGTGCAGATCAGCTAAGAAGCAATAGAGTTCCAGTAGTCAATCGACTGGAAAGACACCAGTACAGTACACTCCCAGGAGAGGAGCTGGTCATAGAGAGGGTGGGGAAGGTTTGGAAATGGTGGAAGAGGCAGAGGCACTCCACCACAGCCAAGACCAAAAGATACAAGATTTATTGATCCATATAAGAAATGGATCAATTCTCGGGTCAAGCTACGATGCTCTTGCTAACACCAAGTGGAGCGCAAGAATGAGGAGGCAAGAAGAAGACAGGGGGCTGAGAATGAAAGAGTCAACAGAGAATGGGAGGAAAGGCAGCGAAAGGAAGACCTTGCTGCAAAGAGAGCTTTTGAGAATAAGAAGAGGGAAAGAGTCAAGAAGGGAAAGTAGTTGAGGCATTGAAGATGACTGAAACCCCTTCAGTGTATTTTCTTGTAACATCATATTTCTCATTTTGCTCTGATATAGTACTATAAGAAGCTCTTATACGATGTAATATATGGTATAGCATAGATACAGTGTACAAAGTATACTATGAAACGGCTTTGTAAATTGCATATGTAAAGTACAAGAATGATATGATCAATAAAATTGACATATTCAACATATACATTCTTTTTGTTATCTTTGACCGCTTATTTTTTTGTAATTATTTAAGTTTTGGCATAATCAAAAAGGGGAAAATTGTTAGGAAAATTTATGGTTAGATTTTGAAAATACCATGTAAAACTTAGAATAGGAAGTTGGCACCCCATTGTTCTTGTATTTATATTTGTAATATATAGATCGCATGTCCGAGTTGGAGTCACTATGTTGAAGAATACAAGAGACAATCAAGATTGAAGAGAAGACCAGTTTGTGTGTTAGCTGTGTGTAGTTAAGATGGAAGTCTCAGACTCGACTGAAGAAGAGACCCAGCTGTGGAACAGCTGAGTAAAGGATGAAGATTTGACAGTCAAGTCAGTTAAGAGCCAAGTCTGCCAGTTGACAGACAGATGAGTCATTCCTAAAAGGTTGGAGCTGACTCAAGTCAAAGAGGTAAAAGCAACTGTCAAGTCAAGTCGACTGATATTAATCCGTTGCACAGAAGTGAATGATATTACTTAATATAGTAATGCGTCCATGCTGCCATGTCTAAAAGAGCTCATCCCAGAAGCATGCAAATAGATAAACCAATGGGAAGCACTGAGCTTGTGTCAGGACCTAAAAAGCTTTGGTAAGATTTATTCGACTCCCCATTCTAAACCTTACAACTCACCCCTTGGGACCTACAGATTTGTTATGGATTTGTTCATGTAGAAAGCCTGATTTCACCTTTTCCTCATGAGGAAAATTGATAGGAGGATCTCTCAACTAGACAGTAAAATACCAAGTGTTGCAAATTGGGGTTTTCAATTTTTGTTCTCCCTTGTTTATTTGTTTTGTTTATCTTGCTCAACTTACATCTGGTGCATGTAGAGTCTATTTATGTTATTTGAACATATTTAGGAATAGTTTTCCCATTAGTGCATTTGTTGTTTTTCTTTTTTTTTAATGATCCGTCTCATGAGATTATCTCGTATAAGACCATCTCAAAGTTAATGGAGCTATTGAAAACATATTGGAGCAAGATAGAGTTCAACTTGTGTTTAGCTCTATTCAAAACTTATTGGACCAATCAAGTTCACACTTATAAATCAACCCATGGCCCAAGTATATATCAATGCTGAAAATCGCAATCCCTAGTAACGCTTTAGTGTGCACTTTGCCTCTCCGAATAACTAGTTTGAAGGGGAGATTTCCCTGCACAACAAATCTCTATTCTTGTTTCTGAATTCCTCCTTTCCACATCAAACTGCAACAAAAAAAATTTGATTTCTTAACTTTTACGGATAATTACAAGAAAATGCCTTAAGTTTGGACTAATTACAAAAGCCTCATTGAGGTTTGATTTCTTCTTACATTTTCCCCCATTAATAAGAAAAAAATATTTCAAAAAACTCCCGTGATATTTATAAAAATATTACAATTATCACCTTAATTTTAAGACAAATCAAACCTCAATGGGGTTTTTGTAATTTTCAAAAAAACATATGATCGTTTTGTAATTAATCCAAACTAAGGTTTGTAATTATCCCAGATTTTGACTGATTTTCGAATTTTACATCTAGAATCATTTTCATTGGGCTTAACATCTTTGAATACGCTCAAAAAGCCCAAGTTGGGGAAAGGGTCATGAATGGCCTATTTTTAAGTTTCATTTTCAATTCTAGCCCAACTTATTTAAAAAGATCAATTTTAGCCCTCTTTTCTGTTATAACCCCAAAATACCCCTTATACAAGGTTGAAGGCAAACTAATGGTTTTTCAAGGTTTTAATGCCTTAAAAACGGTATCAGAGCCTAGGTTTATTAAGAACTTTTAGTTAAATTTGATTATATTTATGTAATTAACAATTGGTGAGGAGAATTTCTCCAAGAATATGGATCTGGACAATTGTCCAAGATGCACACCTTACAGGACATATCGTCAAATTTTTACGATGTATACACAAGATCACCAAGATAAAATAGCATATTGGAACAACCAATATGATGAAAAAGAACATGCAGGAGCCGATAGGAAAACCTTGAGACACTGTGAAAGACAAGAGGCATATTATATGAGTTTCTTTACAGTAAACCATATATAATATGTCGATCTGATGAATCGCCAGAAAGCAGTGCATGAGAATGCCCATCAAAATAATGATTCCTGATGGAGTACCATAATGGAACGAGATACTTCTGGACACATCTAAGATCTCAAAAGATATTAGGGAAGTCCAGAAGACGGTGTAGAATTATGGCAACCGCCATATTCATTTACCTATACAAGTTCATCAGATCCAAAATCAGATGGAAACGATGGTGAAATATCAGAAGGAAACTCTTGAAATCCTTCATGATATTCAGAAATGAGTCAAGAACGTGGAGGACACACCAAGTTCATTCGGAGGAGAGAAATGTATTGATTTTGGAATAGTACCCTATTTTCACCAAAAAGGGAAACCAACTGAAGTTATACGAAAAATGATAGATGATGAGAAGCTTATCGCTATCATCAAAGGAAACTCCGTCACAAACTAAAGGTGATGGATATGGAGAAGATAAATCATAAAGGTCTACATGACCTTGCAGAATCCTTCGCGGGATTAGGAATTGTAGATTTAAACATGAACGCAGGAGATAGATCAGCTTTGGCTACTCTTGACCAATATAGAAGACCACATCCACCACCACCAGCAAATCCCATCATTGAAGAAAGTTTGGCCTCAAATCCTGGATACTGGGATGAAAGAATGCCTCACATCGAAGATTTTACTATAAGGAGAGATCTATTTATAGGAACTCGACAATCCAAAAGGCCAAATTTATATAACACGCCTTATGGAAGATCGCAGCTCGATCCCATACATCCATATGGATTGATGCTAAATCTGGATATCCTAGATTTTAAAAATCCAGAAGTCCTTATTGATGAATGGGCAGCAGCTTTGAGGATTGCAACAGGTACCCTCGATCTTACGAAGGAAGTATTCATCTTACTCCTTGAGATGAGTTTAGAAAGATCTCAAAAAATTGCATGGGATATGACCGAAGTAAATATGAAAAGCACGGTCACAGCTGGAGAATCATTGAAAGGAATTGTCGATAATATGGCCAAATTATTCAAAATTCATTTTATCGGCACAGGCTATTTTGAGGGATTAGAAGAAGAAAAAAGGAAAAGATATAAACAAGCCCTCTATTGCCTCGAGTTACATGATATTTGTCATATTGACGAATATATCAAGTTGTTCACCGAGTACCGGTGGAAGTCCAAGTTGGGAGACAAAGAAGCATCGCAGTTATTCATTGTGAAGATTCTAAGCCCCTGGAAAGAAATGCTTATCAGGGAATACAAGAGTGCAGCCGATTTAAATACAGTGGCCAGAATAATGTCTTTCCTAAAGGCCAAGTTATCTGAATGGTGCTACCAAGCAACACTATATAGGAATTAACAAAACAGTTCCTCTATATTGCGTAGATGGTGATATCCCAACAGTGGTGGGAGGTCAACCACGGCGACATAAGAAGAACAAGGAGAGAAGCCATCCATACAGCCGTGGAAGTAACAACAAAAGAAGTAGGTCTTCATGGAGACCTAGAAGGTTTTGGTCAAAACAGAAGGCCCGAAGTTACAAATTAGGGCAAAGACCAGCACCAAGTAGGAGTTGTAGGTCCCAAGGGGTGTAAGTGTAAGGTTTAGAAGGGGGGGTTGAATAAACCTTACCAAATTTTCGATTTAGTCCTTTTTAAATATTCAGAGTTGATTCTTCACAGCTGTGTCCTTGATGGACAAATCAATTTAGTTAATCAAGAGAGTTAGTCTCTCAAGACTCAATCGAGCCGTTGATGGAATAACTCAATTTGTTGACTCTAAATTAACTCAACTGTGGTTTTGTTTTGCGGAAGACTTAACACCCTTAAGTTTGATTAAGCAAGAGTTTAGTGCTTGGTTTAGTACTTATAAATTATCGTGTGGATAGCAAATTATCACAGATATAAGTAGTTAAAATGCAGGAATTAAAATCTTGAAATGTAAATGACACAAAGTGAAATTTTTATAGAGGTTCGAAGATGGGGTAATTCTTCTACTCCTCTCTTCTCCAACTCCCGGAGGAATCCACTAGGTAATGATCGGTTTACAAAGTGGTAAGTACCCGATACAAGTCTTGATCACACACGGTGACTTGATCCTTTGGGACTCGATCACCGAGACGCCTTGATCACTCGGTGGCTTCTCGACGACCTTCTTCACAGGCATTTGCGCTTGCTACTTGCTACTCACTTGCTCAAGCTCTTTGGATTTGATCACGAAGCCCTCCAAAAGCTTAAGACTTGGTTCGATCTTGAACCTTCCTACAATCCTTCGTGGAATGTAGACCACTTGTTTTCAAAGTATTTTCTTCTTCAACCGATTGAAGTTATCTTTCCTTCACAGTGAGTGTTGGATTGATGTTCTTCGTAGTTTAGGCTTGAGGAATGAGAATGTTTGATTTTCTAATAATTGCTTGAACGTCTTTTGGTTCAGTCTATCTCTTGTGTCACTTGTCTCTCTCATTTTCTCAATTAAACTCCTCGGCCTTTTATAGTGATCTTTCAAAAATTTGCCCGTTGAAGAGATAGGCTAATTTTGAAAGTCACTTGCGCGATCGTTGGCTTGTCTTGTTGCGATCCTTGGAATTGCCATTTCCTCGTATGAATTGTTCTTTCACCTTTCGTAGTTCGACACGGTGTAGTGCTTCCCATTGGTTCATTCCATTTGCACGCTCGAACCGAGCACTCCGAGAAAGGTGGTATGGAGATATTACTTGTTTAAGTAAATCTCTTGATTTCGGCAACGAATCTTTACGATTATCTCGACTTGATCGCATTTCCTTGCTTTCCCCAGGTGACTTAGAGTCGACTTCCAATCATTGGATGACTCTTGTCACTTCAACTTGAGACTTGGCTTTTCTCGAGTTGACTTTATCTGATACTCCACTTAGCCGCATCTCACCGCTTCTTGAGAGAGTTCCGTCTACTCTTCTTTGCCATACTCATTGTCTCTCACAGCAGAGTCTTCCTTCCGTCTTGATTTGTCTTCTTGCATGTTAGGGCGTAGGCCGACTTAACTCCCTTGGCTTGACTCTAATTGTTACAAAGCATTTTACAACAAGAATGGGGTGCCAACTTTCTATTCTAAGTTTTACATGGCATTCATCAAAATCTAAACAATAAAATTCCTAACAATTTCCCCCTTTTTGATGATGCCAAAACTTAACCATTCAAAAATGCAAACATCAAAGATACATACAGATAGTGTATTGACATAGAATGTATGCGCAGAATCAATTCTTTTATTGATCATATCATTCTTGTTCTTTTTACTGTTTACAAGGTGTATCGTGAGTACATATTTGCCTACAAAAAATAAAGAATTTGCAGCTTTGTTTCAGAAGACTTACATGGTATGTATTTACATTACAAAATACACGAAGGGGTGGACAAAGCAACACTTCATCTCCTTCATTTGTCTCCTTCTTTCATCTTGTTCAAAGATCTTCTTCTCTTCTTCTCTTTTCTCATCGTCACCGCTTTCTTTTTCTTTTCATATGCCTTCCTCGGCAGACTTCATCTCTTCTTAATATTTCTGTCTTTCCTCCCATAGCCGAGTTTGTCTCTTGTTTTCTTCTTCTAATCTTTTTGCATACTCGGCGTTACTTTTAGCCACTCGCAAATTTGCCACTTGGTCAAGCCCAGACCCCAAGAGATCCCTCCTTTCTTTCCTGGATCTACATATTCAATATTCTTGGGCGGAGGCCCAGTCCAAGCTTCTTCCTCCACCACCGCTTCTTCCTCTACCCTCGGGCGTATATTGATTGGTGTCTTCTTCTTTCCGGTGAGTGACAGCGGAGTGACCCCAGAGTGATCAGGTGGTAGTCTCATCGCCTGTCGGCCTTCTTCACATAACGTGAGACCCTTTTCCCAAGACAAGTCCAAGCTTGAGCCATAGACATATTTTCAAAGTATCCCTCAAATTCGAGCGTTTTAAATTCATCAACCGATCGTGGCTCGTCTCCGACATCCGAGATGGCATAAGTGTCTCGCTCTCTTTCGAATGCCTCCGTGTTCTTTCAAGATGTTCATAACTCGGGCATCCATTCTTCCTTCCACTTCCTTCATCCCCGCTTCAATTGTTTTTCTCTTTTCACCATAGATACAAAGCAGTGTTGGCGTGGCGAGTCACGGGGAGTTTGTCGCGATAATGTCACCGTGACAGACCTGTTGAGGGGTTTGTGCAATCATCAAGGTCATATCTTTTGATCCTTCCCCCCCTCAGATTTTCCTTTCTTCTCGTTTTAACACTTCCTCGGTGATTTTCCCTTCGCACTGCTCCTTCCTTTTCAACTTCAGATCCCCTCGCGCCTTTAGGTATTCCTCTTTCCCCTTTTTGGCATTATCAAAGGAGAGAGGAACGCCCGGAAATAGACTTGCAAGCGTGAAGTCAAGCCCGCCGATAGTTGAGTTTTGTCTCGAGTATCTTTGCAGAGAGTATGCAAAGACGAAATTGACCGAGTAGCGTTGGACTCTGCTGAAATCGCTTCATCTCAGCCATGAGAAGGCTGAATTTTGTATTCATGGTCTCTTCCAAATGTCTGTAGATCACTTTTGTTTTGCTCACGCAGCTAGTTTAACCTCGGCAATGTGAGCTTCATGCATGTGCTCAATATGTTCTCTCGACTTTGTTTTTGCATCAAGCATTTTCGACTCTCCACACCGGCTAAAGACTTGTTGAACAATGTCCTCAAGTATCTCACTTGTTCCACACGCATTGTTTGCTATTGTTGCCACCATTCCCCGATCCGGATGTTATGCCTCTTAAATCGCCAGTGAGATTGGCATCTCGTTGTCGGTCGCATGTCCAAAGAGGCTCGATGCCTCTCCATCCATTCAATCTCGCAAATAGTGCCTTGAACACTTCGCGGACTTGGTGATTCTTGATTGCGGTGATGGCCATGCAAACGTCAAAATCGTGAATCATTTGGAACAATGGTGCCCGAGTGAAAAACGGAGCCGGTCCGTGGTAGCGTGCTTGTTCATTTTTTTCGACTCTTCATGGAGTTCCGGTATCTCCAGGGAAAAAGGAAAAGATTCTACAAAGGATTCATCACCGCCAACCGGGATCTGCTCGATGATGAGCGGTGCGCGTGAAGTTCTTTTGGGAATCGATCTGCCGCAGCGACTTGAGGAGCCTGCGCGCGGTGGTCTCTTGTTCACTGGGGTTTGTTGTGAAGTGGACCCGACTTGCCGATCTCATTGTCTCAACGGCCGTTGGTCTCTGATTTCTCCAATTGAGTATCTTTTGGTCCTCGGCCTTATCGAAGCGTCATCGACGATGATGAGATTTCCATTGGTGGCTCATCATCAAAGTTAAAGGTTTGACGAGTAGTCTTGGGATCGACTTGCTCGTGCTTGGAACATCCGCAATTTGAGTCTTTTGGATTTATCACGGGGATGACTCGGCTTCTTCTTCGCCTTCCGATCCCGAGAAAGGTTACATCGGGATTATCCGGGAATCATGAAGTGCGCTTATCTCCTTCTCGATGGGTCGATGATAGCAGGAGGGATGTTAGCTACTTCAGACTTCTTTACCAGGGAAGTCTCAACCTCCCGTGGGCCTTCATTACCTCCAGTCTCTCTACCGCAATGAGGCCTTGGTCCTCCCTTTCGACAAAGTGTCACTGCCTGTCTTAGGGTCTTCTCGCGGTGGCATCCATTGGAGTCTCAACCCCATGGATTGCACTTTCATCGCCTGCAGTGTTAACTCCTGTGGCATTCCTTCTCGTGCCTCTCGATCGCATCGCCAGCGTCATTAGCCTTCGAGTAGATTAGCACCTCACCGAGACAGTCTCAATCGTCCGAGCTTCGTTGATGGCAACTTGTTGTTCTTCTTGTGTTTTTATTTTTCTACTTCGCCTCCTTGATTCGTTGTGGAGTCATCTGCAAAGATCCTCCAACCTTGCTTTGCCGTGGGAGTTTCCCCTCGGTGGCGCACCACCGAGTGACTTGTAATGGGGTCACTCGTCTCCAAACTTTCCGCTGTTGCGATTGAATGTTCACCGTTGGGGCAGGTGGTAAAACACCTTCAATAGGGGTTGGCTCGATGGGGTCCCCACTATCCCGTTTCATCGCCAAGTCCCTTATGCTTCTTCCGAGTGAGTGGGGAAGTGGTAGCAAAGAACAACATTGGCGATTTGTGAACCACTCCCATGGGATCAATTTCAATTTGTGTTCGAGGACTCTCCTGGTCCCTCCATCAGTCGTTGCTCGTGAAGGATTCTTGATTCGTCGCAATGCTTGCTTTGCATTTGCAACTCTTCGTGGCAAAAAGATTCTCCGATCCTCATCACGCCGGAGAGGACATCAAGGAGAGGATGTGTGTGTTCGTGCGGGTGCGGGAGATAGGACAGATCGGCCTTCTCACGTGCCTCGGCTTCCGGCCTTGCTTTTCTCTCTCCCTTTCCTTGTAGATCTGCAGGATGTCCGTGCGATTGTCTTCATCCAGGTCTTTGGGAGTACGAGTGGTCCCCAAGGAAGCTCAACAGTTCCTCTTCTTCTTCTATGAACTCAAAGCCGTTGGAACTGTTCCCCTGGATCGACTCAAACTTCCATTTCTCCACTCACGCAGACGATTTTGGATGTCGGGTAAGGTGGAGATAGGATCATCACATCACTATCCGCTTTAGCGCTTCTTCTTGTGTTTTGGTGTGTGGACTACGGTTGTGTCTTGGTTGCCTCTCGCTGACGCCCACAGACTTGTCTGTTTCATCAATTACATCCGGAGACTCTACTTCTCCAGCGAGTCTTCTTGATATCTGCTCGGTGAGTGGTCGACTCGGCCCGGTTTCTCAAGCTCGGAGTGCTTGACAATTCTTCTTCGTCTCCTAGTTTGTACAGAGGAATTTTGGTTGAGAGACGGTTTCTTCGAGTCTTGGGCGGCGGGGAGCCGTCTTTGGGTGTCTTTTTCGAGGAGCCGCCGTCTTGGCTTCTCGGTTCTCCTCCTTTGACGATCGGAGAAGTTATTTGGGAGTCCTTCTCGACCGCCGCAGGGCAGGGACACTTACTGGCAGGGGGTGACTCAGTGCGGGCGGGAGTCTTCTTAGCACCGCAGGGCGCCTTTCTTCTTGGGTGGGGAGGAAACAGTTTGTATCTTCAGGGTCGATTGATTCCCCCTCACTCGTGTCGCTCTCTTGGCGTAAGCTCTCTCAGTGCGCTGAGAGATTTGCTCGAACATCCTCTTGTTAACATGGAATGCTTTCCCATGTCCAAGAGGGACTCCTTTCACCTCCATTAGCCGGCCAATCACTAGGCCATATCCTAGGGATCCTCCAAATGAGCCATCTTCCTTGAAGGATTTGTTCCCCACATTCTCGGCAGAGTCTGCTGTGAGACAAACTCACCTCGGCCAGCTTTATCTTCTTTTCTCGCGATGATTGCGGCCATTATTGCCATTACAATCGTTTTGCCTTTGTGATTGGTCAAAGTCGCCAAATTTGATGTCGATACATTTGGCAACTATGTCCAACGACTTGTGATAGTCCTCCTTCAGATAGTCTCTTGTTTGTGTGTATACTATTTTATCAAAGCAAAGTCGGGCTTGGCTATTTCTTTCCAAGCATCGCCCAAGTTTACATCGCCTTCGTTAATCTCGATGCGCCCGCTAGTAGTGAGCAATGTTCGCCAAATCCTCGCGAGAGATAGTCACCGCTTTCCGTGAACAGATGACTTTATTCCTTCATCGTGAATCTCGGCATTCACGTAGAATTGTGCGACCTCCTCCACATATGTCATCGGATATTCTAACGCGTAAATGGTTTCACCGGACGTTTCCAACTTTTCAGCGATTTTCTTCACTAGGGTGTCGTCGGACCCTGTTTCACCATTAAAATCCACCGTGAGAAGGTGTGGATTTGCTTTCCTAACTTGGTAAAGTCATAAGTTGGTGCCATTTTTCAGGATTATATCAAGAAAAACTCGAGAAATTGATTTGAAGATAGATAGGGTTTAGAGAGAATTTTTGCCTTTGCTTTTGAGAGAAAGAAATGAACAGATTTTAGAAGTGTGAGAGAGAAACGGACGAAAATGGTTTAAATATGGTTTATGAAAGGACGTGCGGGTGGTTTTTTGAAATGTGATCGAAATCAACGGCTTAGATTTTGCACGCCTATTTAGCATTTAATGTCTCGTATTTAATGCGGCAAAGATTTATATCCAATCATAAGCTTGGTGTGCGACTTTATTTATGTCGTACACATCATCATTATCCGACGTATTCCTTAAAACATTCCCGCTTAGTCAAACGATGCGTTTTTGTCACTTTGCTCATAAGTGACTCAAACTTATCCCTTAGTTGATTTAACTCTACTTCTCACAGTTTTTCTTGGTGACTCACTATCACCGATTCGGTGTAGTTGTCTTTCCAATACAAATGGTGATTTACTTAACTGATTTGTGAGTTCAGCTCTTTTTCCTTTTTTTTTTTTGTGTTTCATTTCTTTTCTTTGATTCTTCTGAGTGTCACTCAGCTCAATTAATCCTAACTCATGTTTGAGTTCTTCAAATCTTGACTCACATAATGGTTTTGTGAAGATGTCACTAGTTGTTTATCGTTGAGATATATTCCAGGATGATGTCCTTCTTTTCAACGTGATCTCTTATGAAGTGATATCTCGACATCAATATGCTTTGTTCTTGAGTGCAACACAGGATTTTGAGTGATTGCTATTGCACTTGTGTTATCACACATGATTGGAATTTCTTTTCTTCAACTTCATAGTCTCTCATTCTTTGTCTCATCCATAGGACTTTGGGCACAACAATTTGCCCGCAACTATGTATTCTCGCCTCATTTGTAGAGGCGGCTATTGAATTTTTTCTTGCTAAACCAGAAATCACTGTTTCTAGCATTTGACATGTGCCTCGAAGTGCTCTTTTCGTCACTCTACATCCAAAGATAGTCAGTAATCAATAGCCAATTAGCTTGAATCCACCTTCCTTTGGATACCATAGGCCTACTTCTTGGCTTCCTTTCAAGTATCTCAATATTCTCTTAGTCATTTTGCTGTCATATGGCTCTCTTTTGGAGCAGATTGAAATCTTGCACATACACCTACAAAGAAAGGTGATGTCGGCCCCTTCTTTGTGAGATAGAGCAATGATCCAATAAGTGCTCAGATCTTGTTTGATCTACTGAGTTTGATCGATGTGTTCATTGGTATTTTTACGAAGACTTCTCCTCCATACCAAACTTCTTCATTAAATCTCTCGGTGTATTTTGTTTGACTTATGAAGGTTCCATCCTTCATTTGTTTCACTTGAAGTCCAAGGAAGAATGTCGGCTCTCCCATCATGCTCATTTCAAATTTACTTTGCATGAGGTTTGAAAACTTTTCACACTGACTCTTTGTTTGTGGATCCAAAGATGATGTCATCCACATATATTTGAACAAGCAAAGATACTCTTTTTGTCTTGAATTCTCGAAAAGTGTTCTATCTACTTTTCCTTTTGTGAATCCATTTTTGGTTAGGAATTGTGACAAAGTGTCATACCATGCTCCGGGTGCCTGTTTCAATCCATATAGAGCTTTCTTGAGTTTGTATACCTTATCTCCAAGACTCTTCTCGCTCAAATCCTGGAGGTTGTTCAACATACACTTCTTCTTCCAATAAACCATTTAGGAATGCACTTTTTACATCCATCTGATATACAATGAAATTCTTGTGAGCTGCATGGGCAAGAAACATCTTTATAGCTTCTAATCTTGCTACAGGGGCAAACGTTTCATCAAAATCTATCCCTTCTTCTTGGCAATATCCTTTGGCTACTAATCTTGCTTTGTTTCTTACCACGTAACCTTCCTCGTTCATCTTATTTCGATCACCCATTTGGTGCCAATAACATTTTGATGTATGGGTCTTTGCACTAATTCCCATACTTTATTTCTTTCAAACCGATTCACTCTTCTTGCATAGCTTGAATCAATGTGAGTCGCCCAAAGCTTGTGACACGTCTTTGGGCTCTATTTGCGAGATGAAGCATGTGAACATGGCTTATTGTTGAGTTCGGATCTTGTTTTGACACCTTCTTTTATATCTCCAATGACAAGTTCGTGGATGGTCTCTCGGCCATCTTACATCAAAGGTTGGAGTAAGTTAGTGGATTCAATCGACTTGCGTATTTGTGTTCTTTGTGGTCGACTCTCTCGTAATCACTTACCGCAAATTTTCCAAATTGCTTTTCGAGATTGACTATCTCATCTTCTTCTCAATTGATAATTCGGCTTGGCTTCCAAAGATAGGGACTCTTCTCGTATGTTTGGATGATTCACTTATCTTATCACCGATTCTTCAATGTCTTCTCCATTTACATTTGGCTCATCGAATACCACATGAATGGATTCTTCCGCAAACATAGTTCTTTTGTTGAGTACTCTGTAAGCTTTGCTTTGTTTGAGTATCCTAAGAAGATACCTTCATCACCTTTAGCATCAAAAGCCTTTAGATTGTCTTTGCCATTATTGTGGATGAAGCATTTACATCCAAATATTTCAAATATGCAACATTTGGTTTTCTTCCAGTCCGGATCTCATAGGAGTCTTTGTGTTTGTCTATTTATCATACATCCTGTTTTGGGTGTAGCAAAGTGTGTTGATTGCTTGACCCAAAATCTTTTTGGTAACCCCCTTCAGCCTAACATGGTCCTTGCCGCTTCTTTGAGGGTTCTATTCCTCCTTTTCGCAACTCCATTCTGTTTGTGGAGTTCTTGCTGCCGATAGTTCATGACCAATACCATTTTCAACACAAATCGAGTTATTATTCCATTGACAAATTCAGTTCCTCCATCCGATCTTATTTTGATAATGGTTTGACTCTTCTCGTTTTGAATCCTTTTCATCATTTGTGGTAGTTTTTGTAGAGTTTCTTTCTTCTTACACATGAATATTGTCCATGTATATCTTGAGTAATCATCTACTACCACCAAGGTGTATTTCTTTCCACTTATCTTTGTTTGGTTCCACCGGGCCAAATAGATCCATATGAAGCGAGATGCAATATTCTTGTTGAGGATTGGCATGTCTTTTCTTTGAATGAAGATTTGATTTGTTTTCCTTTTCGACATGCATCACATATACTCTCCTTTTTGTATCTGAGTCTGGTAGTCCTTCCACAAGATGACTTCTTGCCAGACTTGTTAATTGTTTTGAAATTCGGGTGACTCGGCTTTTTGTGCCACACCAACTTGATTCCGTGCTTTTTGCTAGTAGACAGGTGTTGGGTGTTGCAGTTGACCAATCCACGACATACATATTCTTCTGTCTACATCCTTGCAACACAACTTCATTTGATTCAATATCCTTGATTTGGCATATACCCATGTTAAATCCAACATTGTAGCCCTTGTCACAGAGTTGACTGATGCTTAGCAGGTCAAAGTTGAGTCCTTCAACATATGCAACGTCTGTGATTTCTAATCCATTCCTCTTGATGGATCCAATGCCTCTTATTTCACCAGGAGCTTCATTTCCTCCAAATATGACTTTTGCTCCTTTTACTTCCTTGAATTTTGACAGATTTTTCTTGTTTCCTATCATGTGTCTGGAACAGCCACTATCCATGTACTAGGCTCCTTGGCACTCGATTGTTCCTTGAACCCGCAATCAAGGAAATTAAGTTTTAGGTACCCATACTTGCGGGTCCCGAGGGGTTAGAATTGTAAGATGATCCAACCAACTTATAGCCAAATGATTTGACTCTAAGGGGTTGCCATCTATCGATGCCATAATCATAATTAATCCTGGCAAATTGCTTGGGGATTTTAGGTTCATACTGTTTGTCTCTTTTGTCGTATGCTCGCATATGTGTTTTAGCAATTTCCTTTCTTGGGTAGTTGTGGTGTCTTTGAGTGTGGTGCCTAGGTGCATAGGTGTCTTTGATGAAAGCTCTTATACTTTTGGAATGGCCTTTCTTGAGTTCTAGGCCTTTGCCATTTGGCCTTATATTCCATAAGTCATCCGATAGTTCACATTATTCCAATCACTTGGCTTGGATATTTTCTACCATTCCCATCATATGTATTTCTCTTATAGATTTTCGGGGTTTTTGGTAGCTCGCTTCTTCTTTACTGAGTATTTTGTTTGGAGTTTCTTTGAGAACTCGGGGTGAATCTCTTCTCGGATGCCCTTTCAGCCGCACTCAACTCGGGTCGTTTTTTCTTTTCCTTTATAACCAAGGCCAGTTTGCTTGTTATGGTGCTTTGAATTGAATGTGTGTGCAACATTTAGAGTTTTGGATTTTTCGGACTCTTCATGACTTGAAGATCCTTTTTCCAAAATTACTTTTGAGGTTTGACATAGCACGAGAGGAATTAAATCCTAAGCCTGTCTTGTCTCCACATTCTCTTTGACTCATAATAAGATCATCCAATGATTTAGATGCCTTAGTGAATGAGGCGATAACATTTTTGAGGTCATTCTCCTCTTCTCTATAGCAGCAATTTCTTTATTAATTTAGCATTTTCGGTCTTTAGACTTCCATTCTCATCGCCTATTTGACTTAGAGTACTCGGCTCCTTAGTCACTTTGAGTTTTGACTCTTGAGTAGGCTTTTCCTCATTAAATAGTGTGTGTGAGGATTTAATGTGTTCAAAATCTTTCATCATTTTGCCTAATGAATCATAAAGATGGAGTGGGTGATGAAGTGTGTGTGTCACGATCACTATCACTAGTGTCCGAGTTTGATGAGTTAGATTGTACCTCATCTTCTTGGTCGATTGATCTTGTTCCTTGGCCATCAAGCGGATCGGGCTTCTTCTTTGAGTCACTTGAGTAGTCGCCTTCACCGCTCTTTGAATGTTGTCTCTCTTGACTTATCTGTCTCAAATAGTCTCTGCAGCCATCATTGTCTTTTTCTTTTCTTGTCTTCT
The DNA here is from genome assembly GCA_016081115.2 of Rehmannia glutinosa. Classification (NCBI taxonomy): domain Eukaryota; kingdom Viridiplantae; phylum Streptophyta; class Magnoliopsida; order Lamiales; family Orobanchaceae; genus Rehmannia; species Rehmannia glutinosa. The sequence continues at coordinate 69,043,568 of CM071926.1, read as the reverse complement.
TTCTCCGAAGACCTTTCTTTCTTCTTCATTCATGTATTTGTTGACTACGAGGATACGAGCGATCAATGGCATAGTGACTGGTTGTCTACGGATTCCAACATAGATATTCAGCCTTTTGATCACTCTTTCCATTCTTGAATTGTCAACCTTTTGATACTCAACTTTTTGATGATCTGTTCTCTTGGTTGGCCTATCTTCCCTTGATTTGGAGGGAGCCGAGTGTCTTCTCGAAGATTCACCCTTTCCTCTCTTGTAGTTCTTATTGAAGAACTTGTTGAACCTCTTAACCATCGGGGCTATTTCTTCGGATCAATGACTTCTTTGACCTCGGCTCTCTTCCCATCTTTAACAATTAGAGCAAATTTGTTTTGGGTACAACTGTCTCTTCCTGGTCTTTTCTTCTCGGCTCAAACTCGTAGGCTTTGAGGTCCGAGAATAGTTCATGGTTGGATGTCTTTGATAGGTCCATGGAATGTCTCGGTGCCATGACCTTCATTTCCATTCACCGTGGGAGACTTTTTAGGATCTTCATACACATTTCTTTCGTGTATATTCTTTTCCGAGTGCAGACGGCTCATTTGTGATTTTACGTGAACCGAGCATCCAGTTGATCCAGGTTCTCTCCCGAGATCATTTTGAAGTTCTCAAATTTAATACTGACCATTTGATAATTTGTTTTCTTTGATTTGCTCGAGCCTTCACAAATCAATGTCACTTGTCCTGCATTTCTTTAGCCGTTTTGCATGATTTGACTTTATTGAACATGGCTTTGTCCAGGGTTTTGTAAAGAATGTCCTTGGCTACATTGTCCAGGTTGTATCTTTTTCTATCATCATTTGTCCACTCGGTTCTTGGTTTTTCAACCATGACCGGTGGAGCAACATCATCTTCTCCTTCACCGCAACTCTTAAATGCAATTTGTGTTCACCTTTAAGATTTGCGAGAGGCCCATCTTCTATCACTATCCACATCTCATCATGTAACATTGATAGATGAGCACATCGATACGAATTTTCCAATCATCAAATTCTTCAATTGTGAACATAGGGATGCGTGTCAAATTTGCTTCCATGATAATACTTTTAATGATAAAAGAAGTTTTGAGAGTTTAAGTACTAAAGCAACCTTTGAAAAAGTTTGGAGATCTAGTTCAAGAACCGGTGCGGAGGGTTCAATGAACCAACCGCTCCGATACCACTTGTAGGTCCCAAGGGGTGTAAGTGTAAGGTTTAGAAGGGGGGTTGAATAAACCTTACCAAATTTTCGATTTAGTCCTTTTTAAATATTTGAGTTGATTCTTTTGTGTCCTTGATGGACAAATCAATTTAGTTAATCGGTAGAGTTAGTCTCTCAGCGGACTCAACCGAGTTGTTGATGGAATAACTCATTTGTTGACTCTAAATTAACTCAATGTGGTTTTGTTTTATTGGAAGACTTAACACCCTTAAGTTTGATTAAGCAAGAGTTTAGTGCTTGGTTTAGTACTTATAAATTATCGGTGGATATCAAATTATCACAGATATAAGCGATTAAAATGCGGGAATTAAAATCTTTGAAATGTAAATGACACAGTGAAATTTTTATAGAGGTTCGAAGATGGGGTAATTCTTCTACTCCTCTCTTCTCCAACTCCTGGAGGAATCCACTAGGTAATGATCGGTTTACAAAGTGGTAACATCCAGACATACAAGTCTTGATCACACACTGACTTGACTTGATCCTTTGGGACTCGATCTGGAGACGCCTTGATCACTCGGTGGCTTCTCGACGACTCAGCTTCTTCACAGGCGTGCTTTGCTACTACTGACTCACTTGCTCAAGCTCTTTGGATTTGATCACGAAGCCCTCCAAAAGCTTAAGACTTGGTTCGATCTTGAACCTTTCTACAATCCTTCGTGGAATGTAGACCACTTGTTTTCAGTATTTTCTTCTTCAACGATTGAAGTTATCTTTCCTTCACGGTGAGTGTTGGATTGATGTTCTTCGTAGTTTAGGCTTGAGGAATGAGAATGTTTGATTTTCTAATAATTGCTTGAACGTCTTTTGGTTGAGTCTATCTCTTGTGTCACTTGTCTCTCTCATTTTCTCAATTAAACTCCTCGGCCTTTTATAGTGATCTTTCAAAAATTTGCCCGTTGAAGAGATAGGCTAATTTTGAAAGTCACTTGCGATCGTTGGCTTGTCTTGTTGCGAGTCCTTGGAATTGCCATTTCCTCGTATGAATTGTTCTTTCACCTTTTCGAGAGTTCGACACGGTGTAGTGCTTCCCATTGGTTCATTCCATTTGCACGCTTCCTCGAACTGAGCACTCGAGAAAGGTGGTATGGAGATATTACTTGTTTAAGTAAATCTCTTGATTTCTCGTGCAACGAATCTTTTATAGTTATCTCGACTTGACCGCATTTCCTTGCTTTCCCAGGTGACTTAGAGTTAGCTTCCAATCATTGGATGACTTCTTGTCACTTAAACTTGAGACTTGGCTTTTCTCGAGTTGACTTGACCTGATACTCCACTTAGCCGCATCTCACCGCTTCTTGATAGAGAGTTCCCGTCTACTCTTCTTTGCCATACTCAACTGTCTCACAAAGAGTCTTCCTTCCGGTCTTGATTGTCTTCTTGCATGTTGGGCGTAGGCGACTTAACTCGGCTTGGCGGCTCTAATTGTTACAAAGCATTTTACAACAAGAATTGGGGTGCCAACTTTCTATTCTAAGTTTTACATGGCATTCATCAAAATCTAAACAATAAAATTCCTAACAGGAGTAGAGCCTCTTCATCAGGTTCGAATCAAGGAATTACCAGCAGAACCCCAGGAAGAAGAACTTTCAGGCGAGCTCACACCAGAGCTAATTAAAGTTTTAAAGATTGTAATTGCTGGACATGCGGAGCAAGAGGGCATATCTCAACTGATTGCCCAGACAATAAAAAACGAGGAGTTAGACAGTTCGAAGCTACACCAAAAATCGAAGAAGATGTCTACTATCAAGATCTTATACAGGTGTATCAATTTGAGGATATACCCTCAGATGAAAGCATCTATGAAGAAAAGATCTATTCTGACGATGGAAGTGAATCTAGTTCAAAATCAGAGTGAAGAAGAAATTCTTCAGCAGACGGAGAGGATATGTCAGGATTCCTCTCTCACACTACGGTATCTCATAAGACTCTTATGAGAATTATTAAGGAAGATCCAAAGCTTCAAATCTATGATGGTTTTACAATTGGAGCGATGGAAAATGATTTGGATAATATTGGGTTTCGTAATAGAAAACACCAAATTATCCATAGGGTGACAACCGAAGAATTTGCTATTCCAATGGAGTTTACTGGTAACCTGGTAGAGATGCAGTTGGTCCCTTACCGAGAAGTTCAGAGATCAAAAGCAGAGTCAAAAGTGAAGTTGCAAATACACTCTCATGGATTCATATCAGAGCCATAAGAGTCATTATTAAGGCAACATTCAAAGAAGAGATAGATTCACCACTCAATCTGGCTATCTTTGACAAGCGAATCTCAAATCTCAAATCTCAAACCTCAAGGATTCAAACCTCAGGTATTCATGTCTATCCTAGAATTGCATACAATCTGGGAGATCGAGATTTCAATAGAGCATTGACCCTTCATCAAGATTTCAAAAAGATGGATTTGATGAAAGAAGGAAACATGCCTTATTCGATCACATACAAGATTTCTTATGCTCTTTTGAATACACATCATTCAGAAGTATTCTTAAGAAAGGAATTTATTGAATTCCCAAGAATCTTTGAGGACTTTGCCAGGGTAGTTCTACCAGAACTTATTGAGTCTCCAAAAATAAAGGAGATCGACATGCAAATTCAAGATCAACCAGTCTTCAACAAAAGTCGAAGTCTTAGAGTTGAGCCAAGGAGGATGTCTTTCCAACAGGACATAATGACAAGTAGCAGCCATTGGGAAGAAAAAAGACCGAGTACAGTTCAATGTATCCTAGATGTTTTCAAAACATAAGGAGAGCTGAAATGCCCAAAAGGATGGAGAAAAGTTGAAGTAATATTTGACATCACTCAAAAGGATAATATTTGTCCTTGTGATGTTCTATATTATCTCCAACAACCTATAGTTGGAAGGTATCAAGGAAGCCTGAAGATAGGAGAAATTGAGCTGACTATCACAGGAGTAGTGGAGAAAATCCCAGAGCAATTAATACTGGGTATTGAATTTCTTGAGGACCATAAACCTTGGGAAAGATTACAAGAAGGAATGGAGTTCACAGTGGCTGATAAAAGATACATAATCAGATGACCACTAGCCCATTCTCCATATACATTTCTATCGAATGTTATATCTTTGAATACAAGGCCGAGTATTTCGCGCCTATATTGATTCAGTAGGAATATGTCTTTGCAAAGCCGGATGTTTTTCCTAAGGAAATTGGAGAAGATTTACCAGTTATTGCATGAAGAGATTTCTCTAAAAGAATTCTTATTTTTAACTAAGTAATTAAACAAGCATAAATCATGATCGGAGGCGCGGGCGGTACCCCATGGTACAAAGTGAAGACGCCACCAATCTATTTCCATGATACATGAGCAGATGTTTTGCTAGGAAATAATTTCCTACAAACACTTAAGAGATTCACACAGGAGAATGAGACAAGAAGACTTATTTTCACAACATTATGTGATCATAAGATTATTGTCCAGAGACTGCGGGAAGCATTTTACCGAAAAATGCCTATCAATTTTCGCAGCAAGCGTGGTGATGAAGCCAAACTTCGAAATCCAAAAATGGCGGATAAGAGAAGATTTGGTGATGCATTATTATCCTTTCGACAATATGGTTTGAAGCAGAAAGATATAAAACGATGGAATAATGATTTGTATTCATTCAAAATACAAGGAGAAGAACGAGTACCTCCAAAGGCTATTGTTGAATTAATGATGAGCCTAATGGAGAATCCACAGAGTGACGTTACCATGGAAGAACAAATATCAGTCGAGGATATCAAGAAGAAGATCCAAAGGAATTATAATAAAAATCCTTTGGCATGGTGGGATAAGAATGAGCTCAAAGCTTCCTTAAAAGTTAAACCAGGAAAGGAGTACGAGTTCGTGAGATTCAAACCAATCCTTATGAATCAGGAAGATCGTAAGGATATGCAGAAGATACTTAAGGAACATCTTGACCTTAAGTTGATTTCACCAGGAGTTTCTCCATATAGCAGTCCAGGATTCTTAGTTAGAAACCATGGAGAAATCAAAAGAGGAAAGCCAAGACTTGTTATTAATTACAAGGGGATTAATAACATTTTGGAGTTCAACGGATACTATATCCCAAGCAGATATCATTTGGTGAATTGTATTAAAGGTGCCAAGATATTCTCAAAGTTCGATTGCAAGTCTAGATTTTACCAGATTAAGATGGAGGAAGAAAGTAAGAAGTTCACGGCTTTCTCCACACCACAAGGACATTATATTTGGAACGTGATGCCTATGGGATTAGCTAACGCACCCCAAATATATCAAAGGAAGATGGATAATCTCTTTAATGATTATTTTAGTTTCATGTTTGTGTATATTGTTGACATCCTTATTGCATCAAAGAACATGAAGGATCATCTCAAACACTTGGAAATATTTTCAGATGTTTGTCACAAGGAAGGATTAGTGCTTTCAGAAAAGAAGGCAGTAATTGCTACAAGACAGATTGAATTCCTCGGAATTGAAATCAATGAATCTGGAATCATCCTACAAAGCCATATTGTAGAAAAGATATAAGGATTTCCGGATATGCTGAAAGACAATAAGCAGCTTTAGAGTTTTCTCGGAGTTGTTAATTTTGCTGGAATGTTCATAAACAATCTAGCACATTACAGGAAGGTGTTTAGCCCATTGCTCAAAAAATATGCCATATTCAAATGGGAAGATGAACATCAAGAAGGAATAAAGCAACTTAAAGAAGTTTGCAAAAAGCTTCCAAAACTTGAAATTCCACAGGATGAAGATGAACTGGTTCTATGTACAGATGCCAGTGATTATTGGTGGGCAACAGTTCTTAAAAAAGCCACACCAAACGGAGAAGTGCCATGCAGATATTGCAGCGGTGTTTTTTACAGACAATGAAGCACATCGATGGCATATAAACGAGAAAGAATTCTTAGCAGTCAGAAAGGCTTTCAAAAAATGGCCTTTATTTTTGCTGGCTAAAAAGTTTACTTTAAAAATTGATAATTCAAGTGTTAAAGCTTTTCTGAAAAATAAAATTGAATCAAAACTAGAAAAAGCTAGAACACTTAGATGGCAAGATGAATGCCAATATTATGATTATAATATTGTCATTATAAAATCTCATGAAAATATTCTTGCAGGTTTTCTAACAAGAGGTGGAGGAAATTGAAGCCGATTCCATCCTCACAGCCTCAAGACATCTTGGAGACCAGCTTGAAATGCTACTCCGAGAATTTGATACCCTGGTCATCAATGCTGAGTTGGCTGGGAAATTACAAAAGGATGATCGGGACAAAGTAACTGATCGAATATGAGCATGTGTCAAGTCTCCTCATGACTAAGAACGACATTTCAGGGGCCACTCCTCTAGGCCGCTAATAAGCAAAAGGAGTGTTTCGAGCGCGGGGCTCCCAAACTTGTAGTAGAGGATTCAAGTACCTCTAGCACAGGTCCTAAGCTGGCAAAAATATTGGCCCAAGGAAAAGATGATACTCCGGAGTCAAATCCCGAGTTATCATGTCAACCCAGCACGTCCGGGGTAAAGGACAAAGATATCAATCTTAGGCCTATGATAGGTAATTCTAAGGTTGATACTAACGAGATTAAAGCTTCTTCTTCTTGGCAGGAATACCAGGCAAATTGGGAGAAACTAACCACAAGCCAAGGGATATCTCCAGAAAGAACAAAGATCGATATTTCTGGAAAATATCCAAAGGTATGGATGCTTCCAAATTCCAACCCACAAGAAGTGAAACGCTGGTATGAGTTTGGGGCTTTGGCCTTGATCTATACAACTTCACCAGCCTTCCCAAAGATTAAGCAATTTCCAAAATAGATCCAGGAAGCGGTTTACGAGTGCTGGTCAAATAATGACAACTTAAAACGAGGGGATACCTTGGAACTGTATTTCATAAGTGCAGCTCCAAATCCTGTTAGAAAAGGCGGTCATGAAGCCTTTCATTACATCAGGCTTCGCCGACCAGAAGCAAGAACCTTCAAAAATAACAAGGAGGCAAATTTAGAAGGAGTCAAATTAACCATGACCTTTACAAAAGATCATATCACAACGAGAAGGGCATGGGGATTATGGGTCTGTCTCACTGAGATGGACAAAGTCAAGTTTCCATTTAAATTCTATCAGAATTCAGTGAAATTATTCCTGTTAAACACCATGACAAGAAAAACAACAAGATTTGTGGAAGATTTATTTGAGAAGAAAAGAAATCTTCTGTGGGAAAACAAGCTTCCAGGGAGTAAAGAAATTCGCCAGAAATATTGTAATATGGCTCATATTGTCCATTGGAAAAATCGGGTCTGTCCCGAATGTCCAAACCAGAAGAAACTGGAATTTGGCAAATGATTTCTTCCAAAGGTCGATCGGAGAAGACCCAACAATGGAGAAGACAAGTCACATAAGCAACCAAAGTTTCGGAGACCACCAAAAGGGTAGATTTCCTGACAAAGTCAGTGCAGGCATGTGACTCCAAACAGGTAACAACCCACTACAAGACGAAGGGCGGAGTCAGCAAAGTTTGGAAGTTTTCATAAAAACTTCGGATACCAGACAAGAGAGGGCCCAATACATGTGAAGATGAGTTGGATGCCCACTAATTGCTGCAAGTGGAGCAATAATTAAAAGAAGAAAGAGACATCCACTTGAGGGGAATAATACAGAACATAGAGGTCTCTTACCTCTATAAATGTCAAGATTTGCTGGAGGCCGCGGACATCGAACATCTCCCTTAAACTTCAGAAAAATAAAATTTCCTTTGTAAACATAGTTGAGTGTTTAAATTTTCAGAGTGTTCTTCAGTTTTGTAAATTTTTCAGTTTTTAGTTTATGTGTATGAGAGTGCAAGCCTCATACATGATAGGCTAAACTAGTTTCCTCCTCTCGAAAGGAGATTACTGATGTAATAAGTTTTCTATAAGTTATTAATAGATAAAGGCTTTTTGTTCAACATGTGTTCATAATGTACTATTAGTATATCCATTTGAAGAATTACTTTATACGCCTGGAGCAGGAAACGAACCAAGGTCTTTGGCGATTCTTTGAAGGATTCGGATAACTTGTAGATCATCTTCCCGGTTGGTTGAAGTTGAACAGTGTGAACTGTTTGTCAAACGGTCTAGGGGCAGTGATTTTCTGTCTAGTGGTGTTGCGAGCCATTTCACTCGGTGCTGTTTTGGTCGAAAAGAGGTATGAATTTTAAGGGATTTATTAATTTTACGGAAGCATGGTGGGCCTGATATGGTCGTAATGGACTATTTCCATTTTCACCTATAAACCTTAGTTTAGAACTGACTACATAGAGTCGTGAGATATTGTAAGAGTATGCCCTGTTAAGTTTATCGGCTGGAAACCTGACATGATCCACTTAAAACCTCTGAATAGAGACTGGATCTAAGTAGATGTAACAATGCCACGAATGAAACAGGTGACAGAAATTTAGAGTACTCATACTCTGTGAAATCTGGAACGAATTTGATCATGTTTCTTTATTTGTTATAAAATGGTATAATGGGAACTTCAATGAATATTTGAATCCTTTTAATAATGAAGGCCATAATTGTAACTGGAACCTCAAAAAATGCAATTCCTGAATTTACCCCCCAAGTTGTGTGTTCCCATACCCATCATTTCTTGCTGCAAGTTATAAATGTTAAGTCTAATTTTAGACTTATTTATTTAATTGTCGTTATTTGTCAAAATAAATTATTATTGATTTTAATTATGTTCATTATCTCAATAGGAATGGTTTTGATCTTGGATTAAGAAGGAGATTTTGTTGGAATGGTTTTGGTTCATTATCTCCATGTGAAACAAGACATCAAGTTTGTTGGGTCTCTTTGGAAGCTTAATGTAAGTGAGGAATCCTTCTTCAAGGTGGAAACTTGGTACAAGTCAGAGTTAGATTATATGTAGTAGTCTTGGTATTCATGTGGGGGTCTTTACACGTTTCATTAATATAGGATTTTATATTCTATTAGGATTTGTAAAGAGGTTGACTCCTAGTGTTAATAGGCCTTAGATTTGTTGGAAATATGTTTGAGCTCACGAGAATATTTCTGGGTGAATGAAAAATTATTGCCTAAAGGTGACAAGTTGAGGTACAAGTGGAACTTTAGTATTCCAAGGTGGATAATGAATCTAGATGGAATTTGTGGATGAATTTATATTCAAAATGCATCTAGACTATTATTTGTCACTAGTACAAATGTAGTTGCAAACCAAAGGGTGCAATTCACCAAAGAGTGCAACTCTTCATGGATAGTTGCAAACTAAAGAGTGCAACTCTTCATAATAACTCTTGGAATGAAAAGATGCTTCCAAGAGTTGTGTTGTTTCACTTGAAACATTTGGCAATCTATAAATATCCCTAATATCTGCAGATTTAATCATTCATTTTTGCATACAAACACAAGCATACATTCTGTCAAAATTTTTCCGTAAAAGAAAGAGTACAAAACATTTGAAGTTCGCCGTCTCTTGTTGTTTGGAGTGCTACTACAGCAAGAGGAGACCGTTGTATCTTGGGAGACGTTTGCTATTCAACCGTGGGCACCGTAGCGGAGCAATTCGTCTTAAAGACATAGAGTCGAACTCTAGCCGCGGTCTAAATTTCAGCATTTTCTGTAATTTCGTATTTTTGGATTTCAAGTAAGTTTTCTGATTTATTCTCGAATATAATATCGCACGTGATATATCCCCAATAATTTTAAGACGAATTCCTACCTGCTATTTCGTGCGTATTGTATTCTGTTTTCACGGTTTGATTATATTCATGCATGTTTGTTGATGGACAGTGCATGTGAATTAATGTTTGATAATCTTTGAGCATAATATTTCAATCCAAGAAATTTAAGTGTCTCTAAAGTTGGTACAATATTAAAATATTAATTAAGTAAGAAGAGTAGCATTTTTCTTTGACTTTTCAAAAGTACTTTTAGTTCCATGTATGAATTAATTTCGTGAGTTTAAACTGTTCTGGTAGATTCCATAGTAAATCCAAATATCTGTCTGCAATTATTTCTGAAAAGAAAAAATTAGCATACTGATTTCTTTCTGGTTCATATCTGTCAAGCATAAATGATTGGTTTTGTCTCTAATTTCCGTGCTTGTGTGTTTTAGTGGCTAGAGCTCTTTATTACATTATAGATATATTAGCTTGATTACCTTTGTAAACATTTAATCTGAAATTGTATGTTCATATATACAAGTCTGTTTTGATAATTTGTTTTCATATGTTAGATTTGTTGGAATAAACTTTAGTGAATAACATCACTTTAATCCAGGAGCGTTCATATCGAATTATCAAGAATCAAAAGACTAGATTGCGGAAGCGTACCTGAATCCATAGCAGTTGAATCCTGGGATCTGGCCTTCTAGATCTACACGTCTCGAAGCTTTTCAGAGAACCCTTTAGTTTTCTCCGTAGGTTTCTTTCTGACGATGGGATAGCAGAATAGAATATCGTAGACGTGTGACCTAGGGACCATAACCCTTATATAACTGTGTTATATTGGGTACCCTATTTTAGCCCATCATTAAAACAGGAATAACCCATTAAGTCTCTACACATTAAAGGCCCACACCCTATTAGATACATTAAAGCCCAATTCCTTAAACCTAATTTGATCACTTATAAAATGGGCTTAACCTTAATTGACAGTCCACAATGCATAATTATTTCACATATAAGCCCAATGTTGGATTATGATCCAACAATCTCCCACTTGGGTTATATGTGTAACCTTATAATTATGTATTGTAAAAATAACCATATGAGCTCAACTTTGCTGTCATAATCAAATGTATCTGTAACCAATCCGGTCCATTAATCGTACCAACATAGGATCAAAGCGGCCTTCGTTACATTTATCGTAACTCGACCCATCAATGGTCATGTATCCCAATACAATTAAAGTCATGGATCATGATGTGGATGTGTAGCATGGAAATTTCATGCAATGTGATCTTAACATGCCTATTTCCAACTGGTCCACCTTACCTTAGTGAGATCAAACCATATGCCAGAATCAAAGTGTTAATATATCAAATTTTATCTCTCAGAGTAAAACCTTAATATATCCTTAAACTGAAATGACTGAAAAATGTGTCTACATTTAAAAGAACATTACAATTACAAACTCCCACTAGAACTGTATATCCTGAACTGATTTGACAACCATATGAACAACAAGTTCATGAAACCCTTTGGGTGGCAATCCCTTAGTAAACGGATCCGCAATTATGGAGTTTGTATCGATGTTCTATAGACACCCTGTCCACTTTGACTTATCTCTTTAACAATCAGGAACTTGATCTCTTTATGTTTAGTCTTCGTCGAGTTCCTGTTGTTTGGAATATAGCGTTGCTGACTCAATGTCACAAACTTAGTGGTATTTTAATACCATCTACATACGCAAACCTCATGACAAACTTTCGCAACTATAATCCATGATTTGGATGTTCCATAACACGCTATGAATTTTCCTACCATGGTAAAAGAGTCTATATTGTAGATCTGTTTAGAACTCTTCCACAATTAGCGTAAAATACATAGTCCAACTTAAATACCATGTTATCTTGACATCCAATAAAATCAGAGTCGGTATACCAAATGATCTCAAACTGATCCGTCCTCTGACATGTGAGCATGTAACTTTTCTTTATCCATAAGTACCTTAGACTTGTTTGGTTGCTTTTCAAATATTGCATATTCACGACTTAATTATATATCCGCAAGCATCCCTACAATGTACACAATATCCAATCACAGTACATACACGATCATACATCGACTCCATAATCCGGCGTCACGGAATCTTCTCGCATTTTATTTTTCTTAAATCATTCTTAGGGCACCAATTGAGACTGAACTTGTCTCCCTTAGTCATAGGGTTATGATTTGGTTTACAATCATGCATGCCATTTGAAGGACCTTTCCGATATAGCTCTTTTGTCATAATCCAGAGTACTCTGAGAATAATCTCATTGTATTTATATCCTAATACAAAAGAGACATCACCAAAAACTTTCATCTCAAGATTCTTAATCAGAAATCTCTTGGTGTTGTGCAATAAGCCTATATCGTTGATGGCAAGCAAAATGTCATCGACATACAAAACCAGAAACATATACTTGCTCCCACAGAAACTATGATACATGAAATCATCGACCAAATTCATCTCAAAACCAAACAAGATGATCACTTGATGAAAATCTAAATACCATTGCCCAGATATTTGCTTGAGTCCATAGATGGATTTCTTAAGTTTGCAAACCATATCATTTGAGTCTTCCGATACAAAGTTTTCTGGTTACACCATATAAATCGCCTCATCAATGTCACCATTGAGAAACGACGTCTTTATTTCCATCTAATGTAACTCAAGATCAAAGTGTGCTACTAATGTCATTATAATCCTGAAAGAGTCTTTCAAAGAAACTGAAGAGAAAGTCTCTTTATAGTTGATGCCTTCTTTCTGTGTAAAGCCATTTGCGACAAGACGAGTTTTGTATCTTCCCTCATTGCCTCTTGAATCTTTCTTGGTATTAAATATTCATTTGCAACCAATGAGTTTCACACCTTAAGGCAATAGGAAAAGTTCTCGTCATTGTCCCTCATGGACTTAATCTATTCATTCATGGGCATCCATCCACTTTTGAGAGTTGGAACTTTTCATGGCTTGATAGAAGTTGATTGAATCATATTCCACCATTCAAATGTCAACCTCATTTTATTGGAGAAATACAATATAATCATCTGGCATTGCACTTCTTCTTTCCATAGTGGATCTCCTTAATGGCATGAGTTCTTGAGGTTGTAGAGTTTGTTCATCTGGAATAATTTCTGAAACAGGAGGTTCTCCGACATTATCTTTATTTGTGTCTTGAACAAGGCCAGGAATGAAATTCCGATCAATGCCAACAACACATGTGGGAATATCGACATATTCCTCTTCAAAGACAAGGTCCTTAACTCTATCTCCCCCCGCAAACTCAACATCCTCAAAGAACAATGCATTAATCGACTTAGAAATAGCCTTGGTTGTGGGATCATAAAATTTGTACCCTTTGGACTTTTAAGAGTATCCAACAAAATAACAACTAACTGTCCTTAAGTCCAGTTTCTTCTCATTAAGCTTTGTAAGGCCTTGCCTCAGCTAAACATTCCCAAACGTCCAAGTGCTTCAGACTAGGTTTCTTGCCCGTCTAAAGTTCATAAGGGATTATGTTAGTAGCTTTAGTTGGAAACCTTACTAAGGATATATGTTGCAGCCTTAAGTGCTTCTTCCTAGAGTGATTCTGGTAAGGTAGAATGACCAATCATACTCCTCACCATATCCTTAAGTATTCTGTTTCGTCTTTTAGTAACACTATTCATAATGGCAAGCCGAATTTAGTGTACTGTGGGACGATATTGCATTACTCTAGAAATTAGCAAACGATCCTAGACGTTGTTCACCTGAACCATCATATCTATCGTTGCATACACCACCACGATCAGATGTGACGTTTTTAATCCTTTTGTTGAGTTGGTTCTCAACTTCAGCCTTATAGGATTTAAACACGCCTAGTGATTGTGACTTTTCATAAATGAGAACTTGTCGCCATATCTAAAATATCGTCTATGAACATTATTATATATTATTGACCATTCCAAGCTACCATAGGGAATGGTCCACAAATATCCGTATATATAAGTTCTAAGACGCCCTGAATCCAATTGGCTACAAATATCTTTTATTGGTTTGTTTTTCTACTTATTCCTTTTGTACTTAAAAGTAGGGACTTGTTGGATGAAGCAATAGTGTCTGTCAAATAAAGGTTATTGTAAAGAACTGGAACTAACCAATTTTGAATTATGAGACAAGCTAAATTTTCAATTTCTGAATGAACAAGAATAACCAAATTTGTCCAAAGCAGAAATAGAAGTCAAGTTCCAAATAAATGTCTCATCAAGATTCAAATAAAATCCAGTACTTAACAATAATCTATATTTTCCTATTATTCCAACCATATTTGTCTTGTCTTTGCCTATTTTGATGTATCTTTCACCATCATTTAGCTTTTGGCAATGGAAACCCCTTACAGATACACTGGTGTGAGTTGATGAACTAAAATCTTTCCACCATGTGTGCGAAGTTGACCTTAAAACAAACCATAATTAAGCAGCATACCTTATCCTTCTATATTATTTAATTCTTTGCCTTTTATTCTGTGAAGTTAAGGCAATGTTAGCCCCTTTTGTCTCATATTGTGTTAACCTTTTCTCTTTCTGAGCGCAGTATGAGATGACTCATTTAGAGAGTAAAACTCTTTTTAACTGTCGACTCACCTTAAACTGGCTAAACTGTGTCGAAAGAGATATCAAAAACTAAATGCACTAGCAAATCCTCAAAACAATACGAGACATATCTATAACTTATTCTTGATATTGCCTTTACTCTCATACCTGACTGAGATCATGTTTGTCAAAAGCGTACTAACGAGCCTTTCGTTCTCGACAAATATTTTCTCAATATCCGCAAGAAATTCCTTAGCTATAGTGACCTTTCTAGATAAAGTGCCCTTTTAACATAAAAGCTATATTGATCTTGTGTAAATATAGCGGGGAATATTCAAAACTAAACTCGAAAATAAACAATGCACAAATCATGCTCACATAAATCTCGGAATCCTAATAATAAATTCAAATAATGGTAAATCCCATCTCAAGACACAAGCACTCCATTAATATTTCATCTTTGGACAAAATATTAACTTGTAATTGACATCTTGTGCGGTAATCAAACACTGATAATAAGAACATATCAAACAATAAACCTTCCTTTGGGCCGATTTAGTGTTCATATGTAAAACCGAATAATCATCACGCGTTTATTACCACAGGTGCACGTGCAATTCTGATAAATACTCACCTTCCTTTGGGCCGGTTAATATTCACATACGTTGCACACGCGCAACCTTTTATATTCTAAAATTAATTAATTTCCACAAGAGAGGTCACTTTGGTGACATGTTGCTTCCATTAATTCATTTCAAAATATATAAATTCATACCAATATTCAAATTTAAAAATTAAATTCCAAGATTAAACTTAATTTAGGGTATTCTTTGAGGCCAATTTTAAAAAATAAACAAACTTTAATTGAACCTCAAAATTAAAATATTTTACAATGAAACCCCAAATTTTCCATAAACAGTAAATGGGCCCTTAAAATAAATCTTGTTACCTTTAGCATAGTTGCCAGCCCACCGACCAGATCCACAACCCCACCATCCTTCGCCGACAAACAGCGGGAGCAATCGGACGACTACTTCGACGGCCCCAAACAAATAGCACAACGCGAAGCCCATCGCGCTCGCTGCAAACCGTCGCTTTAAATTGTCGTCACCTTATCGCTCAGTAGCCCGCCCCCAGGCCCCGTCCAAACTCCAAATTGCTGCCTGGTTGGATGTCCCCTCGCGGCAAAAGAGAAAAGCACACAGGTTTCTTGCAATATTATAAATATAATGCTGGAACGTGAAACCTTATAGTAGTGAGTCCCTTTTTTTTTTTTTTGAACAAGAAAAAGAAAAGCTCAAAAATACCAACAGACTATACAAATCAACTCTGGAATAGGTGATGTGATTTACAATAGCAACCCATGACAGACATCCAAAAGAGGCATGATCCTCAAAATATATCTTATCTCCTTAACCCATATAATAGAACTACAGAAAGCATATACTAAACTTAATCCATAACATACATCCGAAACAAAAGGAAAGCATAAACTTTATATTCTATATAAACCTTCAATCAATCCAACGAAACTGAATCATGAAAAATAGATTGAATCCACAAATTCAACATCGCTGAGTAAATTTATCAAAATAAAATTTGATTCTCAATAACGCAATATGAATCGGCTCTGATACCACTTGTTGGAATAAACTTTAGTGAATAACATCACTTTAATCCAGGAGCGTTCATATCGAATTATCAAGAATCAAAAGACTAGATTGCGAAGCGCATCGAATCCATAGCGGTTGAATCCTCGTGATCCGGCCTTCTAGATCTACACGTCTCGAAGCTTTTCGAGAGAACCCTTTAGTTTTCTCCGTAGGTTTCTTTCGACGATGGGATAGCGAGAATAGAATATCGTGAGCGTGTGACCTAGGGACCATAACCCTTATATAACTGTGTTATATTGGGTACCCTATTTTAGCCCATCATTAAAACAGGAATAACCCATTAAGTCTCTACACATTAAAGGCTCACACCCTATTAGATACATTAAAGCCCAATTCCTTAAACCTAATTTGATCACTTATAAAATGGGCTTAACCTTAATTGACAGTCCACAATGCATAATTATTTCACATATAAGCCCAATGTTGGATTATGATCCAACAAGATTATTTTATATTCTAATTCATCAGCATATTGTGTTTGATTTCGTTAGTTTCGTTTATAAATTGAAAAGGTCTATTACTTAAGTTTTGAATTCCTTGCATGTTTACAATCAGTAGCCTTAAACTGAGTACATGCTATATATGTCTGACTATAATATAAGTTTCATGTATTTCGATCAAATTGTGGTCTGAAACTCTATATTATATTAGTTTAAGATATTCATTTGTTGAATAATTAAGTTTATAATAGTAAAGTGATATTTCGACCATTGCAGTTCAATTGTTCGATTTTGCATGAATTAGGTTGACTTTGCTTTTAATAATCTAAGATTGTAATGAATTGTTTATCTTCTGTTTTTGTAATAGAAATGGAAGGAACTACCGTTGTTTCCCCACCACTTGTTGTTCCTATTCAGTCGGCTCATGTTCCTCATGGAGAAAAGCCAGAAAAATTCAGTGGTGTTGACTTTAAGAGATGGCAACAGAAAATGTTGTTTTATCTCACAACACTGAGTTTGGCGAGGTTTCTTAAGGAGGATCCTCCGGCTATGCAAGAATGAGAGAATAATCGAGAATCTCTCATTGCTTTGGATGCTTGGAAGCATTCGGATTTTCTGTGCAAAAATTACATCCTTAACGGGCTAGACAATACGCTTTACAATGTGTATAGCACCATGAAAACTGCAAAAGAGTTATGGAGTCCTTGGAGAAGAAATACAAAACGGAGGATGCCGGCACGAAGAAATTCATCGTCGGAAAGTTCCTTGATTACAAGATGGTGGATTCCAGAACCGTTATCAGTCAAGTTCAGGAATTGCAAGTCCTTCTCCATGAGACATCCATTCTGAAAACATGACTCTTAGCGAGTCTTTCAAGTTCTTTGCCATCATTGAAATGCTTCCGCCATTATGGAGAGATTTTAAGAATTATCTCAAGCATAAATGGAAGGAGATGAACTTGGAGGAACTGATTGTCAGATTGAGGATTGAGGAAGATAACAGAAAGTCGGATAAGAAAAATGGAGGACAATTTGGGCAAGCAAAGGCCAACGTGGTTGAATCCAGTTCAAAAAGCAATAACAAGAAAAGGAAATTTTCTGGTGAGGGTCCAAAGGACAACAAGAAGAATGCTAAGCGGTTTAAAGGCAATTGCTACAATTGTGGTAAACCTGGACATCGCAAGAGTGAATGTCGCAATCCGAAGAAACTTAAAGCATCAGCTAATGTGACTGAAGCTGATGAACTTTCGGATGGGGTACAAGAAGTGAGTTTAGCTGTTGTTGTCTCTGAGTGCAACAATGTTGGAAATCCCAGGGAGTGGTGGGTAGATACTGGGGCTACCCGCCATATTTGTGTTGATAAGGCAATGTTCTCTAACTACAAACCAGTCAGTGGAGAACAACTGTTCATGGGAAATTCCGCAAGCTCAAAGGTTGAAGGATAAGGAAAAATAACCTTGAAAACGACTTCTGGTAAGGAGGTCGTCCTCAACAATGTGCTACATGTGCCTGACATTCGCAAAAATCTTGTATCGGGTTCTTTGCTTAGCAAGAATGGCTTTAAGCTTGTATTTGTAGTTGATACGTTTGTACTCACCAAGAATGATGTTTATGTGAGGAAAGGTTATCTTTGTGATGGAATGTTCAAGATGAATTGTACCAAAAGCAAATATTAATAATACTACTTGTAGTTCAGCTTATATGCTTGAGTCTTCTTGTTTATGGCATAATAGATTAGGGCATGCAAATTTTAAATCTGTTCGTAGAATGATGAATTGGAACTTGTTGCCTAATTTGAAATTTGATCCTAATCATAAATATCAAATATGTGTTGAACCTAAGTTAGCTCAAACACCATATAACTCTGTTGAAAGGACTACGACTCCTTTAGAATTAATTCACACTGATATCTGTTATTTGAAGTTTGTGCAAACGAGAGGTGGTAAAAAGTATTTTATTACTTTTATAGATGATTGCACAAGATACTGTTATGTATATCTGCTGAGAAGCAAAGATGAGGCTTTGGATGATTTTAAGCATTATAAGAATGAAGTGGAAAATCAACTTAGCAAAAGAATAAAAATGATTCGAAGTGATAGAGGTGGAGAATATGATGCTCTATTTGATGAATTTTGTTCATAATCTGGCATTATTCATTAAACTACTGCACCATATTCACCTCAATCAAATGGAATTGTTGAATGCAAGAATCGAACTCTTAAAGAGATCATAAATGCTATGTTGATAAGTTCGGGACTACCCCAGAACTTGTGGGGAGAAGCAATTATCTCGGCCAATGTCATTCTTAATAAAATTCCACTAAAGAAAATGGATGAAACTCCATATGAATTGTGGAAAGGACATAAGCCTAGCTATAAACACTTGAAAGTGTGGGGTTGTTTGGCGAAGGTAGAAGTTCATAAGTCTAAACAAGTAAAAACTGGGCCTAAAACAGTTGATTGCATATTTGTTGGATATGCACATAACAGTAGTGCATATCGATTCCTTGTGCATAAGTCAGACATTCCTGATATTCATGAAAATGTAATTATTGAATCAAGGAATGCTATGTTTTTTGAGAATGTCTTTCCATGTAAAGACAGGGATAAAGTAGAAACAAGTTCACATAAGAGGTCTTATGATACTACAAACCTTGATCATGAAAATGATGAAGAACCAAGGCGCAGTAAGAGGACCAAAAAGTCTACATCATTTGGTCCTGATTTTCTAACCTACAAGGTAGAAAATGAACCTAAGACATTTGCAGAAGCAATGTCAACTCCAGAAGCACCATTCTGGAAAGAAACTATCAACAGTGAGATAGAATCCATTATGCAAAATCACACTTGGGAGTTGGTTGATCTCCCACCTGGAAATAAACCTCTAGGTTGTAAGTGGATTTTCAAAAGGAAGTTAAAACCAGATGGATCTATTGATAAATATAAGGTTAGGTTAGTAGCTAAGGGCTATAAGCAAAATTAAGGCCTTGATTTCTTCGACACATACTCACCGTTTACAAGAATTACTTCTATTAGAGTTCTTGTTGCAATTGTTGCACTATACGATCTCGAGATTCATCAAATGGATGTCAAAACAGCGTTTCTAAATGGTGAGTTAGAAGAAGGAATATACATGGAACAACATGAAGGGTTTGTTGCTTCAGGGCAAGAGAAAAAGGTGTGTAAACTCGTTAAGTCCTTGTATGGATTGAAGCAGGTGTCAAAACAGTGGCACCAGAAATTTGATAAAGCTATGTTGTCAAATGGATTTAGAATTAACGAGTGTGATAAATGTTGTAAGTCCAAGCGGCTACGATAATCTAGAGGGGGGGTGAATAGATTATCTCCATCTTTTCGATTTCGCCCTCTTTTTCCAACCGAATGATCAAGGATAATAACAAAGGTGCGGAATGTAAACAACACACGTCGATTTAAAGAGGTTCAACCCACCTAGGGCCTAATCCTCTACCATCCCAAAGATATCAGGGATGGATTTCGAAAAAGAGAAAAAGATTTTATTAATAATTACCAAAATTATTACAACAAAATCTTACACCAACACCTTGAAGAGCACCACACTCTTCTTCAACACCACTTTTGAGATTACCACAATCTCACTTGAAGATTACCATAATCTCCAAACGGCACCTTGTGAAGATTACCACAATCTTCACCCTTGAAGAGCACCACACTCTTCAACACCTCAACAAGAAGATTACCACAATCTTCTTACACCTAACACCTAGTTCACCCAAGTGTGTTCTTACCACAAGAACACTCACAAGGATATCTTGTGTTTGAATGACGACCACAAATTCAAGATTACAACTCGATAATGAATAATACAATTGAGTGCAAGTGTAATCAAGAATAGCCTAGACCTCAAGAATGTGAAAGTGAATAGCTAGGCAAATTACAACAAGAAATAAGACAATGTAAGAACAAGTGTATTCTAGAGTGTATCTTGTTATGTTGTAGTTTTCTCTCATATAGTGTTGCTTCAATTCTTCCTCTATTTATAGAAGATGTCTTGTACATGATAGGCTCCTCTTGGGGACATGAATTCTGTAAAAAATTGCAAGACAATTGAAGAAAAGAGCTGTTAGAAATCAATCCCACAAATTAAGGAAAAGATGTCTGCTGCACAACGGTTACATTTTTTTGTCAAACTCAAGGCGACGGTCGCTGGTCGCACAAATAGAAGTTTGAAAATGAGAATACACATTTACACAGGCGGCCGGTCGATGTAGGGTTCGACCGGTCGTCCCTTACTTCAACCGGTCGCACAACTTCAAAAAACGAAGGGCAAATGTTCTGTTTCAATTTTTGCTCCAGTGCACCGGTCACCCTATAGGCAGGTTGCCCTCGACCATTTTTCGCAAACATGAAGTTTTTGTTTTTCTCAACTTTCGTGTACGGGTTGCCTATACGGCGAGGTTGACCTCAAAACAAAAGTGTTGTCCAATTTTATATCGAAAATAAACTTCAAGAAATACTCCGAAAAATAGTGAAAACATTTTAGACCGATCGGGAGTATTAGGACAACATTTAGAAACATTGTTTTGGTGTAAAAATACATTAACAGAAAATCATTAAAAGTGTTGTCCAATTTTGTCGAAAATAAAACTTGAAGAAATACTCCGGAAAATATTAAAACCATTTTGAATCATTTAGGAGTATTTGGACAACCTTTAAAACCATTGTTTTGGTGTAAAATCAAAATCATCAAAATCATGATAAAACCATTTATCAAACAATCTCCCCCTTTTTGATGATTACAAACCAAAACAATTTAACAAGGCCGATTTTGAAAACAAATCAATTTTGAGAGGCGATTTTGAAAACAAAACAAGTTTTCCGGTCGAAAAATAAATATCCGTTGAGAGCGACAACATTTTGCGCAATATAAGCACAAGGATGGGAGTTGAGATATTAAACCACATATTACAAATGCTCCCCCTATCAACATGCACAACAAGAGTTATAAAGAACCAACTAAATCAAAAGCTAAAGGCTTAGCTTTTTCAATATTGAGCTTAAGTATCAAAACTTAAAAGCTCCCCCTGTCAAAGAGACATCGTTAGAAACATATATAAGTCCATACTACAACTAATGGACTATGATTCATACATAACCAAAATGCACCAAGTGGACTAAATATGATCCACAACTTATGGCTTTATGAAGCCATAGCTTATAGCTTCTTTTCGTTAAGCATATCTTAGCTTTTATGAGCTAAAGAGCTTATAACCTGTTTCTCCACCTGTTTCTCCCCCTTTGGAATCATCAAAAAGAATGTTAGCACGATAAATACATCATATATTCTTATCAAAGTGCGCAAGTAAACCGATGTATCGAGCCATTTGAACATTGAAGCTTTTAAACCAAATAGAAGAGTCGAATCATACGATTTGTAGAAGCTTATGAAAAATCATTTGATTTGCAAAAACATGATCTCTATAAATATATGAGACTTTTGAAATCGAGAGAGTCATGTAGGTGATGAATTTTTCATTGAAACGTTTTATCGAACACTGGCGGGCGTCAAAAATAGAAAAAGTTATATATAGCCCTTGTAAGTGAAATCAAACCAAGTTTTTCATCACCAAATACAATTTAACAAATATCATTCATCAACAATCAATAAGCTCATCACAAACATATATGAATTACATCAAGAAAAATACATATAAGCCACAAACTCAAGGGTTCAACCCAATTGAGCTAAAGATAGTGAAATTCTTACCATTCAATCGGTAAAGACGAGCAATGATGATGATAGTCGAGTAGATAATCCCCAAAATATATAATTCATGCATCAAAACTCATTTGAAGTGAATTGTGTGTGAAATTTGCAAAGGGGACGAAAAATGGCCAAAATATGTTAGAGTTGCGAATGCTGAAGACAGAACCATTTTTATCCAAAATTTTGCTTAGGGCGCCGGTCGTGGTTGGCGACGGTCGACGTTGAGGCGACCGGTTGCCCTCAACCCCTTCAACCCATTGTCTGTCAGCTTTTTCCAAAAATCCGAATTTTCAACCAAAAATCCGATTTTTCGCCCATAAGTTTTAAAAACGTGTAAAATGCAAACGTAAGCTTTATTCAATATGCATTATGTCATAATAAAGCTCGAAATGAGATAAAATACTCGGCGGTAAATGAACAAATGTCCGCGAGTTATCCTTGAGACGGAATTAAACACATCTCAAGTTTTTGTTAAAAACGTAATCCCTTAGAAAGTTTTTGAATCTCAATATGTTTAGTTCGATTATGACGAACTATATTTTGAATAATTTTCACCGGACTTGTTATCCCGAAAAATAAGAACATTTTAAAGCTTTGGATACAACAAGTCATAAGAAGAAGTGCCTTTCAAATATTTGAAAATTTCTTTTAACGACACTTTAATGAGATTCGTTGGGATAATTTTTGAAGTCGAGCATATAGACATAAGGCATATGGAATGTCGAGTCTATAGAAATAATACAAGAAAACATACCTCAAATTTGTTTGTCAACCGACATGCCTTTCTCAACCTTTGTCAATCTCTTCATTGGTAGCCATAAAGGTTGAAATGATTCTTCCTTCTTCAATGCCTAACTCCTTCAAGAGTTCTTTTGAAATGTAACCATCTACTTGGCATTGAATGATTTGAAGTCCAAGCGAGAAATTGAGCTCCCCCATCATGCTCATTTCAAGTACACCTTGCATCAACTTCTTCTTGAAAATACCTTCGAGCTACTAACCTCGCCTTAGTTCGACCAATGTTGCCTTGGTCATCGAGTTTGTTTCGGAGTGCGCATTTTGCATTTATAATCGTGTGTGATGAAAGACATGGCATCAACTTCCAAGTATCATTTCCTTTTTAGCTCCTCTTGCAAAACCAATCTTCATCTTGAAGCATCAATTGAGGAATTTGTCTTCTTCATCACTATCATCATAGGGCATCCAATTGATCTAAGGTGTTCATAGTAGAATATGTACATCCAAATATTTTGAGGTAACTAATATTTGGAGTACTTCATTTCTCATCTACACAACTTAACAAACTCATTAACGGCATCGCTTATATAAGCAAGAAAAAAATAGCCCAAGTGTAAAAACATGCCTCAATCATCAATCACAAAATATCTTGCAAAAGAGCATAGTAGGAATATACACTATATATATAGACCATGAAGCAAGAAACACATACTATGCATTTAGAAGATCATCAAGAGTCTAATAAATCATGCAAGTTCAAATTAGCTTAAGAAAGCTACAAAAGGTCTCTTTTGAAATTTGAAAATCCGATAGCATATAATTGAGACCTCATTTAAAAGAAGTATTTGAACAAAAGTTGACAAAGCAAATATGTGCAATCAAATATCGAATAGTGCCTTTTAAAAAAATCTAAAAATCCTCTTAATGGCACTTGTATGAAATACTATGAAAAACAAGCACATAGGCACATGGCAATACATATATCGAGTCTATAAGAGTAAGAATAACACAAGTAAACGTACCTCGATAATTTATGCCTTTCTTGACAAATAATGACGTAAATGGCCATTTGTGAAAATATGTAAATCCTACACAATACTTAAAACAAATCTAGCACAAATCATAAAAAGTGTAGGCTAAGAGATATCGCAAGTAAGCTCATGCCATAAAAATCCATTGGAGATGATAACACACTCTAGTCTACAAACAATGCACAAGAGTTTTAAAAACATCATATAAGGTCTTCTTTTTCAAAAATATTTTAAAAGCACAAATATATATTGAAGACCTTAATTAAAAAATAAATACTTGAAAACTCATTTTGCAATTAAGACACAAATAAAAGCATGCATAATAATAAAATAAAATGCATATTTAACTAGGGAGATACGGGTTACCAATTACGCCATTTCAATGGGTTGTGTCGTTCCCATTGTTGATAGTCTCTTCTTCTTTGAAAATCATCTTGTTGATGATATCTTTGCCATTTCCAAGGATTGTGTTCTTCCCATTTTTGAGTATATCCTCTTCTTGGAAATTTGCTTTGTTGAAAATAGTTTCTTCTTCTTTGATCAAATGAAACGGTCATTTGATGTCTTCTTGGCGGTATAAATTTTCTTCGATCATTATTTCGCCGAGTACCTAATAGGACATTATTTTGTGGTACCCTTATGTGTTTGGGTCCTTTGGGATTAGTCTTGAGACTTTTAAGTCTCCAACAATAATTAGAGCTATTTCTAGCTCGACAAGAATTAGCCGTATGACCCTTTTTACCGCAATAAAAACAAGTAATAATTCTAGGAGCATAATGACCAACATGCTTAGAGACTTGATTCTTTTTCATATGATTGACAACATTAAACTTATGATCAAGTTCTAGTTTCGAATTATCACAATAATCAACAATTTCATCGGACTAAGTTGGATTTAGATAAATCCCCTTTCATGCAATTAATATCCTCAACAAGAGTACTATTTTCTTTTTCAAGGTTTCTAACCTTGTCAAGTGTGGTGGTGTGAGCACATGATAGTGATTCATATGAAGTAAATAAACTATCCTTTTCATTTTTCAAAACATTGAATTCCTTTTTCAAATTTTTGTATTTAACAAGCAAGCTTTGGAATTCATTTTGAAGTTCATCATAATCATTTTGCAAATCACTATATACATTTTGCAATTCATTGTCATAAGAAGTAGAGGGTTTAGAACTTACCTCATTTTCTTCTTCGATGCCTATGAGGCATTGTTCAACTTCTTCATCATGGGAGGTTGTAGAAGGCTTATCCCATGTTGTTGGATTTGATGTTGTATCCATTTGTGAAGTAGATGCTTTTGAGTTGCTCCTTTCATTTGCATATACTTCATAGATGGCTTCTAATTTTTGCCATAGTTCATGTGCCGATCGAATACCTACAACATGATCAAATTCCAAAGTGGTAAGTGAACAATGTAAAATATTAAGAGCTTTACCATTTAAGGAGATGATTTTCTTCTCTTCATCATTGAGCTTTTGAAGCCTTTTGAGGTGTGTGGTGTATCTTTCATCGGAATCAAACCTTGTAAATAGCATTCCATTCTTTCTTTCCAAAATGTAAAATTTTTGGAATCAAACCGAGGTGGCTTGGTGGTGGAGGTGCCGGAAAGATGAGCTTCGTTCAGAGTCGACGATCGTTTCTCTTCACTCGCGATGTGAAACGAGCTTGCCAAAGAGTTTGGCTTTGATACCACTTGTAAGTCCAAGCGGCTACGATAATCTAGAGGGGGTGAATAGATTATCTCCATCTTTCGATTTCGCCCTCTTTTTCCAACCGAATGCTCAAGGATAATAACAAAGGTGCGGAATGTAAACAACACACGTCGATTTAAAGAGGTTCAACCCACCTAGGGCCTAATCCTCTACCACCCCAAAGATCAGGGATGGATTTCGAAAAGAGAAAAAGATTTTATTAATAATTACCAAAATTATTACAACAAAATCTTACACCAACACCTTGAAGAGCACCACACTCTTCTTCAACACCACTTTTGAGATTACCACAATCTCACTTGAAGATTACCATAATCTCCAAACGGCACCTTGTGAAGATTACCACAATCTTCACCCTTGAAGAGCACCACACTCTTCAACACCTCAACAAGAAGATTACCACAATCTTCTTACACCTAACACCTAGTTCACCCAAGTGTGTTCTTACCACAAGAACACTCACAAGGATATCTTGTGTTTGAATGACGACCACAAATTCAAGATTACAACTCGATAATGAATAATACAATTGAGTGCAAGTGTAATCAAGAATAGCCTAGACCTCAAGAATGTGAAAGTGAATAGCTAGGCAAATTACAACAAGAAATAAGACAATGTAAGAACAAGTGTATTCTAGAGTGTATCTTGTTGTGTTGTAGTTTTCTCTCATATAGTGTTGCTTCAATTCTTCCTCTATTTATAGAAGATGTCTTGTACATGATAGGCTCCTCTTGGGGACATGAATTCTGTAAAAAATTGCAAGACAATTGAAGAAAAGAGCTGTTAGAAATCAATCCCACAAATTAAGGAAAAGATGTCTGCTGTACAACGGTTACATTTTTGCTGTCAAACTCAAGGGCGACCGGTCGCACACAAATAGAAGTTTGAAAATGAGAATACACATTTACACAGGGCGACCGGTCGATGTAGGGTTCGACCGGTCGTCCCTTACTTCAACCGGTCGCACAACTTCAAAAAACGAAGGGCAAATGTTCTGTTTCAATTTTTGCTCCCAGGTACCGGTCGCCCTATAGGGCGACCGGTTGCCCTGACCATTTTCTGCAAACATGAAGTTTTCTGTTTTTCTCAACTTTCAGGTACGGGTTGCCCTATACGGCGACCGGTTGACCTCAAAACAAAAGTGTTGTCCAATTTTATATCGAAAATAAACTTCAAGAAATACTCCGAAAAATAGTGAAAACATTTTAGACCGATCGGGAGTATTAGGACAACATTTAGAAACATTGTTTTGGTGTAAAAATACATTAACAGAAAATCATTAAAAGTGTTGTCCAATTTTGTCGAAAATAAAACTTGAAGAAATACTCCGGAAAATATTAAAACCATTTTGAATCATTTAGGAGTATTTGGACAATCTTTAAAACCATTGTTTTGGTGTAAAATCAAAATCATCAAAATCATGATAAAACCATTTATCAAACAAATGTGTCTACATTAAAAATACACCAAATGCCTATGTTATTGTATGTCTATATGTTGACGACATGTTGATAATAGGCAATAATCATGATATTATCATGAATACAAAGAGAATGTTGACACAAAACTTTGATATGAAAGACATGGGAGTGGCAGATGTTATACTAGGGATTAAAATCTCTAAGACATCTGGTGGACTTGTTTTATCTCAGTCTCATTATGTTGAGTCTATTCTCAGGAAATTCAACGTTTATGATGAAAGTCCAGTAAAAACTCCAATTCACACAAGTTTACACTTAGTCAAGAATAAAGGTGAACCAGTGTCTCAGTTGAGATATTCATAGGTCATAGGCAGTTTAATGTACATAACAAATTGTACTCGTTCTGATATAGCATGTGTTGTGAATAAACTGAGTAGGTTCACTAGTAATCCAAGCGATGATCATTGTAAAGCTCTGAATAGAGTTTTGAGATATTTAAAATAAACTTTGAACTTTGGATTACATTATACAAGATATCCAGCAGTTTTAAAAGGATATTGTGATGCCAACTGGATATCAGATTCAAAGGATTCAAAATCCACTAGTGGTTATGTTTTTACCATTGGTGGTGCAGCTGTGTCTTGGAAGTCCTCAAAACAAACTTGTATAGCTCGATCAACGATGGAATCTGAGTTTATAGCTTTGGACAAAGCTGGAGAAGAAGCAGAATGGCTTCGGAATTTTTTGGAGGATATTCCGTGTTGGCCAAAGCCAGTCACTGCTATCAGTATACATTGTGATAGTCAGTCGGCCATAGGAATGGCACAAAATAGCATGTATAATGGTAAGTCTAGACATATACGTCGTAGACACAATACCATTAAACAGTTGATCTCAAGTGGTGTTATCTCCTTTTATTATGTAAAATCTAAGGAGAATCTCGCGGATCCGCTTACCAAAGGTTTACCAAGAGATCAAGTATATTGATTATCAATGGGAATGGGATTAGAGCCTATTACGCATGAATCTTTGTAATGGTAACCCAACCATGATGACTGGAGATCCCAAGAACTTGGTTCAATGGGACAACTAAGTTATGAAGATTCAGTTAAGCACTTAGGATAAAATCCTACCCATTCCTATGATCAAAAGTGCTTTCTGCAGGAGTATATAAGGTTAAGTTCAACTTTTAATGATTCCTATAGCTTGGTTAAGCCAAGTGGGGTATGGCAGAATACTCTTAATAGGAGGTCACCTATGTAAGTATGAAGTGGGGCCGCTTCTATGAGAATTTTGAGGCTTGAATTCTCTAAAACACTTAGGAAACCCAAGGTTGTTCAAGGCCAAAATGAACACAACCATGAGAACTGGAAAATGTTAGGGAGGTTATTGTGTGGGTGTTGTTGTCTTGGTTTACACCAACGGCTGAACAGTTCAAAACATCATATTCACTGATTAGCCAAATAAATCCGATAGTACTCCACTAGGGAAGGTTCAAAGCCAGAAGCTACCTCACCTGATGCAATAACTTTCCGTTTGTACTCTCTTTAGTGTCTGCATTCACATGTGCATTGCATTAATTCATATAATTTCTCATTCATGTGGGGATTGTTGGAAATATGTTTGAGCTCACGAGAATATTTCCAGGTGAATAAAAAATTATTACCTAAAGGTGACAAGTTGAGGTACAAGTGGAACTTTAGTATTCCAAGGTGGACAATGAATCTAGATGGAATTTGTGGATGAATTTATATTCAAAATGCATCTAGACTATTATTTGTCACTAGTACAAATGTAGTTGCAAACCAAAGGGTGCAATTTACCAAAGAGTGCAACTCTTCATGGAAAGTTGCAAACTAAAGAGTGCAACTCTTCATAATAACTCTTGGAATGAAAAGGTGCTTCCAAGAGTTGTGTGGTTACACTTGAAACCTTTGGCAATCTATAAGTATCCCTAAGATCTGCAGATTTAATCATTCATTTTTGCATACAAACACAAGCATACATTCTGTCAAAATTTTCCCGTAAAAGATAGAGTACAAAACATTTGAAGTTCGCCGTCTCTTGTTGTTTGGAGTGCTACTACAGCAAGAGGAGACCGTTGTATCTTAGGAGACGTTTGCTATTCAACCGTGGGCACCGTAGCAGGGCAATTCGTCTTAAAGACATAGAGTCGAACTCTAGCCCCGGTCTAAATTTCAACATTTTCTGTAATTTCGTATTTCTGGATTTTAAGTAAGTTTTCTGATTTATTCTCGAATATAATATAGCACGTGATATATCCCCAACAGGATTGAATCGAGTCTATATAATAAGAGAGAAATAGCCAGATTTGGTTTACGCTTGAATAGAAAAGATTTCACGAGAGAGCATCTACATAGAAAAACAGATTAAGTTCATGCTTGCTTCAGGATATTCAAACCCGTGAGTTTATCAAGTGAAGCTGGAGAACTGATATCAAGGTTTATATTTCTAGTTCGTTTCAACTTATGCAATACATTCTTCGGGAGGAAGAAGGTGATGAGTCTTCGGGACGAAGATGATCTGCTATTTGGAGGCGTCCAACGGTGAAGCTAGTTCATCGAAGCGGATTATTGGAAGAATAATTTCGGTGAAGATAGAGGGAGTTCAAGAACGACAACGATTCAAAGAGAGATTCTTTAAATTGTTTAAGTCCAATTATTGTACTCTGTAATCTTTATTATCAGTGGAATTATTTTTCTCTGGGCGTGGCCTCGTGGGGTAATATTGGTTAACCCGAACCACGTTAGTATCGTTGTGTTTTTACTTTCCCCTGTGCAGAAATACTGATATCAAAAACTGTGTTCACTACAACATAAATGATATTAGGTAACACTCAAAAAATGTTACCTAATGGCCATAAAATGTTACTATAGACAATAGGTAGCACTTTTATGGCGCTGCACTTGTCCGTGCTACCTATAGTCTAAAGTAGCACTTTTATTAGCTTTTAGTAACACTTTTTCTAAGTGTTACATTAAGTTTTCTATTAGTAACACTTTGAAGTAATATTTCTAAAGTGTTACATATGAATCTTATGTAACACTTTTTTGTAACACTTTTTATATTTGTAACATATGTAACACTTTTTTTGCAGCACTTCGTAGAAATACTAATTTTTGCTACCAAGTAGATTCGAACCCACGACCTGTTGTGTATGGAAGTGGCAATTTGCCACTAAGCTAAGTTGATTATTATTACAACTTTTGATTTGTTTTATATATACACATACACACACACACATATATATATATATATATATATTATATGTATATATAATATATTTTATATAATAAAGATTATATTTTATAACATATGTATTATATTATATTATACATTTGTATATATCAAATTTTATATTGTATAGTATATAGTTTGAAAATCATATTATATTATATATTAAACGACACAACAAATTAAAAATATCAAAAATATATAAAATAAATTTATCGACCGATAAATATTCAATCAGTAAAAATAAAAATATAAAAAAATATAAATTAATTTACAGACAGATAAAAAAGTCCTAACAAAAAAAAATTAAATAAAAAAGAAAATAATGAAAAAATAATTTACCGACAGAAAAATTCCTAAATAATTAACGACAACATCAATTTTCATTGGTAATTTTTTTTAGAAAGGTAAAAAAAATAAAAAAAAAAGATTAACGATGAAATTGGTCTCCGTTAGTAAAAACTAAACAAAAAATAATAATAATAAAATATATACATGCGCATTTTCCGTCGGTATTAAGACGAAATTAATTACCTTCGTAAAAAATTAAAAAAAATAAAAGCAAAATTAAAATACTTTGTAAAAAGAAAACAAAAATTCAGTTAAAAAAACAGAGTACATGATGTCTACAATTTTTAGGTTTGGTGACATCAATTAATTAAATAAATCTTTGACATGATTTAATGATAGTTATATAAATTTTTTTTACTAAAATATAGCTTAAAAAGTGTTACAATCAATAAAATATAGTGTTGCTAAGAGTGCTTCTTAAATAAATTGATACCTATTTGTGTTACAAAAGAAATAACCAAAAAAACGTGATACTTAAAAGTGTTACTTATATAAAAGTGTTACATATAAGCGTTACAGATTGATAAAAGTGTTACCTATTTGCGTTACAAAAGAAATAACAAAAAAAAGTGATACTTAAAAAGTGTTATTTATATAAAAGTGTTACATATAAGTGTTACAAATTGATAGAGTGCTACAAAAGTGTTACATAAATATTGTAATGTAAAAAGTGTTACAAACATGTGTTACATATGTACCTTATGTAAAAAGTGCTACAAAATTTGTGTTACCTAATGTCATTTATGTTGTAGTGGTTGTAACATCAATTACAACATCAGTTGTTCAGGTTGCTGGTATAATTTAATAATTTAGAGCAACAAATTATAAAAATTAATCTTCTTTCTGTAGCAGAACAACTCCTTCATGTAACCTATACTATATGTGACAACCATTTATTAGTTTAAGGGTTAGTTATTTTAGGGGCTAATTTAGGTTTATTTTAGGGTACTTAGGGGCTAGTTATTTTAGGGGCTAATTTGGGTTTAGAGGTTTAGGGGTTAGAATTAACTAGTATAAATATGTGTAATTTCATGCATAATTTTACACCACATTTCTAATAATTATGAGGTATAAATATTTTTTGTTCTTCAAGTTTCATATATATATATATATATTCACAATTCACAAGCCCTCTTTCAATATTTTTCACAAATTCTTTCATTAATTATATTAATTATAATTTTATTTAATGTAGAAAACGAAGGGATCGATGATTAGGACTTTTACTATTCATTTTTCTACATCGAATATCTGCGATTATTAAGGTACGATTTTTATAGTATTTGTGTTTATTTAATGTTCAATGATTATACTTCATTTATTGCAATATATGTCAAGAGGAAATAAATTCATATAAGCTAGGGGCCATGAAAAGGGTCTGAGATTGTTCGCCAAAAATTGTTTTGGTTCCTACAACTGCAAGTATACAGTGAGTTTATAGGATAATGGCAAGCAAGGTCGTATTCCTCAGGGATTGAAGCTCGAAACACTTTAATAACATCGTATTCCAATTTTATTGAAAAGCCCGAAAATTAAGTTATTTATTCTAAGGAAAAAATCGAAAATTAAGAAAGAAAATAAAATAAATTTGTGAACCCCACAAGTATTTTCAACATCTTTAGGAGCAACCTTAGGCACATAATCTCAACATGCTTCTTCAATATTAAATGCGAACAAAGTTTTAAAAACCAACTCATGCAATTCTATGGGTTCAAATTCCTAATATCATTTACTCCCCTGGTCAGGTGGTGCGTAAATAGTTGATTAATAACAATTGTAGTCTGGTCAGAACATTACAATTCTTATAAACTCCAAAAAGATTTGTGAATAGAATGACTCCCCACAAACACGCCTGTCACACATGTGTTTTAATTTATGTCTGAATTCGATTTTCGTCTTACTAGAACTCACTTGGTCGGATTATGGACTAGAAGTATGACATGCAATTTATTGATCAGATAAAAAGCAATTATAAATAAGTGACCGAATTCATAAAATAGAACGCATGAATTAATTAAGAAAACAAATAATCATATTTATTACAAATTCACAGTTTCGATTATGCCCCTAAGATCCGAAAAAATATGCCAAACATTGATTACAAACTCATAGACAAATCTGAATCAATATTATGACATCATATAAGCACAGACAATAGTTCTTAGACATAGAAAGAAAACCCCTTCTTGTCAGGATGGATTCTCCCTCCAAGTCCTCGAAGCTCTTGTGCTCCCTAGATGCGAAAGTCTTATGGTGTTCTTCGCGACCTAGCCTTTTGCTCTGAGAAGCTCTTCGATTCTTCGGTTCCTGTGTTATTTGATGTGTTTTTGCTGTATGAAGTGATGTATGGAATGATGAATTTTCGTGCATAGCATTGGGTCACTTTTATAGATGCTTGGAGAGATCACTTGCAGAGTTTGAGTAGGAAAAGGAGACCAATTCAGCCCCAGTTACGTCGCACGCCCGTGTAATCCCACACGGCCGGATCGTGCGATCGTAATTTGATCTTGGGGTCTTCATTAAAGTTGTAGATCTTTCTCTTATCTTTCCATATCCACTTGAATCATCTCAATATCAATTTTGTAGAGAAAGTTATGGCCACAATACTAAACCCTGCCACTGCTGGAAACTGTTAGCGCGTTTTGATGTTTTTGAAGGAAATTTCTTTTTGTTTGACCTTCCATGCTTCTCTCCTTCATATTTTTGCTCATACATCATCTTATAACCTATACTTTGGAACGTGATATCTCTTTTATCCAATTTAGTTCTATTTTCTGCAAAATTCACAAGATTACGCAGTATCACGCTCAATAAGGGAAACCAAGCAAAACACACTGAATATGCGTGCAAATGCATGAAATATATATCATTTTAAACCCTAAAATTCACGTATATTTTACACTCATCAGAGATCTTTAGGGTGAACCCGCAGTGCTATATGCAGTAACTGGCCAGTAAGAGGAAAAAGAGGAAATTAATGAATTTATTATTATAATTATATGAATGTTTTTTCATGTTATATTAAATATTGACAGATATATCCTTACTAAGCGAGATGAAGTTTAGTACCCAAGAAATTAGAGGAAAATAGAAATTAGGGTTTGATTGTTTAATAATTAGGGATTTTAAAGTTTTGGGGAAATCTGAAAACTTTATTATATTTGGGCCTAATAGATAGTTTAGACCTTATTTTATATTGGCCCACTAGAAATAATCTTAAGCCCAAGCCCAAGCCCATGTCATCTTTCCAAATATGTATAAAACATAAATTAGCCTAAAAATCTTTAATTAATATTTTATTAACAACCAAATTAATTTATAATAAATTCCAACCAAATCAGTTTTTTTTAAATCCCTGTTAATCAACATTTTTTCAACTAATCTAATATTATAATTAGATACTAATTGACAACAATTACCATATAAAAGTTTTCAATTACGTCAGTTTTGTTAAAAGTAAAACAAAACGATTAATAATCTATCAAATCCTAATTTAAAAGAAAAAAAATCTGAATTTAATGTTAGCATAATATCAACACAATAAAGGAGATAAAATAAAATAAAAATCCTCAGCTTGATTTGTCAAAATTTTCAGCAAATTGAATATTTAATACCCTAAAATCCTCCTATTACCAAAAAAAACTCACACGTAATCACACTATATAAATTCATATCTTTCATAATAATCAACCACCCAGCAAATTCTGAAATTTATTCTAAGGTAGGACCAAATACCTATTCTCCTTTTTGAAATTTATTCTAAAATAGTAGCAAAATTACTGAAACCCACCACCGCACCACTACCGTTAGTGACGGAGAAATCCGGACAGAGAGAGAGAGAAGAAGGGATGATTGTGGTTGACTCCTTTGCGAAACTCACCGAGCCGCTGTCGCACTGCATGTCACCATCATTCTCCGGCGAGTGGGTGTTGGTGTAGGAGAGGGATTTTTAGAAGAATAAAAGAAAGGAAGAAAAAAAAGAGTATGGTGGGGGGAGATGGGTCTGTTGACCAAAACAGAAGAAAAAAAAATAGGAAGAAAAAAAAGAGAGTTGTGGGAGTTAGAAATGGAGAAGAAAGAAATGGGTTTTCAATGGAGACTTGAAACAGAAATAAGAAAAGATGGGGAAGAAAGTGACAAAAGAGAAAGAAAGAGTTTACGTGAAAAAGAATAGAATGGAGAAATGTGGGTTTATTAGGAGATTCCTAAATTTTTATCCAATTTAATTCTTATTATATATATATATATATATATATATATATATATAAATTTTATATAAAAGTTATCTGATCTCACGATCTTAATTTGTTTTCCGCATTGTTTCTCTACTTCAACTTTAAAGATCTTAAAAGCATCTAGTGCTTCATTCTTATTATTAAGTAATGATATATATAACATGAGTAATCATCTATGAAGGTAATAAAATACTTATCACGATACACATCTATATCTGGACTATAAATATATGTATGAATAATTTCCAATATTTCAGAACTCCTCTTAGCACCCTTCCTTGACTTGTTAGTCTGCTTACTCTTAATGCAGTCTATACAAGTCACAAAATCAGAACAATCTAGAGTACTAAGTACCCCATCATTTACCAATCGTTTAACTCTATCAATGGAGATGTGTCCCAATCTCCGATGCCACAACTTTGAGGATTTTTCATTCATAACACATTTCTTAATACCAACAGTATCATGAACGTGCGAAGCAGTATAGTTATCACCATTTTGCAAATTACGACGAAAAAGACAACCAGACATAATACCACATCCAATAATATCAGATCTATAAGATAAACTAAAATAAGAGTTTGAAAATTAAAGGAATAACCAGATGATACCAGTTTTGAAACAGAAATCAAATTCCTAGCAAAACTAGGAATATAAATAGTCTTTTCCAAAGGAAAAATAAATCACTGTGTAAAACTAGTTTGCACATTCCTACTGCTTCCACATGTGAGGGCATCTTATTTATGGAGTAGATGATTTGCTCACTTCCCACTGGTTTCCGCAGGTTTTGCAATCCCTGCAAGGAATTGGTAACAAGGATTGTTGAACCAGAATCAGTCCACCATGTGTTATAATTAAAATCAATCATATTGGATTCATCACAAACAAATGAAAGTTGAGTACCTTTCTTTTCAAGCCACTTCAAGAATTTAGGTCAATTCTTCTTTATGTGCCCTTTCTTTTTGCACAAGTAGCACTTGTTGTAACATCCCATTTTCATAATTTCCAAAGTATAACATGATTTATAAAATTGAAGTATGATTTGATATAAAATGCGCGTTATAAGAATTCTAAAAGAATATTTAAGTCAACTAGATAATAATATTTAAAAGTTTAAAAGACAATTCTAAAATTTATTCCATAAATAATTCAAGTTCCAAAAACATTTATTTAAAAATACTCAAATCGAGAAGATAGTTAATAGAATAACAATTCATTATTCTAAAAATTTTATTCGAATCACCGCCGCCTCATGTCCAGCCAACTCCATCAGCAATCTGAAATAGAAATTTATATTGGGGGTGAGAATCAACAGCTCCGTGGAGGTAATTTGTCCAAGATAAATACACAAATATATATCACATAATAACATGCTTGTAAATTGGAAATTTAACTATAGCTGTAGCTGTTGCATTTGAAACATGGCTCGCACTGCCGAGATTTCACTGGAGGGAACTTTTATGCCCCGGAACTCTGGATAGTCCCCCACGACTATAGACACGTAGCACGTAGTTGCATAATTATCAGGTAACACATATAAGGCATTTAACAAGGACAAATAAACGTAAAGTTAAGAAAAACCTCCACCTCAAAAATAGTATTTGATGTACGTAAAATGTGACGAAGAACGTAAATTTTCTATGCTCAATGGTCCTCGTTGCCTACAATTTTATATGATAAT
Organism: Rehmannia glutinosa; assembly: GCA_016081115.2. Taxonomy (NCBI): domain Eukaryota; kingdom Viridiplantae; phylum Streptophyta; class Magnoliopsida; order Lamiales; family Orobanchaceae; genus Rehmannia; species Rehmannia glutinosa. Next base: position 69,006,783 of record CM071926.1, on the reverse strand, counting down.
TTGTTTTAGAAATTTAAAATCTTAATAATAATAATATTATAGAATTTATAATATGAATCTTATAAAAATATTAATATGAATATTATAGATTATATAAATATATACTTATTAGATATTAGACACACGTGTCATTTATTAGTACTATCTCACTCACACACACATACATATATATAAATACACACACGGTACCACAAAATATATCATATATACACAACACACATACATATTAATATATGCATATACATATATATGTGTATATATATTTATATATATAAAAACGAATAAACACATGCACTACAATATATACACACATTAATATATACACACTCACACCACACGGCACACACAATTACATGATATATACACACATGCATCATATTAATTGATATAAATATATATACATGCATATTAATATACATATATATATATATATATTTATAAAAACATACACACATACACACAGTATAATATACATTAATTAATTTCTTATTTAAAACCCATCATTTGTAAAAAAAAAGAATATTACGTACCTTAGTCCTCCAATTTAAAGTGGAGGGGAAAAAATAGTAAATGTTTTGAATGCTTACTCTTTTCTTTTTTTTTTTCGGCATGAAACTTTTAGTGTTATAAGGTTTTGTGTGTATATATATATTAGATAGAGTTTAGAGTTCAATTAATTTAGGTATTAATTAACTTAGGTATTAAGTGAACTAACTATTAATGCATGAGTTAATTAAGTATTTAATTAATGTAACTTTTAATTTATTTTACCTAACATAATATAAGTTTAATTTGGCTAAAATGACACAGTTGGAATGTGATTTGAAAATTAGATTTTTTTTATATATATTTATTATTTCTACTAATATAAATTTAATAATACTATTAAAAATGTGTAATAATAGTAAAACAGTAATAATATAGGGGATGTTTGGCCAAATTTTTAAAAAGATTAATCAAATGGTAATTTAAAGCCTCAATTATGCAGTCATTTAAATTTGTAATTGGTCAAGTCAAAATCCCTACTTAAGAAATTATAAGTTTTATTTTATTTTATTTTATTTCCAAATTTCGGGTGTTACACTTGCCTTCTTTCTTGATGTCCTTCTGGGGAGGAATATTGTCCTTTCCCTTATCATTGGCGTGATTTTGCTTTTTCTTTTAATGATGTTATTGTCATATTCACTTTCTCACCCTCCTCTATAGCCAATCGTCTCTCCTCCTGAACACACATGGTCATCAGTTCATTTATTGACCATTTGTCTTTATGTGTGTTATAAAAGACCTTAAAAGGACCATATTGTGGAGGGAGAGTGGTGGCCCTGAGGAGGGGCCCAAGGGGCGACCGCCCTGGGACCAAAAATTTTAGGGGCCCACTAGGGCTAGCATACATGCATGTGTATATATATGTGTACATATTTTATATGGGCCCATTTATTTTTTCTTCTTATACATGCACTTACCAATTACTAATAGATATACTAAAATCAACTAATTTTGCATAAAGATCATGTCTTCTATTCTCAAAAAAAAAAAAAGATCGTCTTTCTCTCTTCTCTATCTACTTATTGTCATTCAATCTGCATTCAATATCCATCCACCAAAAATTGTCTTTGTTTCAGTTTTGAGTTTAGGGCTTATTCAAAATAAAAAATTGGCACAAGGCATCATCAAGTGGGAAAACATATCGAATTCCGAACTATCATTTATACCAAATATTAATCAGGTTGGGTTGTTCATTGTTGATTTTATTTCTTTGTTTTATTGATATTTTTAAATTTTAATTATTAATTTGTTGAGTTCTTTTTTTTAACTTTAATTTTCCGAAATCTGACTTGATTTTGATAATCAGTTAATCACCCACGAGTGACGAGCCTTTAATTTAGAGTGCTTGGAATTGTATGAACTCTTGTTTTGATTGAATTGAATTTTCTATTAAACGATAAAGTAAAAACCCACCACCTGTTATGGATTGTTGATTTGTGTTTTACTTTTCTAATTAATTGTTGATTTATTCTTATGCCTTTGTGCCTTTGTTAGTTTACTGACCATTGGAAAGTTGTTGCCTTATTATTGATTTATTATGTTTTCAAAAAAATATGATTCTGGTTCTAAGAAAAGGAAAAGGAGAGAAAATTAGAACAGTTATGATTTGGATCAGTGGGTTACCTTCGGGTCACGGACTTATCAGGTAATCGGGTTCGGGTTCTTAGGCGACCTGAAATGGAAGAACAAACGTCAGGCTAGCCGGGGGGTGGTCCCGGCTAAGACCCTCCGATGCTTAAGTCAGATCGAGATCGTGAGGTAATGGGATACGGAGACAGTAAATGTAAAAATAAATAGTAAAAGTAGTGGAATGAATAGTGATTACCTTATTGTTACTGTAGCAAACTATTTATAGTTAATGCTTGGCACACATAATCAATCAGATTATGCCAAGTGTCAACATAAGAGAGGGCGGTTGTACTTGAGCGCCTGTAGCACCAATTAATAGGACTTGGAGACTGCCCTTGGGCTTGACGGGCGAGCTTGGGTCTATTGAGCCCAATGGGCTACCCAGTAGCCTGGTTAGCTTAATGGGCCTTTGCCACATCAAGTTAACTTTATCACAAAAAGGAGCACTAGATAAATTTTTCACAAACAATTCAGGACAATCAAGCCGTGTAGAAGAGTTGAATGAGAATCATAATAATGATGAAAAAGAATCAAATATTATTGATATAAATGATTTGAATGAAGAACAAGCAAATGAACCAATTCAACCAAAAGAACCAAACATTATTGATATAAATCCCTTGAATGAAGAACAACCAACTCCTCCACTGGATATTTATGATCCTCCAATTTGGGATAGTCTTGATGAGAAAAAAAGAGATATATTAATATAAAAAAGTCCTTGAAGAGAAAATTGTGAGAACTTTCCTCTAGATGGTAGTTTTAGGCATTTTTCACAAGCTCATTATACTCGAATATTACCGAATGGGGAGAATCAAGATAGAAAATGGTTAGTGTATTCAAAAAATATGGATAAAGTATATTATTTTTGTTGTAAGTTGTTCAAATCGGCATCATCGTCTGTTAAAAGTGCTTTAGCAAATGAAGGATATAATGATGCGAAACATCTTAGTGGTAGACTTAAAATGCATGAGAATAGTATTCAACACATCAATAATATGAATAATTGGACCGAGTTACAAATCAGATTAGGAAAAAATGAAACAATTGTGTTAATGTTATGAGAATTGGCAATTTTGTGTTTATCTGCACAGTGCAAAATCCGGTGTTGTAACACCGCCTTGCAACACTTTTTCTGCGCATGCAGGGCCGATATCTTGCGCATTATCTCGTGATCTGTTTTAAAGGCTAATATTTTATCTCAAGGAGTTTTTGATTATTTGGGATTCTTTATCTAGAAATTATTCACCCACTTAATTGCCTTTTAAATATCTTTCCTTGTGTCTTTGTTCTTACCCATAAGGAAAGATTTTATTTGTTGTTGTTTTCCTTGTATAGCATTTGTGATTTAGCTGGAATTATGGTGGCCCTGATTCCAGCCCTGAGAAGTGCGATTCTGCCTTGTAAGGATCGTTCTCTTTTCTTTAAAAAGGGAATACAGCCTTTGAAGAAGATATCGAAGAGAAATTATTATTAGAGCTTATTGTTCTTCTTCAAGAAATATTTGAGTTACTTTTTCTAATCTTCGGGAGAAGACGGTGAAGATCTACGGTGTGGAACGACTCAACCATTCAAGGGATTTGAAGTTGGAGGGATTCCAACAAGGTTGAGATTCTCGGGAAGATTCGATCGATAATATTAGTCGAATACGAGTGTTGGTGTAGAAGATAAAGTTTGTGTCTTTATGCTTTTCAGTAAAACCATCGTATTTGTAATAACTGTTGTTTTCTAATATTGGATTGTTTTTCTTCTCTGGGCGTGGCCTCGTGCATTAAGATTGAGGAATCTAAGCACGTAAAAATCACCGTTGTGTTATTTTTATTCGCTGTGTTTTTTTGTCCAGAGTTACAACATCATCTAATAACACCGTAAGAATCTGATCTAATTAATTTTTTAGGGCACCAGATTATATCAATTGGCATCAAGAGCCATCCACTCCTTATTAGTGTGATCCTGTTTTTCCTTGTATATCTGTTGCTAACATGGACTGACTATCGTGAGGGAAGCTCTATCTCCCGACCACCTCTTCTCATTGGCACCAATTTCTCCTATTGGAAAGCCAAAATGAGGGCATTCATCAAATCTGTAGATGAACGTGCTTGGAAATCCATCCTAACTGGTTGGACACCTCCTCGAAACTGTTGATGGCAAAAGTGTTCTAAAGAATGAAACTCAATGGACAAATCACTGAAGATCAATGGCTAATTCAAATTCAAAGGCTCTCAACGCAATCTTGGTGTAGTTGATGAGAATCGATTCAAACTAATATCCACGTGTGAGACTTCCAAGGAAGCTTGGGATATTCTCGCAAGTTGCCTACGGCGAAAATTGGAGTGCAGTAAGAATGTCTAAACTTCAAATGCTTACTACAAAATTTGAGAATCTTCGTATGAGTGAGAATGAAACCATAAGTGATTTTAACTCTAAACTCGTGATATCTCAAACGAATCTTTTGCCTTGGGAAAAAAATACTCCAATTTCAAACTTGTTAAAAAGGTTTTAAGGTCTCTCGAAAGATTTGCCTATAAGGCAATCGCCATTGAAGAATCAAAAGTTCTTTTTAAATGAAACTTGATGAATTAATTGGGTCTCTTCAAACTTTTGAAATGAATCTCAAGAAACAAAGAAAGAAAAACTGAAAGAAGCAAGTTATAAAAAGGAGAAAAATAGGAAATTGCCTTTCGATCTGAAACTTTTGATGAATTTATGAGTGATGCGGGAAAAGAAATTCAGAATCGCCAGATTGCTCACCAAGAATTTCAACAAGATCTTCAAACAGGGGAAACAAAGGACGAAACTTTCCCAAACCTGGAAAAAATTGCGGAACTCAAAGAAAGCGAGTTTGATGGTGGTAAAGGTATTAAATGTAGAGAATGTGGAGGTTTTGGTCACATTCAAAGCTGAATATGCGAATACCTTAAAGAAGAATGGAAAATCATTCACCACATCATGGAGTGATGATGAACCAGAAGAAGATGAAGAAGAAGACAACGTGAGCAATCAAGTTGCCTTCACTGTTATAAAAGAAGAAGTTGGTTGTAATCAAACGCACCCCAGTGCTACTTCTGGTGTTGGGACACCGAGCAGGTATAACACTAGTTCTTCCTTCATTGAAACATGTCTGAATACTGTTCTTCCTGCAGAAAAGAACAATTCCGACACTAAAGGTTCAGATGATGACTCTGATCTAGATGAAGAGTCAATGAATGAGGAGCTGAGGAGAATATATCAAAAGATGCTTGATAAATGCGAATGTGTCAGCAAGACAAATGCAACTCTGGAAAAGAAGGTTGTATCTCTTACTGCTGAAAAAGAGATGCTCAAGGGAGAAATGATTAAACTGGAGAAACTTGCTAATGATAGGAGAGAAGAACTCATTAAAGCAAAGGAAGAACTCAGTATCGTGACCAACACTGTCAAGAAACTGAACTCTGGAAAAGGGAGATTAGATGAAATCCTCTCTCGAGGAAAATCTCAACAAGGTAGGGCAGGTATTGGATTTAATACTAATTTTAACAAAAACTCTGTGAATAAAAAGAAAAATTCTAATATTGTTTTTGTTAAAGAAGGGACATCCTATGGTCAAACTAGAAAAAGAAACAATGGCTTTGTTCCTATATGTCATTATTGCAATCGTCCTGGTCACATAAGACCTAAGTGTTTTCGTCTTCAAAAACACACTAGGCAAGGCAGGGTGCAATCTCAGATGTATCAACATCAGCAAAGAAGCACTCCTCACTTTAAAATAAATCTATCAAATCAACCCAAGAAAATCTGGGTTAGAAAGGATGAATTCTCTTGCTATGTTGTGCACACTTCTTTGAAAGCCAATGTTACTGAATCCTGGTACTTTGACAGTGGATGCTCCCGTCATATGACCGGAGAACTAGAAAAACTGACTAATTTTGAAAGACATGAAAATGGGTCGGTTACTTTTGGTGATGGAGCAAAAGGTAAAGTTTTGGGAAAAAGAACTTTGAATGTGTCTGGTCTTCCTTCTCTTAAAAATGTTTTGTATGTTGAGGGACTAAAAGCCAATCTTATCAGTATCAGTCAGCTTTGTGATAATGATCTTCTTGTGAGATTTGATAAAAATTTGTGTGATGTTTTTGATAAAAGTGATAAATGCATTTTGAAAGGTAACAGATCTTCTGACAATTGTTATCTGATTCAAGAACAAGTTCAGTGTTTTAATTCCTCTTTTGTGTGCAATAAATCGTCCTTAAATGACACTGAATTGTGGCACCAAAAGTTAGGACACATGAATTTTCGTGGTATGCTGAATCTTATTAAAATAGGAGCTGTTTTGGGTGTTCCTAATCTGAACAAAGATCACTCCGGGGTTTGTGGTCCTTGTCAACTGGGTAAACAGAAAAGGGAAGCACACAAGGTGTTACAACACCTGAGATCATCACACTGTCTGGAAATTATTCACATGGATCTCATGGGACCCATGCAGGTCGCCAGTATAAGCGGGAAGAAGTATGTGTTTGTATGTGTTGATGACTATTCGAGGTTTACTTGGATTGATTTTTAAAAGAAAAATCTGACGCATTCTCTGTTTCCAAAAAACTGGTCCTTAGATTGAACAATGAAAAATGTTTCAATATTGGGAGGATCAGAAGTGATCATGGTAGAGAATTTCAAAATGTCAATTTTTCTAAATTCTGTGATAAACTTGGGATATTTCATGAGTTCTCTGCACCCATCACTCCCCAGCAAAATGGAGTTGCAGAAAGAAAAAATAGAACTCTTCAGAAAATGGCACGGGTCATGATTAATTCCAAGAAAATCTCACCCAGATTATGGGCTGAGGCTGTGAGCACTGCGTGCTATATTATCAATAGGGTTCATTTACGTCTGGGTACTAATATGACTCCCTACGAGATTTGGAAAGGTAAGAAACCCAATCTGAGTTACTTCCATGTGTTTGGATGTGTTTGTTACATTCTTAATGACAGACAACATCTTGGTAAGTTTGATTCTAAGAGTGATGTGGGGATTTTTCTTGGATATTCTGTTAATAGCAGGGCTTATAGGGTTTACAACATGAGAACTCGTGCTATCATCGAATCTATAAATGTTGTTGTAGACGATTCCAAAGATTTTGCAGATATATCCAAAGAAAGCATTGAAGAAGTTGCAAAAGAAGTTGATGTTGGGGAAACTGATGTTACAACATCTGAGTCCACACCAGAGACAGATAATGCAACAAACTCGACCCCGCACTGCAGACAGATCTTTGAAGCGGACCACGAGTCCGATAATGGAGGAAGCGAGTTTGATATCTTTGATCAAACGAGAAAAAGAACCACCAAGCAGGATAAGAAGGAACCATCCAGTGGATCAAGTGATTGGGGAAGTGTCTGAAGGCATTAAGACAAGAGGTAAAGAGAAAGTTAATTATAGAGAAATGGTAAGATTTGTCTGTTTTACTTCTCTCATTGAACCCAAAAATGTTAAAGAGGCTCTTCTTGATGAATATTGGGTAAATGCTATGCAGTCTGAACTGGAACAATTTGAAAGAAACAATGTGTGGAATCTTGTCCCTAGGCCTGAAAGTTCTAATGTTATTGGAACCAAATGGATTTTCAAAAACAAAACTGATGAACTTGGTAACATAACTAGAAACAAGGCTAGGCTAGTGGCTCAAGGCTACACACAAGTAGAAGGGGTGGACTTCGATGAAAGCTTTGCACCTGTAGCTAGACTTGAGTCCATAAGACTCCTCCTTGCTTTTGCATGTGTGCTTAAAATCAAATTGTTTCAGATGGATGTTAAAAGTGCCTTCCTAAATGGCCTTCTGAATGAGGAAGTATTTGTTGAACAACCTAAGGGTTTTGAAAATCCTCACTTTCCCAACCATGTTTTCAAATTAAAAAAGGCTTTGTATGGGTTGAAACAAGCTCCTCGAGCTTGGTATGATAGGTTAACCACGTTTTTATGTGATAAGGGCTATAAAAGAGGAAGTGTTGATAAAACCTTGTTCATCCAAAAATTTAAGAATGGTATCACCATTGCTCAAATTTATGTTGATGACATAGTGTTTGGATCAACCTCTAAACAAAAACTTGATGAATTTATTGAATACATGTCCTCTGAATTCGAAATGAGCATGGTTGGTGAGTTGAACTATTTTCTTGGTCTTCAAGTTAAACAGTTTGACAAAGGGATTTTTATAACTCAGAACAAGTATGCCAAAAACCTTGTTAAAAGGTTTGGGTTGGACAATAAGAAGCACATGAAAACTCCCATGGGGACTAATGACAAATTGTCCAAAGATGAGAGTGGTACTCCCATTGATCCTACCCTCTACAGAAGCATGATAGGAAGCCTTCTGTATCTCACTGCTAGCAGACCTGATATTAGCTACAGTATATGTGTGTGTGCTAGATACCAGTCTAGTCCTAAGGAATCTCACCTAAAAGCTGTTAAGAGAATCATTCGTTATATTAATGGAACTACAGAACTTGGTATCTTGTATTCCTCTGACACTAACACTAACCTGGTTGGTTTTAGTGATGCTGATTGGGCAGGTGATGTTGATGACAGGAAAAGCACTACGGGAGGGTGTTTCTACCTTGGGAACAATCTTGTTTCCTGGTACAGTAAGAAACAGAACTGTGTTTCTTTGTCCACAACCGAGTCAGGTATATTGCTCGGGAAGTCGTTGCTCCTAATGTTGTGGATGAGACAAATGTTGGTGACTATGGGGTTGAAGAAAAATCCTTACGCATATTGTGATAATTCTAGTGCCATAAACATTTCTAAAAACCCGGTGCAAAGACTCGAGAACAAAACACATCGATATTCGACACCATTTTATTAGAGACTTGGTTGAGAGCAAAATTGTTACCATTGATTTTGTCACCACTGAGAATCAAATTGCTGATATTTTTACCAAAGCCCTACACTTTCAAAGGTTTAATTACCTGAAACAGTCGTTGGGTGTCTGCTCTCTCTAAACAGTGTGGGTTTCAGTGTTGCAACACCATTTGCATCATTTCTCTTTCTTGGTGTGTTGCAACCTCTTCTTGATCTTAATTCTTTTGCATTAGACATTTTGCATCTTTAAGATCATTGCATTGGCCTCTCTGTTTTGCTGTTGTAACTTGATTGAGTGCCCCTCTGATACTTACTTTACCTAAAAACAATTGTGGATCAATTTGCAAACAGAATGATTTTTCCCTGTGAAAGATGTATTATTTTTTTGGGCCTTTGACGAAAAAAGCTGCCTATACATTGTGTGTGAAAGCTATTCGGTTGTGAACTATTCTATGTTCTTTTATATGCTTGAATCATGTTATGATCTTCTGAAAAAGAGCTACCCATGTTTTGGAGCGAAAGCTACCGACTGGCTAATTGTTTCGCTGTTGATTCCTTTCACAAAAAGATTGTTTAAAAGGGAAAAGGATTTTGATCCATTGACTTTGTGTGGTGATGTTTTTAGAAAAGGTGGTACAACACTGGGTTACAGCACCAAAACGCCTGAGGTCCTTTTATTTTTGTCAGAAATAAACTCATCATTCTAGACATTCCTCAGGATCATTTTTGGGCTTTTTGAAAATATCCTCCTTATTGATTCGATGTGGTGTATTATTTTGGAAATGATTTTTTCCTTAAATTTGTCTTTTATAAAAGGAGCTGATCATCTGTGTTTATTTTGGATTTAATGCACACCCTACATTATGGGACTTTTCCAAAAATATTTGAATTTCAAAATAGCAGTTGGGAAGTTTTTATGGAAACCACCATTTTGACCGCCAAGTGTATCTCTCCAATTAAGGGAGTTATTTTCTTTCCCTACATATACTCTCTCACTGTGGATATTTACAGACATTGTCTTCTCTTACCATATATTGCAGTTGCACCCTAATTCTCTCTTGTCCTTTCTTCTATATAGTGTGTTTTTGTAGTTGATCTTGTGCAGATTCTTAGTATGGTGCGTACAAGAGATCAAATTCTTAAAGAACTACAAGAGGTTGCAGAGAATCGAAGAAGAAACAGGGGCAATCCTGTTCCCAGAAACCCTGGTTCCGATCAACCACCTACCACTGGTGGTGCACTAACCGGTGCTCAGACATCTCAAGGGCACCTTCTTGAAGTCGATTTAAACCAGCCTCCACCCTCTGATTCGAACCCTAGGGCTCGAGGGACTCGTGAAAGTTCTCGTTCCACAGCTGCAGAACAGGACGTTGGCAACATCGGCAATGAACCATCTCGATTATCTCCTCCTTTAGGGAGAATCCGACCATCTGACCAAAGCTTTTCAAAAACTTATGTTCGGAAGAAGAAAAGAGGGGAATCGCCCCTGAAAAACCCACCAAAAGAAACCCAGGTGGTGGAAGAAGAAGCACCTGTGTTTAAAAGAAGTGGCCCTGCGTCTAAAAAGGCTTCAAAGAGGATTATCAGGCAAATGGTATTCACAGACTCTGAGGATGAACTTCCCAGGGATGTTCCTCTTGACAACATCCTTGTTCCTGATGTTGAGATGGCATCTTCTGAGAAAGACTCCTCTTCAGATGATGATAGTGACAACACTGAGTCTGAATCGTTGAATGACACTAAAGGACCTTCAAATCCTGCTGGCAAGGACAAAGACATCGATGTTGGAACATCTCAAGTCCACACTGACTCTGACAGCTCTGACCATGAACCATTTGATTCTTAGCTTGAGGACAACAAAGGTCTGTATGCTGCTTTTTATTCTTCCAATAATAAAAAATTGTGGGAAACTGTGATCTAAAGGGAGATTCTGTGTGAACGTCCTATTAAGATAGAGGATCATATCACTTATGGTATTTTGCCTCTACTTGAGGATATGAATTTATTTGGGTCTGTGACCAGTATTGGTTCGTATGTTGATAGAGTTGTTCGAGAGTTTTATTGTAATCTCCCAGACAGATTTGTTGATGAGTACTCTGCTAAATATGGTAGTGTGTGGGTTAGAAAGAAAGTGTATTCCTTTACTTCTGAGGACATCAACAGGGTTCTTGAAGGAAATGATGTTTCAAATGATAATCTTCCATCTGATATGGATGAAATTGCTAGAACCTTGAGTGGTGGTGTTGTGCAAGCCTGGCCTGCTAAGCAAGAAAAGTTCAAGACTAAAGATCTTACCAAGAAATACACTCTGCTGCATAAAATTGCTGTTAGCAATTGGACCCCCACGAAACACACTTCCTCTGTCACCACTGATCAAGTTGTACTCCTCTTTTGCATTGGAACCAAGCATCCGTTCAATATTGGGCAATTCATCTTTGATATAATTGGAACTAATGCTGGTTACACCAGTATGTATGGTATACTCCCTTTCCCTTCTTTAATTTACAAGGTTCTTGTTTCTCAGTGTTTTAAAAAGAAGGACTCCGAAGACTTGGTGGCTATACCTGCTCCAATTTCTATCTCTGTGAAGATCTTAAAGGGCAATAAAATCAATGACCTTGCATTGCCTAATGGGACTTCTACTGGTGCTACATCCTCAGATGTTCAAACACCAGCCAATCTTTTGACCGAGGCTCGCATTAATCTTTGAAATAGAAGAGGCAGAGAACCATATAAAATTCTGGACATCTAAAAAGTTGGAAGCTCAAAGATTTCTTCAACTGATTCGTGTCACATCTACACCTTTGGCACCTATTGCTCAAAAAGGGGGAGTAGACACGGCCCGATCAATCTTGATCGATCCGCCATGGATGCACGGGCACAATCTCAGGGGGAGTCCACTGAAGAAGAAGAGGAACAATCTCAGGGGGAGGAAGAGGAAGGTTCAGAGGGGGAGTTCGATTATGAGGATGATGAAGAAAACATGTCTGACTCTAAGGGGGAGTCAAATGATGATTAATAAACTGTAGCATTTTTTGATTATCTTCTGTTTCAATTCGAACTTAATTGTTTTGGATTTATAACTTGGATACAACTACTGATATGTATGCTATTAGTTTTTTTTGGCTGATTTTGACTGTGCTAACCCTTGCAGGACTTAATGTGTAAAGTGTTGTCTCGCTTTTGATTATTCTTGTTTCCTGCTTTTTGTGTTTTGACCAAAAGTGCCAAAGGGGGATATTGTTAATGTTATGAGAATTGGCAATTTTGTGTTTATCTGCACAGTGCAAAATCCAGTGTTGTAACACTGCCTTGCAACACTTTTTCTGCGCAATTCTGGGCTGATATCTTGCCAAATTATCTGTGATCTGTTTTAAAGGCTAATATTTTATCTCAAGGAGTTTACTGATTATTTGGGATTCTTTATCTAGAAATTATTCAGCCCACTTAATTGCCTTTTAAATATCTTTCCTTGTGTCTTTGTTCTTACCCGTAAGGAAAGATTTTATTTGTTGATGTTTTCCTTGTATAGCATTTGTGATTTAGCTGGAATTATGGTGGCCCTGATTCCAGCCCTGAGAAGTGCGATTCTGCCTTGTAAGGATCGTTCTCTTTTCTTTAAAAAGGGAATTCAGCCTTTGAAGAAGATATCGAAGAGAAATTATTATTAGAGCTTATTGTTTTTCTTCAAGAAATATTTGAGTTACTTTTTCTAGTCTTCGGGAGAAGACGGTAAAGATCTACGGTGTGGAACAACTCAACCATTCAAGGGATTTGAAGTTGGAGGGATTCCAACAAGGTTGAGATTCTGGAAGATTCGATCGATAATATTAGTCGAATACGAGTGTTGGTGTAGAAGATAAAGTTTGTGTCTTTATGCTTTTCGTAAAACCAAATCGTATTTGTAATAATCGTTGTTTTCTAATATTGGATTGTTACTTCTTACGGCGTGGCCTCGTGCATTAAGATTGAGGAATCTAAGCACGTAAAAAATCATTTGTGTTATTTTTATTCTGTGTTTTTTGTCAGTCTTACAACATTATCTAATAACACCGTAAGAATCTGATCTAATTAATTTTTTAGGGAACCAGATTATATCAAATTGAGTTACAAATCAGATTAGGAAAAAATGAAACAATTGATAAAAGTGTACAAGAACAAATTTCTAAAGAGAAAATTCATTGGAAGCAAGTTCTTTTTAGAATAATTGTTGTAGTGAAGTGTCTTGCTAAGAATAGTTTATGAAGACAACAATGGTAACTTTTTAGGTTTAATTGAAAATATTGTAGAGTTTGATTTTGTGATGCAAGAGCATATTCGGTGCAATAATTCTAATCAGATACATTATCACTATCTTAGTCATAAAATTCAAAATGAGTTTATATCTAGATTGGCCATTAAGATAAAAAGTGCAATTATTTCTAAAATCAAAGAAGCGGAATATTTTGTTGTGATACTTGATTGCACCCTAGATATCAGTCAGCAAGAACAAATGGCTTTGATAATACGATGTGTAGTTATGTCAGTTAGCCCAATAAAAATTTGAGGAGTTCTTTTTAAAATTTTTGAATGTGCATGATACAACTGGATATGGCCTTTTTAGTGAATTGCAATTCGTGTTAAAATATCTTGATCTTAATATTCATGATGTGAGAGGTCAAGGTTATGATAATGGGTCAAACATGAAAGGCAAAAACCAAGGTGTACAGAAAAGGTTACTTGAAATTAATCCTAGAGCATTTTATGTGTCATGTGCTTGTCATTCTCTTAATCTTACTATTTGTGATATGACAAACTCTTGTGTTAAAGAAATATCTTTTTTTGGGATTATCCAACGCATATATACATTGTTTAGTAGTTCTACAAAACGATGGAAAATTTTACAAGATAACGTACATGGCTTAACTCTTAAATCATTGTCGAATACACGTTGGGAGAGTCATGTACAAAGTGTGAAAGCCATTAGATACCAAACTCCCCAAATACGAGAAGCTTTATTAGAATTACTTGATACTAGTGATGATGCCAAAACAAAAAGTTAAGCTGAGAGTTTAGCAAGTGAGTTAGAGAATTATGAATTTTTGTTAGGCATGATTATTTGGCATGATATTTTATTTGGTATTAACATGGTCATCAAAATATTACAATATAAAAATATGCATATTGATGATGCCACAAAACAATTAAAAGGGTTAATATCTTTTTTTGAATATTATAGAGAGAATGGATTTACTTCTGCTACAGATCTTGCATTAGAAATGAATATTGAACCTATTTTTCCTGAAAAACGACAAATTCGAAGAAAAAAACAATTTGATGAAAATATATCTGAAGATAGTATACAATCTAGTGAAGGTTCTTTTAGAGTTAATTATTTTATAATTGTAGTGGATGTTGCTATTGTAGCTTTAGAAAGTAGATTTGAACAACTGCAAATATATGATAATATTTTTGGCTTACTGTTTGATTCGAAGAAGTTAAATTCTTTAGATGATATTAAATTGAAAGAATGTTGTCAAAAACTTGAAAATTCTTTAAAGCATAATGACTCTATAGATATTAATTCAGATGGTTTATTTACTGAACTGAAAGTGTTACAAGTGACTTTACCAACAGAAGAAAAGACAACACTTGAAATCTTAGAGTTTGTAAATATTTTAGGTTGTTATCCTAATGTCTTGATTACCTATAGAATATTATTAACTATGCATGTGACTGTGGCATCTGCATAAGGAAGTTTCTCTAAATTAAATATATGAAAAACTTATTTACGATTATCAATGTCACAAGAAATATTAAATGGATTAGCTGTCACGCCCCAAATGCGACGCGATGGCGATCAATCACTTAAACAGAAATAAACCCAACATTCTAGAAAACGATGCAACAATCCAAAGTGAAACAAGGTCTGAAGCAGCGGAAAACTACGAGTACAACAAGATTACAATTACATCCCAACAAGAAGATGAAAATATATACTTGAGTTTTTAAGAAGAAATTGGAGTTGGAAGAAGAAAAAAATTCTCAATTTTCCTCTTGAAATTTTCGGCCACTTTGGAAGGAATAGGAGAGGATTTGTGTGTTTTTGTCTAAGTATGAAGAAGATAGGGTGTTGGGAGAGTTTGAAAAGTGTTAAAATGAAAAAATAAAATTTTGATCCCTTTAATCTACACATGGCCGAAAATTGAGTCAACTTGGGGATTTTTTTTTCTTTTCTTTTGGTCTAATTATTGTTTAAGGCTTGATGGAGATAAGAAAAGAAAATATTTGATTCCCCCCTAAAAATGCTATGGCCAAAAGTAATTAGTAGGGGGATTATTTAAATTTTTTTTTCCTTAATCATTGTAGTAAAGTTGTTGGGGAAGAAAAAAAAATGAGTGATCCCCCCAAATTTCTCATAATGGCCGAAAGGGGTGTGTGTGTAGGATGGTGGGATTTTGTTTTTTTCTTGTTCTTTATAAATTGGAGGTTAATTAAAATGTATAAATGTAGATATTTAAATATATAGGAGTTTAAAATAAAAATGTGAAAAAATAAAATGTGTATTTTTCAAAAATAAATAGAAAGTTGTTTGGGAATGAATTATAGAATATGATGAAATATTTGTATAAGGATTGGAATATACTCCTAAATTATCGGGATCTAATATTTTTAAAGTCGTAGTTAATCGACCAAGTATTAGTACTAGAGAATAATATAAAGTCATTACACTCGAAAATAAGGAAGACGTAATTGACATTGGAAGAAATAAATAAAAGTCGAGTCGCGTTTCATTAATAATTGGGTTCGTGTTACTTAACCAAATAAATAAATCACTACACAACGTCATATCTCATGTCGCTAAAATTCGGGGCATCATATTCACCCCTCCTTAAAAGAATTTGGTCCCCAAATTCTCTTCTGGAATAATTCTTTTGAAATTCTAGATGAGATTCATACTTATTGTATATATTCATGAAGGATCTATCACATCCTCAATATCAAAACTTAGGGGGCCTAGAGGCGCTTATATTCGATCCAAGTTCCCATCAGTCAATTTCCAATAATCATTATGCAAACATATTTCTAACAACCTTAGTGGTACTCAAAACTTCTTGTCATCACCTTGTAATAGATACTATTCATAGTACCCCTTTCATGTGATCCATAACATTTGCACCACTATTCGATTATCACTTAACCAATCATTTCTACTCCACATTTCATTCTAATGTACTATTCCCATAATTATTATCTCGAAACATACTTCTCCTAATCCAATCCGGAATATATCCTTGCTTGTCACAGCTAGTCAATATTTCCTTTACCTATGAAAGTGATACTCATTATAATAGAGTCGATTTAACTAAATAGTCGATACCTATTCATAACGTCGTATAATTCCTCGAACAATTGGTAATAGATTTCATCGCAAAAAGTGCAAGATTAACCTAAAATCTCCACCCATCAACATATAATAGTCGAGACCTCAACAATCTTTAATAAGTCATTTCCAAAGGTAATCATAGGAGTTGCTCATACTAAAATCCTGATAGCAATTTAAATTTCCCATATCCATAAGGACTTTAATTATTCCAGATAAAATCACGCTTCTTAAATACCTCATATAAAGTACGAGTGTCCATTCCATCATTAGTTAATCAATAAATGATCGACAACTAAGTCACAGTCAACCAACTTAATTAATCAACCAATTCAAATGTTAGATAAGTGTTTAAATCACCATAATAGTCCTAGATAATCATCATCCAAAAATAGTTCGTAACTTAGACATTATAACTTACGAAATACTTAGTTGCATCATCCAATCGAGGTCTTATAATATTCACATCCTTAATGTATCTTATCCGTGATACCCAAACTGCTAGTTAGATTCCCGCACTTAAGCTTGTACAGGTACTTGAGAATGAATAACACAAGGGTATTATCATTGATCAATATACTTAGTGATTCCCCCACTATCATTTTCCCAAAGTAATATATTTAGGTGTCTAGATCCCATAATATATCACATCAAAATCATATACTTATCAAGAGATGTCCTCATATTCTTCGAGACTCACCATATCAGGCATTATAATCTCTAAATCACGGATTTTCTGAATCACCTAATGTCCAAATAGAGAAATATCCGGATATCTTAACACTATAACAGCCCAAAAGAGTTCAAATATTCATCCAAGATTCAACTTAGGTCAACTAGTAGTGGTACCTAATCCATGGTCAGAGGAACCTATCCTGGGTCAGCTCGGTGTAAGTTTCCTCCTTACAAACCGAGCTCTGATACCATAATTATCACGCCCCAAACGCGACGCGATGGCGATCAATCACTTAAACATAAATAAACCTAATATTCTAGAAAATGATGCAACAATCCAAAGTGAAACAAGGTCTGAAGCAGCGGAAAACTACGAGTACAACAAGATTACAATTACATCCCAACAACTTAATAGCTTACAGTCCAGAACTAGCAATAAAGTACACATCATATCACAGCTTAAGTGTCAAATGGGTCCTACGCCCTTCAATTACAGTCCAGAATTTCAAAGGAAATAAAAGAGTCCATCATCAGAAAAATAACAGAAAATAGTCCAGCAACATAGATATCGATAGGAAATGAGTCCAACGGGCGGGGCTTGAGAGTTCAATCCAAGGCAGGCTCAGCTTCTTCGACAAAGTCATCTTCTAAGGTTAGAAAACAGGAGGGGGTGAGACAGAAATCCCAGTGGATGGGGTGATCGTGTGCAAGTGTGGCGATATATATAGTTGATGCGAGAAAACAATCGTATGAAAAATGCGTGAGAGATGATGCATGATTTCACACACAGTCCACAAGCGTCGTGATAAATATATTTAAGTAATATACTTATACAGTTTAAGAAAACAGTTCGTGGTCACGCAGGCACTATGGTTCAGCAGAGGCGGGGAGGATTGCGTGACGGATTTGTAACGCCAATCCTATGCAAGACAAGTAGCGGATTTGCGTGACGGATTTGTAGCGCCAACCTATGCAATACAAGTAGCGGTTGCGCACGGATTTGTAGCGCCAACCAAACGGGTCCGATTAACTCCAGAATCGTGTGGATCAGACAGCGATTCCTTCGTTCTTCCTTGTAACTCTCCGAATAAGAAGGTCCAAGACCTGTCACCTTATCGCTCCGTAGGCAAAGACAAAATCCACAGTGGAGCTAGCAAGGCTCGGATTTGTCATAATCATGATTATACCTCAAGTACTACGACCCGCTTCCCTTGGACAAACTCCGTCCCTCGGTTGCGGGATTAGGGACGATGGGGCGGAAGAGTGGAATAGCGGCCGAGCTGCGCCGGTTCCATCCCCGACGTATCCATTCCGATCGTGAGCTCGACACACCAAGTTGACTCAGCAAAGAAATTAAATACACGTTCGATAGTCAACCAGCAAATGAGTATATTGATTCGGGAAGCAGTTCATGAAAAGTTTTTGAAAATTTGCGTAAGGTAATTATGGCGTTGGTGGAGTTATTTGGATGAAGATGATTATCGGGAGGATAAGCAATCTTCGATATCTTGAAAGATTAGGTGGAATATAAGTCCGTTATAGATTCGAATCGCAAGACGAGGAAGTCGCCCCGCGATCGGGTATTAATCAGCCAAGGCGGTCCGATAAGTCAAGGGGTTTTTGAGAAAATAAAATATTTTAATTAAGAATTGAAGTCAGAGGATCCAGGGCTGTTTTAGTAAAAGGAAAATAATTTGAGTTAGGTTCTTGATAAAAAGAAAATATACAATTTAGCCCCATTTTGTAAAAAAACTAATTCTTTTGGGGTTAAAAATTAATAAATAAATGTCCCGACCTTGAAACATTATGAGGTCAGTTCCTAAATTCTCTAAATTGTTCAGAGATTCAGGGTCGAGTTTTTATAAAATTCTAATTTTGGCCCCAAATTTGTTAAAATTGCCATTTTGGACTCTAAGTTTAAAATAATTGGAACTCACAAACCGGAAGGGCTTTTAATGTGATTCTAGTTGGATATTGTCACTATGGTTAGTAGGATATTGGGACAAAAACAGTTTTTAAAAGAAATAAGTTTAGGTCCCTTAACTTTTGAAAATTTCATTTTTGTCCCATTTTGAAATAATTGCCTTTAAGCTTTTAGGGGTCCGATTGTTATGAAATTTAAACCTTGGGTCAAAAATATAATTAATTTATAGTTAAATTAGTAGTTCCAGGTGCATGGGCTGCATAAGTCCTGGAAATTGCATTTGGGTCCTCAAGTATAATCTTTTACAATTTGGTCCCTCAATTTTTAAAAAATTACTTTCCAAGCTCTAAACACTTGGATTTTTGGAATACACTTAAAATATTTTATTTCCAGTCCCTTAAGAGTTAAAATTTAAAATTTAAAAATTAGGGTCTGGTACAGTTTCGAAAATTGCAAAATAGCCCTTAAACTTCTAAAATTTTACAATCTAGTCCTTGGGCTTTTAAGGGTTGATTTTATTTATCTAAAAACTCTTAAAACTTTATTAAAATGTCAAAACATAATTTTTGAACATGAGTTCAGTCCCAAAAATCGAAAATTACAGAGGAGTCCCTTAAGTTTTATTTTCTTGCAATTAAGTCCACCAACTTTCCATTTTTGCATTTTAAGTCCAAAAGTTGAAATTTAATCAATTATTCTCGACTTGTCCAGGTTATAAATCATTCAAAACATAGATTTCAAGAGTCATACACATCCATACAAAATTTCATCAAGTATAACAATAAAGTGTACATGTATGCCCTATTTTTCGATAAATCGCATTTTTGAGCAATACTTGAGAATTTTTCCAACTTGAAACAAGAAAATAGCATCCAAACCATATTTTGGTGTTAAAATTAAAGTCTCAAGTCCAAAGAAAATATACTAGGACCCAATGGCTACTACTTACCTTAATGTCTTCAAGTAGTCTCAAAAATGGAAATTTTCCTTCAAGCTTCTAACTTCAACTTGAGATGGTGTAGGTCTATTAATTCTTCAAGAAAAATTCCTCTAGTAGTACCTCAACAAGAAGAATTCATTATGTTAGAAGATGAAAATATATACTTGAGTTTTTAAGAAGAAATTGGAGTTGGAAGAAGAAAAATTTTCTCAATTTTCCTCTTGAAATTTTCGCCACTTTTGGAAGGAATATGAGAGGATTTGTGTGTTTTTGTCTAAGTATGAAGAAGATAGGGTGTTGGGAGAGTTTGAAAAGTGTTAAAATGAAAAAATGAAATTTTGATCCCTTTAATCTACACATGGCGAAAATTGAGTCAACTTGGGGATTTTTTTCTTTTCTTTTGGTCTAATTATTGTTTAAGGCTTGATGGAGATAAGAAAAGAAAAGATTTGATTCCCCTAAAAATGCTATGGCCAAAAGTAATTAGTAGGGGATTATTTAAATTTTTTTCCTTAATCATTGTAGTAAAGTTGTTGGGAAGAAAAAAAAATGAGTGATCCCCCAAATTTCTCATAATGGCCGAAAGGGGGTGTGTGTAGGATGGTGGGATTTTGTTTTTTTCTTGTTCTTTATAAATTGGAGGTTAATTAAAATGTATAAATGTAGATATTTAAATATATAGGAGTTTAAAATAAAAATGCGAAATAATAAACTGTGTATTTTTCAAAAATAAATAGAAAGTTGTTTGGGAATGAATTATAGAATATGATGAAATATTTGTATAAGGATTGGAATATACTCCTAAATTATCGGGATCTAATATTTTTAAAGTCGTAGTTAATCGACCAAGTATTAGTACTAGAGAATAATATAAAGTCATTACACTCGAAAATAAGGAAGACGTAATTGACATTGGAAGAAATAAATAAAAGTCGAGTCGCGTTTCATTAATAATTGGGTTCGTGTTACTTAACCAAATAAATAAATCACTACACAACGTCATATCTCATGTCGCTAAAATTCGGGGCATCACATTAGCAACCTTATGTATTGAAAAAGATATGTTGGATCAAATTGATTATGAAAATATTATTGATAAATTTGCTTCTGAAAATGCTAGAAGAAGCCATTTTAAATGATTTTTTGATACTTTTTTTTTTGGTTTATATTGTGCAGTTTTACTCTTGTGAATGTTGCAATTGGAAGGTGCAACTTTACTCTTGGTCATGTTGCAATTTGAAGGGGCCCTGTTTCTATCTTTTGCCCTGGGCCTCCAAAATGTCTGGATCGACACTGAGGGAGAGTGCACAGAATAAAGTGAACCAAGAAAGAAGCTGACATCTCAACTTCTAATGCTTTCAACTGAGCTGCTATATCCCTCATCCGCATGATATGCTCGCGCACACCTTTAATTAATCCCCGTAAGCTTTAAGGATGAGAACTGCATTATTAGGGTGCTAGCCAATGCTTTGTTAGAAGACAGAAACTGATCATCAATTACCTTCAACAATGCACAAATATTGTCATATTGCTCGACTGAGCCCATAATCCCAACAGATATTTTGGTCTTTATGAATATAATGCAAAGACGATTAGATCGCTCCCATTTTTCATAAAGATCAACTTCATCTGGGATGCTATTTTCAGTTATAGCAGGGGGTTCATCTTTCCTTATAGCATAGTCAATGTCCATCCACCCTAAAATGAAGAAGAATTATCTCCTTCCAAATCTTATAACTGCATACAACATAAACATACTCATATTATCAAATTTGTTGCTATTTTAAACCATATGACATGTTTTACCAATGCAAATCATGTTGAAATATGAATCAAGAGACATAAAACTTACCTGTGGGCCAAAGTTTTAACTCAATTACATTCATTTTCACTTTACGACAAAACTATCAAATTTTGTCCATTTTCTAATCCCTGTGGGTAAATTAGAAAATCTAATTTGATATTTTATCCTGGTCAATTATATAAATACAATAAAATTTCCTGTGGGATAAATTTTATCATATTACATACCATTACCACAATTTATGTCTAAATCTACATGTGATCATAAATATCAACTTAATATATAATTTTTATTTATAAAAGATGTTGTGGCTACTCTTTAATAAATAAAAATTATATTAACCACTTATACATTTATCTTAATGATAATAAAATTTTACAAATTCCAGCAATATCTAAGTCAAAATGATATGTAAAAATTTGTAATTAAATTCTCGTGAATAAAACATAAATTGCATGATTATACAAAATATCATGCACTTAAATAATTTATATGCATTAACCACATTAAGCATATATGAACATTAAAAATATTCTATAATAGCACAAAAATATTAATTGCGTATCAAATTAATTTTGGGTGAAGTTCACAATATTTTATAAGTCTTGTCCAAACTGACCAGATATAAGTTATATAAAATAACTTGAACCACTATAACAAAAAACAAGATCAACCCAACTGGTTGTTTTACATATGCCCAATATTTAACCACCCAGTTTCGAATTTGGACAGAAGCAAACTAATTTTTTTTCTTCACTGAAACTGGGTTAGCCAAATAAATTGCAGACCCGGGATAACCGAAATTGCACTATTGAAGAATCAAAACTATGGATATGAAATTGTAGCATAAATAAATCCACAAATGACAATAAATAGATAGTTATACTTTCAATTTATTCTACAAAATTTCAATTTATTTTCTTTTCTTATCATTGATAAATAATTACATAATAAATTTGGATATTGGCAAATCTTAGTTATTTAGTTGTTTTATGTTTTAACTTTACCACCAATATGTGGAAAACTTAATCTCACCATAAACAAGTTTACAGAAAATATGTAATCAATAGAGATTATATAGATCACAAAGTTATTACAAGTAAATGACATCATACAATTTCACTAATTTCTATTATATGAATATGATTCAGAATTAATTTTCACATAGCAGTAATGCTTTATTTGTAATGTTAACCATGACTTGTCTCACATACATATTTTTATTCATCTCTAAAGTGTTGACTGCAATCAGGGTGTCTTGGGTGATGGGGGATAATACGACGAGGAGTGATGGTGAGGATCCGGTCCACCTGGTACTTGTCTCAGTGATGAACCTACACCAATGGTTGCATTCTTACTAAGGTATGAGGGGTCCAATCTAAGTTTATGAAAAAACACATGTTCATTCATGGATTTTTCATCCAAAAGGACACGTGAAGACTGGATCGTCATGAGAATGGAAGTAAATGCAACCAAGAATACAATCAACATTTTAGTTGTAGTAGATGATGAAGCCATTGTTTTCCATGCACTTGAGATTATTTACAAGTTATCCAAACTTATCCAGGGATGTCTTTTTATAGAACATTTGAAAGGGGAGAAAACATAATATAATCCATATTTTACTAATTGAAATTTGATTTATATGTTAAATATTCAATTTTATTGATTGAGATCAGATTTGTAGGTTACATGTTCAATTTTATTGATTGAAGTCAGATTTGTATGTTAAATGTAATATTGTAACATAACATGTAATATGCACCGATTATAAATAATATTGACTTAATGATTTTTAACATGCTTTTAGTCAAAAGTATCCTATTGTAATTTTTAACGTGCTTCGAATCAAAAGTATCCTATTACACACGAGGCCACATCCACATTAAAAGCACAATACACTACTATAAAGTTGTTTTTACACAATACAATATTAAAGACTTACAGTAAACAAAGTACATATAATTGATATGCTCATCTCAATCTTCCATGAAAAATATGTCACTAGCTATAAAATCAGGTAACACAATCCAAATTAGATTAAATTATGAGAACACAATCCGGATAAGATTTATAAATCATGATAATTATCACTACAACATAAATGATATTAGTTAAAACGAATTTTGTAGCACTTTTTACATAAGGTACATATGTAACAAATGTTTGTAATACTTTTTACATTACAATATTTATGTAACATTTTGGTAATTTGTTGTTGTTGTAACGCAAATAGATATCACTTTATTTAAGAAGCACTCTTAGCAACACTATATTTATTAATTGTAACACTTTTTAGGCTATATTTTAGTAACACAAAATTATATAACTATCATTAAATCATGCCAACGATTTATTTAATTAATTGATGTCACAAAATAGGTCAAGACAAAAAAAATCACTATACCTAACAATTCTATACATCATGTACTCTGGTTTTTTTACTGAATTTTTATTTTCTTTTTATAATGTATTTTAATTTTGCTATTTTTTTATTTTTTACGGAGTTAATTAATTACGTCATTATACCGACAGAAAATGCGCATGTATATATTTTATTTTTATTTTTTAATTTTCACTAACAGAGATAAATTTCATTGTTAATTTTTTTTATTTTTTTACTTTTTTAAAAAAAATTATTAATGAAAATTGATGTTGTCGGTAATTACGTAGAAATTTTTTCCGTCGGTAAATTATTTTTTCATAATTTATATTTTTTACTGTTAGAATATTTTATTTTGTCGGTAAATTAATTTTATTTTTAATATATTTTTTATTTTTACCGATTGAATATTGATCAACCGATAAAGTCATTTTATATAATTTTGATTTTTTTTGTCCTTTAATATAAAACATAATATGATTTTCAAACTATATACTACATAATATAAAATTTGATATATACAGTGTATAATGTAATTTAATACATATATTATATAATATAATCTTTATTAAATAAAACATATTATATATACATATAATATAATTTTTATACAATTTTACTATATATATGTATGTGTATATATAAAAACAAAGCAAAGGTTGTAATAAGAATCAACTTAGCTTAGTGACAAATTGTCACTTCCACACATAAAGGTCGTGTGTTCGAATCTGCTTGGTGGCAGAAAAGAGTATTTCGACGAAGTGCTACAAAAAACGTGTTACATAAGATTAATATGTAACACTGTAGAAGTATTTTTTTAAAGTGTTACAAATATAAAAAGTGTTAACAAAAGTGCTACATAAGATTCATATGTAACACTGTAGAAGTATTGCTTCAAAGTGTTAACAATAGAGAACTTAATGTAACACTTAGAAAAAGTTTCACAAAAAAGCTAATAAAAGTGATAACTTAGACTATAGGTAGCACGGGCAAGCGCATAACCATAAAAGTGCTACCTATTGTCTATAGTAACATTTTATGGCCATTAGGTAATATTTTTTGGGTGTTACCTAATATCATTTATATTGTAGTGTATATTGTGCAAATAAAAATAAAAAATAAAATTATTTTTTAGTCATTTAAGTAGTCAAATTTTGAGATTTAGTCCTTTTTTTGTCAAATTTAATTTCGATTTTGTCTTTTAAGAATAAAAACATATACGTTTAACCACTATTGTCCAGCCATTGCCGCATATCCATCACCGCAAAGCGCATTGTTATCCCTTCTCCTTTTTCTTTCTTTCATCCTACTCCTCCACTGCTTAATAACCGCCCCACCCACCATCATCACACTTTTCTTTTCTTTAGTCTTCTTCTTTTCCTTCTTTTGTCTTATACTTCTCTTCATTATTTTATTCTCCTCATTAATTCCCTAACTGTCCGCAGGGCACCACCACCACCGCCATTATCCTCAACCATTATATAAATATATGTATGTGTAAATACGATTATGAATTTATTGTATAGATTTTGATTTGACAAATAGGTTATAAAATGATTAGATTCACAAGTTTTACTTTTGTAGAAAATGGTAATGATAACAAATATGAATTGTTGTTGAATGATGGATGTCGAGAAAAAGGATCACATGACCAAAAAATGAGAAAAATCTTTGTTGAGTCTAGAATATAGAAAAACACATGAAGGTGGAACTGTGGAGTAAAATTAATGACTGCAAAGTCGAAAAACTTCAAAATTGCTAAATAAGTATGACGATTGAAGAAGACAGAAAAGGACTGCAAACTTACTGTATAGTCAAGATAGATTGTTGCAGATTCACTGTAGGCTAATTAGATGTAGAGTACTGCAAAGAATAAATAAGTTGCAGGCTCAATAGCGTAATAATATAATGAAACTGAAGTTGTAGAGTGGAGTCATCCAAACTAAATCAAAAAGATTCATCCACAAGATATTTATATTCCCTGAATTCAAATCTAAAAATATTCCTCACAGATAAGATAGATTTGAATTATTCCTCATACCATTGAAGGATTACCACTACTAATAGAATGATATAGTACGAGGACAACTGGTGGATAAGTGATGGGTTGTCGACGAACCCTAAAAAAATTACCCACTTCACTTAAATGCATATAGTGGGAGTAGGATCATCTCCATAGGAAATGAAACGACAGATTTACTTCTTTAAAAATAATTATAAAAAAGGGGGACTTTTGAATTAACTATTCAATTATTAAGTTATACCAAAACAATAAAGTTAAAATTATTTAAAAAAATGCAAAATTATTTATATAAAATCAAACAAAGCAAAGTTTCTAAACAAAGAAATTGTATCCATCTTGATTCATATTGTTGATTATTAATGCAACAATAAACTAAAGTATCTATAGATAAACTAGTTATAATCATTTAACGACCGTCGAACAACCAATCTCTCCTTATATCCACAATTATGAGAAGCTCACTAATTAATACCCTAATCAAAAGACCGTCATAGAGAAGCTCGTAGGATTTAGTGTTTCAACAATTTTTAAAACTAGGACCCAATTCTAATTAATAAATATACAAGCGGGTCCATTTAAATTAGATCATTTATTTTCATGATATTGATTAAAATACTTGTGAGGACTTGAAATCATGTCATTCGCTAGTATATTAAAACAAACAAACAATTACGAATTTATTATTTTAATTGACAGTAGATTATCAAGTTAAATCAAATATTATACCTCGTTATTCAATAAGACATAATAATCATAAACTTTGAAACGCAGTAAATAAATAAATACCCATGAAAAATTGAATAGAAATGAGCAATTAGATCTCACAATAAGATCAAGATTTACACAATCCTTCCGCTAGAAAATAAAACAATTACAAGTTAGACATTGGAGAATTTGTGCTTTTATGATGAAGATGATGATGAATGTTGTCAAAATGAAATTGGTGAATGTTGAATGAGTGAATGAATAGAAATTCCTTCAGATTTTCTTCTCTGCAAAGAGTTGTTTAGTTTTTTCCCAAGAAACACTGCACATAACTCCATAAAATCTCCTACATGTTAACTGCCTAAAACTCTTTTTGAAATAAAAAGAAAATATAAAATCCTAAAGATCTAATAGTCCAACTAAATAATAGTTTTATTCTAAAGAGGAGTCCTAGCATTTGAACATGGAATTTCCGCTTCTACTTTCCATCTGCCCACGCACTATCATCAATGCAACTAAGTCATGCTTCAACAAAATTTTCTTGACTTCCTCTTTATTTAGTATATGTCCACCTACTATCTCAAGTGCAATGTAGTCTTTCTTTCGCACAATTTTTGACCTTTTCTTTGATTACGAATGCCCACGTGCTATCTTTGGTGCTACTCAACTATCAAATTTTTATATTTTCTCCAACATGACAATGATAGCACTTGTATTGTCATGCATGATGGGACGTTCAATGACATTTGTGTCATAATCCCTGAGTTGTTGTTTCATTCATCGAATTTGTGCACAACTTTCTATAGTACACAACCTCGGCAAAGAGATGTGGCAATCGATGTCATTTTTGTTGAACCATGATATTAGACTATCTCTAGGAACCGACTTGTTCCATCGATGCTCTTCATGTTAATCTTGCAAACCAAAGATAGCCCATATCGAGTAAGCTTTCAATGTCAAATCACTTTGTCTTTAGGATACCACATACATATACTAATTGTTCTTGGATATTCACAATCTTGATGCCATATCGTAGTGACTCGCTTAGCTTTAGCTTTGATTGAAATCGGGCATATACTCCTACCGCAAATGTGATATCACTATTTGCAATGAGATACAAAAGTGATTCTATCGATTTCCTGTATTTGTGCTCTTCAATCACTTTCCTTTCTTCATCGATGCCCATCTTCTAAGATGTGTTCGTAGGAACTTTGACTATTTTGCACTTTTGCTAATCAAATTTTAAATAAGATCCCTTTATGTGGATGGCTTGATGGAAGAAATTAATTCCTTCTCTGAATTGTTTGACTTGCAAACCCAAAATATAATTCAGTTCCTCCATCATGCTCATCTCAAACTGATCATATATGAGCTTTGAGAAGTTCTCACACAAATTCTTACTTCCTGACCCAAAAATCATGACATCCACTAAAATATGGACTAGTAAGGTATCTTCTCCATCGTGAATTCTAAATAGTGTCTTGTCCACTATTTCTTGAATCTATGATTGCATAGAATATGTTGCCCCTATTAATCAATATATTAATACAAAAACCCTGCATATTCGGATTCGAACAGTGTTGTAAGTTAATGTTGTAACACTTAAATATACGACACACTCACACAGTAGAAACAGAAAATAACACCAGGATTTTTAACGTGCTTAGATTCCTCAATCTTAATGCACGAGGTCACGTCCAGAGAAGAAACAATCCAATATTAGAAAAACAAAGCTTATTACAACACTGCTTCAAATCCGAACATCAAGGGTTTTTGTATTGATATATTGATGGAATATGTTTTCCTATTAATCAATATATTAATACAGAAATTCTGGATGTTCGGATTCGAGCAGTGTTGTAAGTTAATGATGTAACACTGAAGCATACGACACACTCACACAGTGGAAATAGAAAATAATACCAGGATTTTTAACGTGCTTAGATTCCTCAATCCTAATGCACGAGGCCACGCCTTCTTTCTTGCTAAGCCTTTCTATCTAGTCCATCTCCTGCTTCGGACAAAGACAAAGCAGTTATCTTCTTATCTCTGGAGGGTTCCCTTAGAGGACTATTGAAAATGGTAGGAAGTCACATAAGCAAGTTCCCCCATTTCATAGCGCCTGGGGAACGCAAGTTTGATCGAGGATTGGAGAGAGGAGAGGAGAGGTGGAAGAAAAGGCTCGGGATGGATTTAGGAGTCTTTGTGCGAGCCGTATGCGGTGAGAATCGCACGTACAGTAAAGAGGGGGGTTCGCGTCTATACGTGTAGTGTGGTGCTTGGGCCTACCCACCCTATTTGTTCCATAATCTATGGGTCTACTGGAGCTACCCACTTCGATCAATTAGCCAAGATTTTGACCGGATACGAAATCACCGGTGCTCGATCTAGTGGTATTTTTATGGGGATTCTATTTATCGCCTGTAGGATTCCTATTCAAGATCACTCAGTTCCTTTTCGGGAGGTCAGAGGACGGACGACCGCCTATAGGTGGTAGGGTAGGGTGGGTGGTACCGCTTAGATTGCGGCAAATCTTCCTAGCCGCTAGGGCCAGAGCTTAGAGCGCGTGAAACTCATCACTACCTCGTAAGGGCGTTGAGACCATATCATGTTACACGAAAGCGCCCGCTTTCTCGTAGTCTTGTCACACAGTGCCCTTTAGAAGAGCCACTCGCTCGTAGTCTTGTCACATAAGATAAGCACGCCGCCCCCCACGGCCGGGAAGAATTCGATGTCGCTCTTTTTTATCTTCGTCCAACTATTCCTTTATTTCATAGGTCTCCCAACCAGTCTAACCCAACTCTTTATATCAAGGCGGTTCCCCTATGTATGAATGGGGCTATTCACCTTTAAACTACGATCAATGACCCAATCCTGGAATGAAACAGATGAATCGACCGAAGGTCCACAAAGAATCAGGTCTTCCTCCATCAGGTCATCTTCCGGAGAAGATTACTGGGCCACTCTCTGCAGGTTCACTCCGGTTGGAATTCTACGAATGTCAGGGTGAAGCTAATCCTTTAAAGGGAGATCATTCAGAAAGGGAGGGACTTCGGATTTTGATCTTCAGGCGAGGACTAAGACTAAGTAAGCGCTGGCAGCTTTATCGCACCTGCTCTAGGATAGGTTAGAAGGAAGTTCCTAGCCTCTACACATCCAAGAAGGGGGTCAAAGAAGAAAATGATTTATTGCTCGTAGCAACAATGCTAGCACTT
The DNA here is from genome assembly GCA_016081115.2 of Rehmannia glutinosa. Taxonomy (NCBI): domain Eukaryota; kingdom Viridiplantae; phylum Streptophyta; class Magnoliopsida; order Lamiales; family Orobanchaceae; genus Rehmannia; species Rehmannia glutinosa. The sequence continues at coordinate 68,976,751 of CM071926.1, read as the reverse complement.
CCGCGACTCTTCGCTTGCTCTTTGTACTATAGTCTCCTCGATTAATGCTTTATTCCCTCATTTCATCTTCGAAAGGTATGGCCACTATGTTTTTTAGCTGGGCAAGCTCTCGAATATCATTCCTCTTGGCCCGCACTTACTCATCCTATTTGAGGTCTTTGAAGAAGTGCCCCCGGTTCGCACTTGGTTGACTTTTTCACTCTTTACACGAGAGGGTCGAGGTTATCGTTAGATAGGTTGAGGAAGGACGGAAGCCGTGGGTCGCTGGCAACAAGCTATGACTGATTCACTTCAAGCCTTAGAGAAAAATGGCACTGACACATAGGGAAGGTGCCCCGGTTTATCCAGAATAGATGGGGTTGGTTGTCTATTAGAGCCTATTAACAGCTTATCTTTGTAAAGGAGGAGTTGTTAGGTGGAGTATTGCCGACTTTGACTTGATCTCTTCATTGCTATGAGCACCCGCCCATAGGTTTTAGTAGACATCGGTACGATTATAGGATGTTATAACTCATAAGGCAATGATAGGGGGAGTACTATTACCAACCATCTCGCTCGCTGGTCTTTTCGCCCCGCCGTGTATAAAATAATTTTTTTAGCTGAGTACAAAAGTTTTTTCCTCCCCACATAGATACAAGTAAATAAACGGGAATTAATTCTAACTCCCAAATGAGGAAAAAAAGTAAAAGGTCCCGAGAAGAAAATAATCCTATTTGCCTACTGTACATTGCTAACATCAGGAAATGAAATAATCGAGAATCTCGAGTAACCGTCCAAGCCGCTAAAATAGCTAAAGTAGTGATGACTCCCATTAGGAAAATGGGTCCTCGGTCTGAGGGTCCGAAGGAGGCAAGGGCTCTAATTAATCTGCCCGCTCAAGTGTGGAAAAGCTTCTCAATCGCCGCCCATATTGCTTGGGTCAAGCTTAGAGCCTACTTTACTTGGGACAGTGTTAACCATAGTGAACCGTGATTGATTGCTTTTGTGGTGGCATAGCCTCGTAGGTGCGTGAGGGGAAGTGATAGGCATAGCTTGTGATGACCTAATAGTCCTTGATTTTGAGATTTTTAGTTGGGACCTGAAATAATAGATATTGATAGGGCCAAAAGCCCGATGCCGTAGTTTCACCTTTTTGGGCATTACATTGCTCCATATCTTTCGATCTTGTACCGGTGATGTACTTCACACAAAGAGAGTCTCTTGGAACAACGAGAAAAGATCTCCTCCTTGTCTTCTAGATCAAGATCGCGCACCTCTTTGATCGGGGATAAGTCGACTCACGCACGAGACATAGTATTCCCAAATTTCTCCATCGGGACTCCGTCTCGACCGAAAAAAAGCTGGATAGCTCGCGCGTAACCTCGACCTAAACGATACTACGTACAAAATTCTATATTTCGGATAGTAATCCGGCTAAGTAGGTAACTGGTAATGGCTGGTAGTAGTTCCCAACTCATGATGAGTCCATTCTACAACCAGGTTTATAAAGACGCCATTTGGACCCACAAGCCCCCGAAATGTTCGATCGAAAATGGGCTTCATTTGCCATGTTGTCGAAGAAGCTCATGTTGGAAAGCAAGCATGTGCAAGAACCAATCGATCCGCGGGACCTGAAGGATGGATTGACCTACAATTGATTGACTCAGACCTTTCTCACCGACTTCTTCCTTCATTCGAGAAGTCATCGTGAATGAAACCACGAGAATAAGGCGCCTTCTCCGTCTTCTTTGTGCTTTGTAATGTAAGGCCTATATCGAAATTGACATTCATCCCATCGCTCACCCCTAACCTCTAGCGAAGTACGAGTAGTAGTAAGAGGATGACCTAGCCCTACCTGACTTAGTTGCTTACTTCCCTATCAATCTAAATGGGGACAGAGAGAAAGGTCAGATGCGAGCGAAGAAGTCACAAGAGGAAAAGAATAGGAAGTCTCTGGCCTTTTCCACAGAAAAGGGGAATCTTGTGTTACAATAGAAGCAAAAGTGATGTGGATTATTCAAGAATCGAAGCTGATTTGCTTTATAAAAGAAAATATCAATGAACTTCTATGAAACGGTTTCACGGGATTCAACCAATTGTCTTGATTGTGGAATATCATTGAGAAATAGGAATCCGCGTTATCAAAGGATTTCCTGCGATTATTTCTAGTATGGAATGAGCCAGGACGACTTATGATAGAATACGTCTTGTGTATCTTGACGAAATGGGTGGAATAGCTATCCTAATGCCAAAAATATTTACGATGTTCAGTAGCTTTTCGATGGCCTCCCTCTAGGGGATTTCACTTGGAAAAGAAAATGTTTCATACTAACGGATTCGGGTCCATAACCATGGGTTCCAATGCAAGGGATCTTGTAGCACTTACCAATGAGGCCCTATCGACTAGTACTACACAGAAGAAATCAATTATAGACACTAATACAATTAGATCCGCTCTTCATAGACAAACTTCGGATTTGCGATCCCAGGTAAGATTGGTTCAGGATCATGATAGTGAAAGAACGAAATCGGGTACATACCAATACCTAAGACGGGTAAAAAATACGGATCGAAGAAATAACTCTCGTGGTCGAGAATCAAAAAAATAAGAGTTTGAAACATTAAATATCTTGTATCCATAGAACATATGGCGAACATAGATAATAAATAAATAGGAGTTAATATCATTCCACCGCCCGCGTTATAGGGGACAAGGCGGGAAAAGACATAGGGGGGGAGCAAAAGATCTTATTCTCTTGGCGAGAACTTCGGATCGGAGAATGAGCTTGAGCTTGCATCTTTCGCTGGCTTATCCATTTTCGATGATTTTCGAAAGTAGGTTCGAATGACTTAATTGCAATTGGTGAGGATGGCTCGTTTTCCTATCATTTCGGGTTTAAGATGAGATTAGGGTCAACTTCTAGTAGTTGTTGTGGGGCCATAACCCATATAGCTAGTAAAGGGATTAGAAAGAATAAGCATGTCTTATTACGAAGACTCGACTTCCATTTCCTCGAGAACATTCTCAATCTATTAGTTCTAGACTTCCCAAGGACGAGTTGACTTGCTTTATAGGGGGGTAGGTAAGATTGTCAAACTAGACTTTCAATTTGCGTCAAAGAAGTTATAAAGAGCTTGGCCTGTCCGTAAGCTCCCTCTGGAAAGGAAAAGAATCTTATCCGATCGGCCTGTCCGCTCATTCTCACATTTTACTAATTGGTTGAAATGTCCCTTACCAAAGGGAGAGGGTCGACTAAAAGGAGAGCTCTAACTGAAGCTACTAACCGAGCGACTAATAGATTGAACTAGCAAGAGAAGAATGATCGTTCTCAATCTCAAAAATCTGATTTTCAATATCAAAATAGATAGAAACACTGTCTCCATTACTATCCCTAACTAAAAAAGTATCATCCGAGATGAAATCTCACGAATTGGATTTGAACCAATATCAAGCGACTTTCCTTTTCTTTAGTCGATCGTGAGTGGGTCTGTCGTCCTTCTCATTATAGTCCTCCTAGAATCAATAGCATTTCGTCGGAATACATCCTGTCTTTTCACCTTAGTATTCTTATGCATAGTTAGTACTATAGCCCCAATCATGGCTACTAATAAAATAAGACTAGAACCAAAAAACCGCATTTAAAAAATAGGTATAAAGTAAATTGCCCAATGTTTCCATATTAGTCCAACTTCGTACCTTTTCGGCATAAACCGTATATCAGTTCCTCTTGGTTTGGAGCCAGATTTGAATCTGAATCTGCAAGAAAATATAATAGAAGAAAGCTATGCTCAAAAGTGCAAGTCTGCACGAAAAAGAGAGAAAGATTCTATACAGGAGGACACTGAATCATCAGCTCACATGGGAGAATCCTCATCCTCGTGGGGCGCAGTGAGAACTCTAAATATGCTTTCTCTATAAATCGTTGGGTTGGTAAGAACCCATCTCGACAAAGTGGAGTTCGCCCTTGTGAAAATCCATGAAAAAGATTACTCTCATGCATTGAGTAAGATCGATAATTAGAATCGTTCCCTGCTGAAGACCTTCTCCACCGGCAAGAAAAACCATAGCCCGGTGATGCTAAAAAGCTTTCTTTTTCTTTTTGCTGTTTGCCTGGTTGCATCTTACTCTGCTGGTCCACCTTCTAAAAAGGTTTCCGCACCTGAGACACATCCTTCTTATTCTTTTTCCTATATTGTTATTGTGGTGGACCCTTAGGAGGACATAGCCTTAAGAAAGAGCAGCATTTGACATTTTGAAAGAATTCACTAGTATGTTTGCAATCGAATCCGCAGTTCTCTTTTCTCATAGGGTAGAAGGCGAAGGAATCTGCCTTTTTCATCAGCAATAGGACCACTCAATGCTGCAAAAAGAGGAAAGAACCGGTCTCTTTCTAAATAGACTTAGGTTTGCTCCCCAAGAGGAATGCTCTGAAAGAGAGTTCGACCTTTCCATTTGCCATTTAAAAGGCCATACGTGAGTCAATGGGTCAATAGCCCTAGCCCTTCTGTCTTAATCGACCGTGTCCTGACTCTGTCGCTCTTTCCCCATCCACGACTAAGACACAAACGAACCGGGCCACTAGGGGTTCTTACACGAGAATTGATTACCTGAAGGACGACTAGTTGCATTAGTCAAACCTACACGCTACCTCTCCGCTTCCTCATGGAAGAAAAAAAGGAATAGCAAATTAGGCACCATTCGACTGCTTGAACAGTGGAAGTGACCGTGGTTTTCAATTATATAAGATAGTGGAAGACACATTTGTTGGGCTACCAGGGCCCTATCTTTTTTTATGGAATTTCATCCACAAAACCGAGAACAGATGAAATTGCCACTGCACCATGGGCGGATGTTGCTCAGGTTGTTAAGGAGCCCCTTTGCTCTATTTTTGTGAAGAGCCCGGTGTCTTCAAATAGTGAGGTTGGTACGATCCCTTGGTCCTATGGGTATGGAAGGATCTATTTCTAAACCCTATTTAGATTGGATTCTGTCGAGTGAATCCAATCAAGCAGAATCCAATTTTGATACAACGCAATTCAAAAATGAAATAGAATAAATAAAAATACAAAATCAATAAAAACAAATAGAAGAGGGTGGCTGATAATTGCGTCGTTGTGCCTGGGCTGTGAGGGCTCTCAGCCACATGGATAGTTCAATGTGCTCATCGGCACCTGACCTTGAGATGTGGATCATCCAAGGCACATTAGCATGGCGTACTCCTCCTCGCTCGAACCTCGGGGTTTGAAACCAAACCTCTCCTCAGGAGGATAGATGGGGCGATTCGGGTGAGATCCAATGTAGATCCAACTTTAGATTCACTCGTGGGATCCGGGCGGTCCGGGGGTGGGTTTTAGTGGGGACAGGCTATGTATGATACCGATGTTGGGCGGTTCAAGGTGGGTCGTCCGAAACAATAGGGTATTTGATTTCACCGGTATAGCCATTTCTACCTTGGATGACATGGCCAGGAATGCCGATGGTTAAAAATCACAGGGGCATCGACCCTTAAATGTAAGTCCAAGCGGCTACGATAATCTAGAGGGGGGGTGAATAGATTATCTCCATCTTTTTGATTTTACCCTCTTTTTCAAACCGAATGCTCAAAGACAATAATAAAGGTGCGGAATGTAAACAACACACGTCGATTTATAGAGGTTCAACCCACCAGGGCCTAATCCTCTACCACCCCAAAGATATCCAGGGATGGATTTCAAAAAAAAAGAAAAAAAGATTTTATTAATTACCAAAATTTATACAACACCAACTTACAACAACACCTTGAAGAGCACCACACTCTTCTTCAACACCACCTTTGAGATTACCACAATCTCTTCTTGAAGATTACCACAATCTCCAACGGCACCTTGTGAAGATTACCACAATCTTCAACCTTGAAGAATACCAAATTCTTCAACACCTCAACAAGAAGATTACCACAATCTTCTTACACCTAACACCTAGATCACCCAAGTGTGTTCTTACCACAAGAACACTCACAAGGATATCTTGTGTTGAATGATAACCCAAAAATTCAAGATTACAACTCGATAACGAATTATACAATTGAGTGCAAGTGTAATCAAGAATAGCCTAGACCTCAAGGATGTGAAAGTGATAAGCTAGGCAAATTACAACAAGAATAATGACAATAGAAGACCAAGTGTTTGCTTGAGTATATCCTGTTGTGTTGTGTTGTTCTCTCTTGTAATGTTGCTTCAAATCTTCCTCTATTTATAGAAGATGTCTTGTACATGATAGGCTCCTCTTGGGGACATGAATTCTGTAAAAAATTGAAAGACAATTGAAGAAAAGAGCTGTTAGAAATCAACCCCTCAAATTAAGGAAAAGTTGTCTGCAAACTCAACAGATAGTTTGCTGTCAAAAGAGGGGTTCGACCGGTCGCGCAGAGATAAGTTTGAAATGTAATTTCTGCGAAATTTACACAGGGGGACCTGGGTCGCAGTGGGGTGCGACTGGTCGCCCTCATGTTGGACCGGTTGGGGGTAGGCAAAATGCAAACAGAGAACACGACTTCTTGAGGATGTCTTGCACACGGCCGCCCATGTGGTCGTCGCCCCGGTTGCCCCTCACCGGCCGACCTCCGGCCGACCGGTCACCCCTTGGTTTTCCTCCTCCGTGCTTTTTTGTTCCAAAACTCAACACGGTATGGGTTGCCCTATAGAAGCGACCGGTCGAGCTCGAAACATAAGTGTTGTCCAATTTTAAATCAAAAATAAACTTCAAGAAATACTCCAAAAATAGTAAAAACATTTTAAACCGATCGGGAGTATTAGGACAACATTCAGGGACATAGTTTTGATGTAAAAACATTTTGACATAAAATCATTAAAAGCGTTGTCCAATTTAGTCGAAAATAAACTTAAAGAAATACTCCGAGAAATATTAAAAACCATTTTAAATCATTTAGGAGTATTTGGACAACCTTTAAAAGCATTGTTTTGGTGTAAAAACAAAATCATCAAAATCATGATAAAACTATTTATCAAACATTAAATGAATTTTGCAAAAAGATCTACTCTTAACATTTCCAGATCTTTTTGCTCCTTCAAATTCAAGTGATATTGGTGCTCGCTCCGGTGCTTATAGCTTCGTGGATCTAAATCACCATCTCGAGATGGAAGATATGCAGTTGGTTTGCCCCTGTAACTAGAAATTTCATAAGAGAAGAAAGATGGTAGGGTTTTTGGGGGCTACTGGTGCAGGTGCTATTCGAGCACAATTAGCCGATCTAGATTTACGCATTATTCTAGATAATTCGTTGGTAGAATGAAAATGAGGGGCAATATTGATCGAGAAAGATCTCTTGTTTTTATTATAGGATCGTGATTGGATCCGCATATGTTTGGTAAAGAGAATAATCTTCTCCTTTGAGAATAATCAAAAATGGAAAGTGTTCAATTGGAACATGAAAACGTGACTAAATTGGTCCTAGTTACTCTTGGGGACAGAGTGGAAGATGGGAGGGATTCTCGAGCGTAGAAAAGGATCCAATGAATTTGAAAGAATTGAACGAGGAGCCGTATGAGGTGAAAATCTCATGTACGGTTCTCAGAGGGCGATAGGCGGTGACTTATTTGTCAACTTTTCCACTATCACCCCCAAAAAACCAAACTCTGCCTTACGTTAAGTTGCTAGAGTACGATTAACCTCTTGATTTGAAATCACTGCTTATATACCCGGTATTGGCCCAGAGAAAAAACAATCCAATATTAGAAAAGCAAAGCTTATTACAAATACATTTGGATTTACAAATAGTATAAAGACTCCTATTTATCAATTCACCAACACTCGTATAAAACTAATCTCTTGATTGAATCTTGCACAACCTCAACCTTGTTGGAAACCCTCCAACTTCAAATCCTTGAACGGTTGAGTCGATCCACGCCGCAGATCTTCACCTTCTCCCAAAGAATAAAAGTATAGAACAAATGATTCTTGAAGAAGTACAAATATTGCTCGAATGTGATTTTTCGATAACTTCTTTCAAAATCCTCGACTTCTCTTCTTATAGCTATCAAGAAGAAATCCAATCCCCGATTCTAGGGGACGATTTCATACTAAGGAAGGAAATCAAGAAAAGACAATCATTTCCTTGTGGGTAAGAATCATGTACACAAAGAAAGTGATTATAGAAGGATAATTGACATTTATAAAAATGGTTGAATCAATTAAGATAAATCTATCCAATAATATCAGCAACATTCACATAATAGAAAACATGCCAAAAATCAAAGCACAACATCCGCATAAAATCCGCCCCGGATTCTCAGGCTACGAGTGTTGCATCACGAGTTACAACACCAAACCTAAGATCGGCACAAAGACCAAATTTTCCAAATATGCAAACATTAACAATCTCCCCCTTTGGCACTTTTGGTCAAAACATACATTACATGATTATATCATAATAAAACATCTAATGATGCAACACATAAGATCAAATCCTGCAAGTTAGCACAGTTCAAGATATAAAACATCTACAAGCAACACTTAAGATCAATTCCTGCAAGTTAGCACAATTCAAGATATATCATGCATAGTTCAAAAACATCCAACTACTTGGCCAAATAGAACTAGTTTATTATTCGAACTAGAAACAAGATAAACATAAGCATGCAGTGGTCTTAATCAGATCCACTCTCTTCCTTTGACTCCCTCTCAGAGTCAGCATCATCTTTATCATCATCTTCATACTCAAACTCCCCCTCAGAAGCAACATCATCATCTTCTTCCTCATCACTGGACTTTTCAGACTCCACCTCAAATGGGTCTCACCTCACTTGACTGAGTTTGCTCCCCTTTACTTGGGTCTCACAACACTTGAGTCTCTTCTTTCCCCTTTGTGACCAAAAAAAAGACAAATGAAGCCAACCAAACTTTGGCTATTTTTTGGTCAAAACAATCTCCTTCAAGAATATATATACTTCCAAATCGGAGAGATAAAAAAAGGCTACTATGGTATTTTCCAAGAGAAACTTCCAACTGCAAATGAAATTCAAATATTTTGGGGACAATTCCATAAATCAGGGAGTGCATTAAATCCAAAAATAAACAGTGATGAACAATATATTTTTATTAGAGACAAATTTAAGGAATAAATCATTTCCAAGAATAATACACCACATCGAATCAAGAGAGAAAATATTTTCCACAAGCCCAAAAAATGATCCTGAAGGATGTCTAGAATGATGAATTTATTTCTGACAGGAATAAAAAGGCCTCAGGCATTTTGGTGTTGTATCCCAGTGTTGTACCACCTTTTTCAAGAACATCGCCATACAAAGTCAATGCATCAAATCCTTTTTCCCATTTAAAAAAATCTTTTGAATGAAAGGAATAATCACGAGAACATTTAGCCAGTCGGTAGCTTTCGCTCCAAAAACATGGGTAGCTCTTTCTTAGAAGATCAACAAGATTCAAGCATATAAAAGAGTAGAGAATGGTTCACAATTGAATAGCTTTAACACACAATGTATATGCACTTTTTTCTCCATTAAAGGCCCCCAAAAAAATACATCTTTCACATGGGAAAAAACATTGATTTGCAATTTGATCCACAATTGTTTTTAGACAAGAGTTTTATCAAAGGAGTACTCAATTGAGTCACATCAATAAAACAGAGATAAGCGATGAAATGATCTTAAAAATGCAGAATGACTAATGCATAAGAATTAAGATCAATAAGAGGTTGCAACACACCAAGAAAAAGAGATGATGCATGATGACACCCGAGCCGAGCTGGCATCAAATTGGTCCACGTGGCCATTCAACACATGGAAGTATGGGGCCCCAAGGCGGTAGGACCGAGCGGTGACATCGGCAACCGACCCTGATGATGTCATGAATTGGGCTCGATTTCCCGAGCCCGATCTTGGCAGAAATTATAAGGATAACCATCCAGTTAAGAAAAGCTAAGCATGTCATTAACATGAGTAAGCTGACACTTGTCAACATGCCGCCCGGGATGAGTCGGCAAGTGGCAAACACTTGTCGCATGCGTGCGAGGGAGGACAAGTGTGCCATTATCTTTATTTTATGAGGAAAAGGACAAGAAAAATAAGAGAGAGAAAAATATAACACTTGTACACAAAACGCCAGAAGAAAACCGACCAGAAATTACTCGACAATATATATAAAAAGGTAGGATTAGCCCGTGAAAGAACACTTGTCTATATTTCCACGTGTGACACTTTTACACATCTTGCTTGTCAGGTCAAACGCACGCCAACAAATTGGCGCTAGAAGGAGGGCCCATTTAGTCCGGCCCAAATTCCAAGCAAAATCGCTTAAAGTCGTAAAACTTTGCGTTTAGTCCTCTAAAAGAAAAAAATGAGTCGACAAACTCAAACGTTCATACTACGAGGATCCGCGGTGAATAATCAAATCGCCAAACTACAAACGCGTAACGCCCCTCAATCAAGCCGGGAGCACGACTTACTCTCCTTTCGCCAGGCTTATAGCTAACCCTACTTTTGTCCAACGGATGAACCAGTTAATTTCCCAAACACTTGCCGCCACTAACTCACAAGTGCCCCCTCCACCACCAAGTAAATACTCACCACCTAATCCTCCGCTAAATACACCCCAATAAATGTTCATGTCAACCCCGTGTTCTTGTCCCGTGAAGATGGCCAGAAGCCGATTCATGTAACGAGTTGCGTGGGTCGCCATGATAGGGAGGCGACCGCGCGAAGATAATGAGGAACATAGTCGTGTGGCGAAATCGTAGCCAGAGCCTGCGCGCCACCGCCGTGCTCGCTCTGTATTTGCAGGGCGACTAGGAGATAATCCTCCTCACCCAGCTCGATCAATAAGCTCCAGGCTTTGGTTTCCGAACGAGCGGGAGCCAACTAGGCCAATCAAACCCAAGGTCCTAGTAGGGGAAGAAAAGAAGCGGAACTCTGTGCTCTCCGCCGATTTGAATGAACTTGAAGGCTACCAAGAAGCTCGATATCAAAGGCCAATTCAGGTAACAAACCCGCCTTTGTGTCCCATTTTGCTACGAGCATTTTATCCACTCCACTACCACCGAAGCTCAAGATTCCCTAGGTCGGTCTATATAATGGTGAGACCGACCCCACAACGCATATCCACAAGTACTTAGCGTGGATGGAACTTTACTGAGCCCAGTGATGATGCCATTCTCTCAGGGCATTTCCGTTGACGCTGGGTGACCGAGCCTATCGTTGGTTCAGACCCGCCACAAGGGTCCATCCGATCTCGGGCCGACTCGGCCCCGCGTTCACCGCACATTTTCACCTGTAAAGTCCGAGCGCTCTGGAAGGATTCCTCGTAAATATCAAATAGGGGAATAATGAGTCCTTAAAAAGTTATATCGCTCGGTTCAATAAGCATGTCTGAGAAATGGAACCAGTGTCGGATGATGCTATCGTGATCGCGGCTATGGTCGGTCTCGCCCCCGAGACGTGGTTCAACTACTTATCCATGAATCGGGTGACCTCGTGATCGGGAATTTTTGATCCGCACTGAACGTCACATATGCGTGGAGGAGGCTATGGCAAGTCAACGCCCAAAATAGAAGACCGGGTACAAGGCTCGCCAGGATGTGCGAGTCGAAGTTGCTGCACTGAGGAGTACCTTGACCCACACTCTTTCAGCTATTTGGAACGAGATACAGGGTCTGAATTTGCTGCCACCAGCTCGGCCTCTAAAGCTCGAGCCAGCCAAGTTGGATGTGCGGTGATATTGTGCCTATCATAAATCGATAGGCCATTATACCGACGAATGCCGTGACCTTATTAGGGAGATTATGCGCATAATTCAGAAGGGCGGTTTGAGAAGATACGTCCATTGTAGGTCCCAAGGGGTGTGAGTGTAAGGTTTAGAAGGGGGGGTTGAATAAACCTTACCAACTTTTCGATTTAGTCCTTTTAAAAGTTCGAGTTGATACTACACACAGTGTGTCCTCGTGGACAACTAATTTAGTTAATCATTAGAGTTAGCCACTCAAATGACTGGATTTATTGTTGGATGAATAACTCAAAATTGTTAAGACCAAGACTTAGCTCAACCGTAGTTTGTTTTGGAAGACTTTACACCCTTAAATTTGGTTTAGTACTTAGAGATTATCAAGTGGATAGCAAATTTATCAAAGAGTTAAATAAATAAGATGCGTAAAATTAAAGTGCTGAAATGTAAATGACACAATAAGTTTTTATAGAGGTTCAAGATGGGGTAATTCGCCTACTCCTCTCTTCTCCAACTCCCGGAGGAATCCACTAGGTATTGATCAAGATATCGAGTGGTATTAGTCCGTATACAAGTCTTGATCACACGGTGACTTGATCCTTCGGGGACTCACCGAGATGCCTTGGTCACGCGGCTGGCTTCTCGACGACTCGCCTTTCTTCACACAAGGCAAATTTGCCTTGCTACTACCCCCACTTGCTCAAGCTCTTTGGATTTGATCACGAAGCCCTCCAAAAACAACTTGAGACCGGTTCGACGAACCTTTCTACAATCCTCCGTGGAATGTAGACCCCTTTGATTCTTCAACAATTTCCTCTTCAACCGATTGAAGTTATCATTCCTTCACAGGTGAGTGTTGGATTGATTTTCTTCGTAATGTAGGCTTGAGGATTAATCTTGAATGATTTGAGAATATCTTAGGTTACAAGTCAAATGTATACTTGAATATTCGTGGTTGAGTAACCCTCTCTCGAGTCATCCTCGCCTTTTATAGTGATCTTTCAAAAATCAGCCGTTTGAAGAGATAGGCTTATTTTTGAAAGTCACTTGTGGTCGTTGGCTTGTCTTGTTGCAGTCCTTGGAATTGCCACTTCCTCGTATGAATTGTTCTTGACTTTTCGTAGTTTTGACATGGTGCATGCTTCCCATGGTTTATTCCTTTTACGCTTCTCAGACCGAGCACTTGAGAAAGGTAGTATGGAGGTATTACTTGTTTAAGTAATTCCCTTCATTTCTCAGGCAACGGATCTCTTCCGGCTTATCTCGACTTGACCGCATTTCCTTGCTTTCCCGGTGACTTAGAGTCGCCTTCCAATCGATGGATGACTCTTTTCATCACTTCAACTTGAGACTTGGCTATCTTGAGTTGACTTGGACCGATACTCTACTTCCAAGCATCTCACCTGCTCCTCCGATCGAGTTCCCTTCTCTTCTTTGCCATACTCAAACTCTTGCAATGAGTCTTCCTTCTAGTCTCCGTTGTCTTCTTGCATGTTTAGCCATAGTCGACTTAACTCACCTTGGCCAGCCTATTCATTACAATGCGTTTACAACAAAAATAGGGTGCCAACTTCCTATTCTAAGTTTTACATGGCATTCATCAAAATTTAAACAATAAATTCCCCAACATCCATGAATTACTGCCCCCACCGACACTTACTCCAGGGGTAAACACGGAGCGGTTGGTGAATCCAGCTCCCTTACCACTACCACCGAATGAAAATCATGGAAGGGAGATACTAATGATGTCTAGTGTAAATAGGATCAATACTAATGCGGCTAAGGATAGCCGCTCAAATAGAAAAAGAAAAGCTGACGTCAGGCAAAGCGCCCATGCGGAAAGCTGTTCGATAAGCCGAGATCGGGGAAGGCCAACTAACAAAGCCATTTCATTTTTTTCGACGTTGACGCCGACCTGTGGTCCACCCACATTCGTTCGACCCCTGGTCATCACTGCACCGATCCTGGGTATTCCAGTCCATAGGATTTTGATTAACTCGTGAAGTTACTCATCAGTGATTTACGTTCGAGCTTTTAGGAGGTTAAATGTGGACGATAGTTATATTCGTCCATGTAATGACAAGATTCAGGCTTCGGAGGATGAAGAATAATCCCCGCCGGCGAGTTGACCTCGCCCATTTAAACGGGCGGGGATTGTATAAACGAATTGTCATCACCACATTCAAAATCATCAATGCCGACTGGAGTATAATGCGATCATCGGGAGGCCGTTGCTCTATCATTTAAAAGCGGTTGTTTCAATATTTCACTTTTGTGTAAAATTTCCGACCGGACGAAGAAGCCATCCACACGGGGAATTAGAGGGAGTCGCGGAGTGCTCTCAAACTCCCACCTGGAAATTAATGTGATGGAACAAGGAAAACCAAGGTGGGACGGTAAAAAGATGGCGGGGGAAGGAAATGAGCCGAGCGGGGAGTCGAGGTTGTTTTGAAGAGGATCCGTAGGCGACCTCGGAAAAGAACCAATGGTGGAGGACCAAGGTGGAGCCGGGTGATGGTCCGGCAACTAAAGGTGAACCGCCGCTACAGAAAAAAAAGGGGCAAAGAAAAAAAAGAAAGCACGCGGAACCTATTGAGCAAGTCGACACGGCCGACATTGGGAGGCAGAATGGAGAACGCCAATTACGTATTGCCACGACCTCCAGGAGACATTTCGAACAGAGCTGATCGAATTTCTTGGCAATAACCTCGATGTCTTTGCATGGACACATTCCTATATGCCAAGCATTGATCCCAAACATTCCCCGCCACCGATCAATATCGACCGACATTTCGCCCGGTGATCCGAAGAGACGCAAACTCGGCCCCGATAGCAAGTCGCCTGAGGCTTAAGTTAAAAATTACTTGACAACCAGTTTTATCAGGAAGCCCTCTATCCCGATGGGTGGCCAATCCGTCTAGTGAAGAAAAGCAAACCACTGTGGGCACCTTTGCGTAGATTTCATCGACTCAACAAGGCATGTCCCAAGGACGCTTATCCCTTGCCTAATATCGACATGGTAGACGCCATGTCCGGACATGAGTGATGAGTTTTATGGACGATACGGGCTATAACCAGATACGAATGCACCGGAGGATGAGGAAAATATGTCGTTCTTTTCCGCTCGCGTGTCTCTTCGCTATAAGATGATGCCTTTCGGGTTAAAGAACGGTCGACCTACCGTGAGGTTAGTTAATAAAATGTTTCAAGAGATGATAGGTCGTACTATGGAGGTTTATGTGGATGATATGTCGGTGAAATCTTTGTATATATCCGATCATCTTAGTGATCTTAATAAAATGTTATTTATTTTGAGAGAGTATAAGATGATGTTAAACCCAAGAAAATGTACTTTTGGGGTCGGCTCGGGTAAATTTTTGGGTTATATGGCCAGCCAACGGGGAATTGAAGCTAACCCAGATAAAATAAAAGCTATTATTGATCTTGAACCACCCAACTCAGTCAAATGGGTACAAAGCTTAACAAGCCAATTAGCCGCCCTTAATCGGTTTGTCTCTCGGTCCACGGACAAGTGCAAACCCTTCTTTGAAATTATAAAGAAAAATAAAAACTTTGAGTGAACCGAGAAAGTTCCTGATCGCCATGAGTCACTCAAGACACATTTAGCCTCAACCTTTATTACAAAACCCACCCGGGAGGACTTATATCTATATTTGCCATCTCCAAGTACGTTGTCAGCTCGGTATTAATCGCATTATCTATTATACGAGTCAAGCACTACACGACGCCGAGCTCGATATCCACCTATGGAGAAATTGGCTTATTCATTAGTCATTGCATTTCGAAAAATCCGTCCGTATTTCTTGGAGCATCGAATCATAGTCCTCACTAACTACCCTTAAAACAAGTGCTACACCGACCCGACACCTCCGGTCGGATGATCAAGTAATTTTGTTGAGCTCAACCAGTTTGATATTCTATATGAACCCGCACAACAATCAAAGGACAAGATCAAGGCCGATTTCGTAGTCGATTCACACCTTCCATCCAGCTAGAAGTGATTGAAGATCGGGAATGGAAGTTGTTTGTCGATGGTTCCTCCACTGTAGGCGGCGGGGATCGCGATAATCGATCCAAAACACAAGTGGTGCACGCCGACCGTGCGGTTCCAGTTCCCAGACCAACAATGAGGTCGAATACGAGGCACTCTAGCAGGATCGAAGCCATTTGCATCAATGGGACTAAAGAAGCTATTGGTATATAGTGACTCGCGGTGGTCGTCCATCGGATCAACGGTGAGTACGGGCAAAAGAACAAAGCGATTGCCCGTGATCTGAAGACTTGGTCAAGAAAGAGTTGTCGCATTTTAAAGCAGAAGTCCTACATATTCCCCGAATAGAGAACATGCAAGCAGACGCTTTGGCTCGGTTGGCCTCCAGTCCAGGCACTGAGGCGATTGCGGATGTAACGATTACTCAATTGTCCGCCTCGCCGCTTAACGTATAGAAGATACATGCTAGTGAAGATACCGAGCCGACCTGGATGACCCCTATCATCCAGTATTTAGAAAAGGGAGTTCAACCGGAAAACAAGATCAAAGCCAGAACACTGCGCACTCAGGCGGCTCGGTTTACGTTGATAGACTCGCGGCCTGTGACATAAACGGGTACTCCATCCTACTTTTGGTGCTTGTCCAAAGCAGGATGCGATTATGCACTCGGGAGATACATGAGAGAATATAAATCACGCTTGGTAGCCAAACTTTGGCGTATAAGTTAATACGACAAGGGTAATATTGGCCATCCTTAAAGAATGACGCGACCGACTGGGCTGCGTCAAGAAATGCGAACGATGCCAAAGATTTGCGCCCACAGTCGTACCACCACCGAGCAACTTACCTTCATCTTGAGTCCTTGCCCGCTTTCCCAAATGGGGATGGACCTTGTTGACCACTCCCCACCGCAAAGGGGGCGAAGCATGCCTTCGCAGCGGTGGATTATTTCACAAAATGGGTCGGAGACAGTAACCTCCGCAAAAATAGATGAGAGAAGATTATTAACTTTGTATGGAAATCTATCATCTCAGAGATTCGAATACCACACTCAATTGTCACAAATAATGGGAAACAATTTGATAACAGGAGGTTTCAAATTTTTTTTTCGAAGGATTTCACATCAAAAATCATTTTTCACTCCATACCACCCTCGACCAATGGGCAAGTTGAAGCAGCTTAACAAGATATCGAAATACACGTTGAAAGCAAGATTGAGAATCTAAAGACAATCGGCCCGAGGAGCTTTCGACGCATCGCGGGTCGTACAAAACAACACACCGATCGCACAGGGGAGACACCTTTCTCCTTAGCTTACGGAAGGCGGTTATCCCTCAGTGAGAAATTTAGGGGCCCCTACCTTGATTTGCAAATTTTTCTCAAGAGAATAATGAGGCCGCACTCCGAGCCAAGCATTTGGACTATTGAGGAAAAGAGATGCGGTCAAGAGATGAGAAATGCTATATATAAGCAAAGAAGCGAGAGGTACTACAACTCAAAAGTGAAGGAAAGAAAGTTTGGTCGGCGACCTCGCCCCGAAAAGAGTAATGTGGATCGAGTCTTGGTCCGCTAATACCAACCTGGAAAGGTCCGCTTCGAGTCGATAAGAAAGTTCCTTGTTAAATGGGGTGTATGAGTTGAATTACTTGAGTGGGAGAAAGTTTGACCACCTATGGAATGTAATATACCTTAAAAGCGTACTATCAATAAAAACTCTGCCATTTATCTGATAAGATTCGAGGAATTATCCTTTCATCCGATATTGCGCGAGCTCTCTGGGGAGGAAACTTTTATCCGCCTCGGCTACATGCCAAGCGCCATAAAAATTCGCCCACGACATTTTAGCGCCGCAAAAATCGCCCAGACTAAAAAGCGAGGCCGACAAGTCGTCTCTGTACATCCCTTGACGCTTAATAAAATGAGGTTTCGCCCAAAAGCCGGGACCTACCTAAAAATAAAGACTTTTGGTTCATGTACCAAGCACAAAGCAAAACTTGGTTTATGTACCAAGCACAAAATGAAGACTTGGTTTATACACCGAGCACAAAAAAATCAACTCAGAACAGACAAGGCCCACTACTTACGAAAAGAAAACGAGCCAAGCAAGCACGAAAAACTGAAAATGCATACACAAGTGACTGGAATGAAATTATATTTCAACATCCAAAAATACTTACAGAGGGGGGCCAGAGCACATTACATTCCAAGGCTCAAGGCCAACTAGTCTATTTAAATACAAGTACAAAAAGCTTATAAAAGGAAAAAAGAGGAGAAGGTTTAAGATCGAGCAGGGGGTGGGATCTCAACAGCCCCACTGGAAGCAACCTCTTCTACATCTGGAAGAGGTGAACCCTGAGTACCGGCGGCCCCAGCGAACTTAGGACGAAGAGTATCAAGGTCAGCGTCCAAAAGGGCCAAATCCTCCTCAAGTTGTGCGACGGTCCTCCCAGCCTTAAGGTCCCTGAGGATTTCCGCAATGCTGGTGGCGTGACCACATGTCAACATGAACGCGTACTCTTCAGAGTCCTTATAAACCTGGACGGCATCTAGGCGAGCCTCCTTAACCTGCTTACGAGCAACCTCTTTAGCCTCTTTGCGCGCCTCGACCACGCGCCTCTCCGTTTTTACGGCCTGAGCAGTGGCCGCACGTTCCAGCTCGGCGACCTTCGCCGGGAGTTCTTCCTCGGCCTTGTGGACCTGATCCCGCTCGGCCTCGGCCTCGCAGCAGCTTCCCTCTCGAGGTTGGCCCGGGTCGTGGCTTCCTCTCTGCAGGTTTTAAGTTCTGTGATTCCCGCACTTTGGTAGAGTGCATGAGCTTCGGGAAGTCTTGGTGGCGTTTCTCCAACTCTTCCATTCGTTCGATCATATGCCACAAACATCCCGTAGAACAGCGTTGAAAGGCCCCATTACATATTGGGCCTTTTCTTCCAATCGATCTTCCGAGCAAAATCTGCTCTCCGGGTGGTCACGCCCTCGCAGCCACGTCTCTGCTGCCCACCGCCCTCGGGCAAATTTTTCACCGCTCATCGGTGGGAGTGGAGCACCTCACGAACTCCACGAACCATTGAGGGCGAGACCCGATCATCCTTTGCAGGCCTCGTTCTCGCTTGCCAGGAGGAATGAAGTGACCCTCCCGGCGAGGTCTTTCGAGAAGGTCCGTGGGACTCCACCTTTAGAGGTCTGCCAGGATGCATCGGCGACGTCCGACCAGCCCTTTCAGTCTGTTCAAGGCTTCAATCACAATCCCCTCTTTTCCTTTGGGAGGGGTTCTCCGCCAGAACACCATCGGCGGGATGCTTCCCAGCCCGGATCTCTTCCCTCCTCCGCCGCCTCTGCATCCACGGGCTGGTCCACGGCCACCCGGGTCCGGCGCGCGGCTGTGTTCCCTCACACTCCGAGACGTGCACGGTGATCAAGCCACGCCCTACGAAAGATGTTCAACGAATAAGAAGCGAGAACAAAAGAAGAATGTACAAAAGGAAAGTACAGAAATATACAGCATTTACCTCGGCCAACCGCAGCCTCCTAGACGGCTCAGAGTCGCCTTGCCTGGCCGGCATAGATGTTCTCCATACGGGCTAGTTGCTACGAGACGGCTCAGTCCGCTCTGGCTGCGTGCAGGTCGTTCCCTGAATAAAGGGTCACACTCTTCACTCTCGGAGAGACTAGGCCGGTGCTCTTCCCGGCTTATTTCTCTCCTCCTACGGCCTCCCGAGCCGCTCTTCCTGGTCGGCAGGCAAGGCAGGCCTCAAGCCAGTGCCGGCAGCCAGCGGGCCTCGGTGGCCAATCTCTCAATCCGCCTATCCATTGCGCGCCCCCGGATGTTCTCCACCTGTGATTTGAAAAAAAAGAAGAAAGAAGAAAAGGCGAATTAGCCATTTAAAAATAAAATGAAGAAAGAGTGAACTACGGAAAAATAAACTACTTTGAAACC
Source organism: Rehmannia glutinosa (assembly GCA_016081115.2). Lineage (NCBI taxonomy): Eukaryota > Viridiplantae > Streptophyta > Magnoliopsida > Lamiales > Orobanchaceae > Rehmannia > Rehmannia glutinosa. The sequence goes on along the minus strand of CM071926.1, from coordinate 68,957,095 downwards.
GAAGGTAAAGTTTGAAGGGGGGGTGAAGGGCAGTCTCCTCTACTCCGAGCCCCCACGCGAGCCTTTCCACTCGCCGCTCACCCAAAACCACTTATCCTTACACTCCTTTAAAGATTGTGGAAGGCCTTCAACTAAGTTGTCTGGGTATCCGGATCGGGGGTGACGCATTTAGTACCATCCCAATGGATGTCCCCGACCCGGTGACACATGGGTCGCCGCGGATGAAGAGCTCGTTCATCTCTCGAACTTGGGGCGGGATACCTCTTCGGTGAAACATCACCAACAAACCAATTATTCTCGCCCCGGGATATGGGATGTACTGAGTCGGGAAGACCCCACTACAGTAACCATGCCGTAAGGAAGAGGCGGCAAAGTGGAAAGCGCGGCCCGTATAGGAGACTGGGGACATGTGGCCACGCACCCTCCTGGGATCTTTGGGAACCTCCATACCGTGCCCAGTACCAAAAATGTATGTCGCCCATAATTTTGATACTTATGTTGAAGCCCCATCTCCGTGGGACATCAACATACTGGGAATATTGTTTAAATCACATGGCGTCCACCCAGGCTCTACACGTAGTCGAGGGCCTCCTCCCCGCCTGCCATCGCCATCATGATGGCTCGTGGCCCATAAGGCCTCTCGGCCCCGAATCTCCGGAGTAAATTTGCACGGATTCTACTTCTTTTCTTAATCGAAATTTTCAATGCTAGAGCACCTATATCATCACTCTAGAAGTTTAGTATAAGAAAACACAAAATCTATCTTGTTTCATTACCCAAATCTTGTGTTAAAGAAACTACTTACGATTGAAATCCCGAACTCCAATCGATTCTCTTTCTTTCTTTTCTACAATTCTTGCGCCTATTCACACACACTTGTAATTCAATATTTATACCAAACTTTGTTTTTTTTATGATGATTTCTACTCAGTAAAAACTACATCCAAGTTTTTATCCTTTTTTTTGAGTTCTCACCGCCTTCAAGACACGTGGTGCTCCTTACCTCCTTACTTTAGTTTCTTTGGGTGTTAATAGTGAGCTCGTGAAACACACGAGCAGAGGGCGTAGAATGGCTGATGTACTCACTCTTCTTATCCTATTAGAACCATTATATATATTATACATATATATGTCTTGCCCTTAACTTAGTAGTTATACCATATTAAGTACTAAATAAATATGTGTACTCAATTAAGTATAAGATACTTAAAATTTAAATAAATTAAATTTGGTTTACGTGACATCTTAATATATAACTTACAATAAATATACTGGGGTCCTCAAATTTTAATATTATAAGAAAATACCATACAAAATAAATCCATGTACAAAATTTACTATATTACAAGTAGTCGAAATTTGGGGTCCTACATCCTTCCTTCTTAAAAGAATTTGGTCCCCAAATTCTCCTCAAAAGCTTGAAGTAGTGTTTTCGCATATCATTTTTCTGTTTCCCAAGTGGCTTCTTCTAGCTTATCATGGTTTTTGCCACACTACTTTAATCAAGGGAATATTTTTGTTTCTCAACTCTAACTTGTCGATCTATTATTCGCAACGATTTCTCTTCGTATGTCAAATTCTCCATTACTTGAGGAATGTTGTCCTTGATTATGTGCTATGGATCGGGATGATATTTCTTTAGCCTTGAGACGTGAAAGACGTTGTGCATTCAAGTTTTGGCGGAAGGTCTAAATGATAAGCTACCGCCCCTATTCTTTCAAGTATTTTAAAAGGCCAATGTATTTGGGACTTAATTTTCCACCCTTCTCGGAATGAATCACACCTTTTCGTGGAGACAATCTAGAATACTTCATCACCGATTGCAAACTCTAAATCTTTTCTTCTTTGACTGCGTAGCTTTTCTCAGCGGCTTTGAAATGTACGGATTCGTTCTCGGATTATTTGAACTTTGTCAATAGCTTCGCACTAGATCGAGCTTGGGGAAACGGGTGACAACGTAGTACTTTTCTTCTTAGAGTCCATTTATCATCAATCTCCCAATGAACGGGTGACTTACACTTCCTTCTCGTATAGAGCTTCACAGGGGCGCCATCCGATTGTTGTTTGATAACTGTTGTTTACGCGAATTCCGCTAGGCCAAATGAGAATCGTTTCCTTGAAAGTCTAACACATGCTCTCAAAGATATCTTCAAGTATTTGGATAATCCGCTCAGTGATTGTCCGGTTTGAGTGGTGAGCAAAATGTACTAAAGCTTAGCTTAGTTCCCAATGCTTCATGTAGGTTTTTCCTAAGAATCGATACGAATCTTGGATCTCTATCGAGACGATGTTAGTAGGTATACCGTGTAGTCTCACAATCTCATTAATGTATACTTGAGCTAGTTTATGGGGACTATTTGTCTTTCTAATAGGAAGGAAATGTGCTGATTTGGTAAGCCTATCAACTATTACCCAAATTACATCATGACTACTTCTAGTTCGAGGCAATCGTGATGAAATCCATAGTTATATATTCCCATTTCCATTCTCGGGTATTGGTAGAGGTTGAGCCCGGAAAGGTCGTTGATGTTCAGCCTTCACCGTTGACAAGTTAGACACCTTGAAACATATTCAACAACTTGATTCTTCATATTTGTCCACCGTAAATCTTGGATGAATTGTATACCCTAGGCAATGAGCTTGACAAGGATCTCTTTCTTTAAGGTTTAGTCGTTTGGTATACATACCGATTTTCTAAATCGTATGATCCTATCATTCCCTATGTTAAATTCGGTCTCTTTTCCTTGCACGATTTTCTTCTTTTAATTTCGAACTTGATATCTTTCTCTTGTGACACCCTTATCTCTTCCAACAAGGTAGGTCCTACCGACAGGTTAGCACATAAAAGATGTTTTACATGTTATTCCTGGATTCCAAAAACTCGATTCTTCTAATGCTTCCATCTCCAGATCATTAGTTAGCTGCCAAACTTGCTTTTTCTACTCAAAGCACCGCCTTCACATTCGCTTTAGGGATGATATTGGATGGAAAAATGATAGTCTTCTTAAAAAAGTTCCATCCATCTCCTTTGCTTAGGTTTAATTCCTTTTGTGAAAACATATACTTAAGACTTTTATGATCGTGTAAATGTAAATGACGCTCCATATAAATAATGTCGCCATTTCTTCAAAGCAAAAACGATAGCACCTAATTCTAGATCATGTGTTGGATAGTTCATCTCATAAGGTTTGAGCTTCCTTGATGCGCACGCGATCACCTTTCCATTCCGTGCATAAGATGCACGTTCCCAATCCTTCATTTGGAAGCATCACCAGTAGACAACAAAGTTTTCATTTCTTCCAGAAGTGCTAAAATTAGTCTTTGTTGTAAGTCGTTTCTTCAATTCTTGGAAACTAGCTTCACATTTATAATCCCACTCAAATTTAACTTGCTTCTCGAGTCAACCTAGTTAATGGGCCCGACTATTTTGGAGAAATCTTTGATAAATCTAACGAAGTATCCAGCCAGACCCAAGAAACTCTGATCTCGATCTCTACATTCTCGTGTCTTTTCCAATTCACAATTGTTCTACTGAGGGGTTTCCGAGATTCCATCTCCCGACACTACATGACCGAAAAAGGCAACCATGTCTAACCAAAACTCACACTTGCTAAGTTTGGCATAAAAGTTTATTCATTTGTAATCTTTCCAACACCGCTCTTCTTAGATGTTGTTCATGTTCTTTCTTGGTCTTGAATATACCGAATATCATCATGAAAATGACCACAAATTGATCAAGATAAGGATGGAATATTCGATGCATGAGGTCCATAAAAACGCGGGGGCATTAGTTAAACCAAAAGGCATAACCACAAACTCATAATGACCATATATGGTTTGAAATGTCATCTTTGATATGTCTTTATCACGTATTCTTAATTGATAATATCCTTGTTGTAGATCGAATTTTGAATACACCTTGGCACCTTGGAGTTGATCGAAAAGCTCGTCTATCCGTGGAAGAGGGTATTTGTTCTTGATGGTGGCGTTATTCAATCCTCGATGGTCAATACATAGTCGTAGGGACCCATCTTTCTTCTTGACAAACAACACCGGAGCTTTCCCTAATGGGATGTACGGGTCGAATAAGATCCTAAATCAATAATTTTTGCAATTGAGACTTCAATTCCAGAACTCAATTGGGGCCATTCGATATGGAGTTTTGGCTATTGGATATGTTCCGTAAGACGTCGATGGTGAATTCATTTCTCTTTCCGGAGGTAGCGAAGTAAATTCTTCCAGAAACACGGTGGGATATTCGTGATACTATAGGTATTTCATTTATATTTTTCCTATCTTTCGGCTTATTGATGATAAAGGCAAAGATAGCCTTGAGCTCCCTTGAAAAGCGCTTTCCTCGTTTTGATCACGAAATAATTAGAGCTACGATAATGCGAGTCGCTCCTATCAATTCTATTCCGTGTCTCCCAGTTCACACAACTTAACAGGTTTTGGCACGACAATCCATTTGTGCGTGATGGGGACAACCAATCCATTCCTAATATGATGTCATACTGGACGATTGGTAGTAAAACTAAGTTAGCCGGAAATTGTTTTTCGCAATAACAACATCTCATGATTTATATATTGAGTCATTTTGTCGACTAGTGCCCATCGGTGTAGAAACTTCTAAGCAATATGGTAATTGTTCTATAGGTGAACGCAATTTATGTTCATAATGAGGGGCCACAAATGAATGTGATGATCTTGGATCAAGTAAAACTCTAGCATAGTCTTGACACGGAGTATCGTACATTCTACTACAGCCTCGATGCTTATTTGTCCTTCGAGTGCAAACACGCGGTCGGAATCCTAGGTGGCCCATTTTTCCCCGATCATTTTTACTTCCGGTCCTTGCACGGGTTTAGCCGCTTATCACTTGTTTGTGCCATCATAGGACAATCTTTTATTTGATGTCAGCGCTTCGCATTTGAGGCATCCTCGCCAAGTTTACGCCAACATTGAGATGGATCATGACCAGTTTGTTACAATGAGGACACGATTTTCCTCAGTATCTCCGGGCGTATTTGTTGTTTACTTCCACACGTGACTTCCATAGCTAACCTGCTGGAAATTTTTGATCGTGCCCGATCGATCAAAGGAGGAGGTTTAAAATTGCCGGCAATACTCTTTTCGAACCCAATCTACTAATACCACTTTCAACTCTATTTGTTGCTCTAACTCAGCAAAGAATATAGAATCTAGTTCAACCGATAATAGTCTATCTTGTATCTCCATTTTCAACCCACGTATAAACTTGTATAGTTTATCCTCTTAAAATTGACTAAGCTTGGCGCATATTTGACGATTGATGGAATTGGACTGCGTATTGAGCAACCGTCATACTTCCTTTTCAAATGGTAAAATTCATCCCTCCTAGCTTCTCTAACCATCGTGGTAATGTATTGATCCTCTGAATTCTCGTACAAAGTTATTCCGGTTCTCTCGTGTTCCCTCTCGATTCCACTTTCTTCAATTGTTTTCTCCACCAATTAGCGGCGGCTTCAAGCGAAAGACAACCAAGGTAACTTGTTGCTCTTTCGTATATTGTAACATCGGTAGTACACTTTCCATTTTTCTCTAGCCAACGCCGCCTTGATATCATCCAGGCTCACCCTAAGAACTCGGGGTCAAACCTTAAAAATCATTCCAACATCTTATCATGTACAACCACTAAAGCGGGGTCTTCATGTCGGGTTATTTTGCTTGTTCTTTGCATAAATAACAATATTTGTTGTAAGCGCCAGTCTTTGTTAGGTTGTCTCCCGGTGAGCGGTGGATGTGCTTGGGGTTCTTCGTGCCAGTGAGTTCGGTTCACGATGTCGTTGAGGTTCATTGATGATTCAATCGGGTCTTCCTCGACCACGTCTATCGGCCATCTATATTGCAAAATTAATAATTAAGCAATAAAATGTAAGAACACAACATTTAAACTAAATCAAATTGTTATATAATCATTTATACACAAATGTGACAATTACATTCATGATGGTAGTCTTTATATACAACATTCCACATATTATCTCCGCAACCAGATAGTACTACGATTTGTATCCATTAACAATTACTATATACATTTCACCTCCGATATTTGTACACAAAATTTATAAGTCCTATCCGCTCACGGGCCTATTCATTAGTTACATCACTATGTTCATCCTCATCTACTTGCGTCATTCCTAAGTCTATGTTATTCCGTCCCAGGTTCTCTTCAGGATCCTCTTCAAGGAGTCTTCTCAGTTACATGTTGTGAGGTCTTTGGTTGCCCAATCAAGTTGTTAGTCCTATTCAACCCCCGTAATTTCATCTCCTGGACCAAAAACAATGTGCTCGTATATTAGCTAGGTATGTTTAGTATGCCTCACGACCGCATCGAGCCTGATGGAAGATCTCGATCTCGTAACCAGGTCATGTGATCGATTTGCTCCTGAATGTTGGCCGCATTTGATGTTGAAGTATATTTATCTCGATCGTCCCTATGTTGAATCGCTTGTCTGTTGTTAACGAACCTCCTGGTTTAGGAGAGCTCTTCCATTCTTTGTCGTCTCGAGTACAAATGTTCATTATCTTGACAAAGTCGAAACAATATCTTCCCAAGTTTAAGATTTTCTCTCAAGCCCCACCTCGGTGATCGTTAATGGTTGAACTAAATTAGGAGTTTCTAGTGGATGACTGGGATGCGATGACATACATAACACAATTATAACTTGGTTAGTAAATTAATCAAACAAATTGCTAAAATTTTCATCTTAAAAGTTAGAGAGATCGTTATATTAAAGTCATCAAAGGTTATTACAACATCATAACTACTATCCGGATCATATCTCCGCAGGCATAGGTGTAAATGTATTACAAATCTACGCTTCTGATACCACTGTCCACGCCTAACTCACCAAGTTATAATAACTAGTAATATCTATTTATTTATTAACAAAAAGTGCGGAATATTTATATAGTTATTACAAACCAAACGTACATCATAATAATTCAAGAAACATGAAAAGTTGTCCAAGTCTACAACTCTTATTAGTACAACCATGGTTCTCTCGAAACACGTCATATAAACTGTAGTGATACATCAAGCGTTTAGCAACAAACACTCAGATTTGGCATTAGCTAATTAGATTGGAAATCCCTCAATTCCGTCGTTATGGCACTGGATTATCACCTAAAATATATTTTAGGAAAATATATACGTGAGGAGAAAACCTCGTTAGTGGGGTGCGGTGTGCGGTGTGGCATTTTAGAAAAATTTAGTGTTAAGAAAGATTTAATTAATTTTTATAAGTGAAATTGTTTTCAATTCAATAACATGCACCCGATCTATATATAACACCATTAATTCAAATGTCACATTAACGGAGGGACCGCTCATTGCGTAAGTGACCGTTATCCGCTTATCACTCCTTTTTGCGTTGGCGTAAAGCACCCACCCCCTTATTGCACACCTACGGCTCGACTCTCCACAGGGCTCGTGGAAGTCTGGAGAAGTCATATTCAGAATATCTGATAGGCACGACCAGCCAACCTTTGGAACACTCCGTCCCTAGGCGGTGGGGATTTGGTCAGTGGATAGCGAAGAACCTTTTAAGACTACGAGGGGGTCTTCATTGGTAGTGAACCATTTTATCCACGCCACACTAGGGGCCCGACACTTTATCAAATAATAATCTGATAAATAAAAGCAACAGAAGACACTGAATTATTTTGTAAGGTTTGAACATGAAATCACTTTTTGAAATTAAAGCACTATTACTTAACAAACTAAACTCAAATTTGGCAGCTTAATTTGAATGCAGATTATTGACTTCTGATTTCAATGTACATGAACATTTACAATAATAAGGTTTTAAAGTTTAATAATATCCATGCACACAAATTTTATATTAAAAGAACAATTAGGTGAAGGGATGAATTCAATGGATTGGTTCTGATAAGATTCATAATTTAATTAGAAAGGAATAAGAATTGCTGAAAAATTTTACATAGCACTAAATTGGATTTTATTTTTATTTATCATTAGTTGGCCTGCACTAATGTAGGTAATTAATGAGTAATTTCAGGCAGCTGATTTAGAAACTTACAATTTGAATGGGAATGCGGCAACATATTTTATGGTATTTTAAAAGAAAGCAATACGTAATCAACGAAGCATATC